>OU896722.1:21410556-21520421 GCA_918026855.4 Phaedon cochleariae | reverse complement strand
ATTCGCCTTTTCATCGCTGAAAAAAGTTATGAGTAACTTCCTTATTAGGCATGGTTCCTTTATATTTGATTCGAGTGTGGGAATATTGCTTGCCACATGACATTCGAGGTTCTACATAGATCATTCAGATATTTTTGCGATATGTGCATTGTTCAAATTTGAAATATTCCGTAATCTTGTTACTTATGAATCAAATAATATGAACCTTCTTCTGTAGTAGTTCATACTCAAAGTGGAGTGGAATGATCAAGAGAGTAAACTCAAAGTCGTCTCCACAATTTTAATGTTGAAGGAGGCAGTCAATCCTGCTTCAATAAGGTTCGATACATGTTTCGGCCATTCAAATGGCCATCTTCAGTCAAATTAACACCAAAGTGTATCTACAATAGAAAAACCAAACATGATTTTATATCAAGAAGAGATTGAGATTGAAAATCAAAAGTTGCAATTTTGCATTTGAAATAACAGTTTTTCAACATCATAAATTGTAAGTTTCCAACCATAATTTTGTTATCACCCTGTATGAATTTTGACTGAAATATAAATGAAGGTATATTTCTAAATTTTCTCCAAACAATCGAAGCTATCACGAAGGTTCAAAATTATTTACAGAGCCAAATAAAAAGTATCTTCATGTACCATACAATTCACCAATTCTTTAAATATTTCGAAAAATGATAGGTATATAGGAAACATTGAAGGAACTCACCTCCATTTGTGCTGCGGAATCCGAAAAAGACAAATGATATAGGATGTCCCATTTAAAAAAATATAACTTCGATATGTATCTTTTTTATGGAACACCCTCTATATCTCGAAATAATTTGAAATTGTACATGAATAAATTCTCTCTCTATCCAGCCAGTTGAGAAGAATTCTGAAATATTGTATGGTTCTCTACATAAAGACCGTGTCGTATACGATGCCCCACCCTGTATAATTCCAATAAAACTTGCATGTTGATTTGTTTTAATGAGTTATACTTCTATCGACGTTAGAAGCATATATATGAAATTACCAAGACGATTTTTTCTGAAAACTTTTCGACACTGAAAATGTCCATCCTGTATAATATGGTTCAATATGGTTTAGATATGGTCTGGGGAACATGGACGTCGACAGGACGTCCCTGCAAAGTCATGAAACTGACGTGTTATTGTTCCCTTCTAAGTGACGTTCACTCGACGTCGGGATGATGACGTGATCATCACGTCATTCACTCGACGTCGGGATGATGACGTGATTATCACGTCATAGAAAGTACGTCATAGTGACGTCATAAATTGGGGTGACATCTCTGACGAAAAATCGACAATTAGGGACGTCACGTGATGTGATCATTCGTCATCTGGTTGCCTAGGAGATCGTACCAGTCGTACATCAGCGCTTCTCTCTTAATAGTGGCGGGTGTAAAATTGAAAATAGTTCACTGTGTACGGCGGTTCATTGTGAGACAGTTTACCTATATGAAGAAAAAAAAAGAAATTTTCAGAAACCCCACTTTTCCAAGATATTTGAATCAATTAATCGAAATGGATGACACTGTCATGGCCACTTTTATTTTCCTACAGGCTGGCGTTTTCAAATTTAAAATCCGACGTTTCGTCTTCCAGATCGAAGCCATCAACTCATCTTTTTCAAATAGGAACCTGGATTCTTTATTACATTTTTTCACACCTTTGGATATCATAAAATCTATTAGCTATCACACATTTTTATTTTCGACTGTTTCGTTTACAAAAATTGACAAATGTTGATTTTTCAAACGAAGCATTACAAAATAAAAATTCGTGATAGCTCATAGCTTTTGGGAAACCCTAAGATCTGAAAGAATGGAATCAAAAATCCAGGTCCGTATTGAAAAAAAAATTGGATGGTTTCTGGAAGACGAAACTTCCGATTTTAAATTTGAAAACGCCAACTTGGAAAGGATGAATTAGGTACTTCAAAAAAATGAGACAAGTTTTAGGAAACTTCGGTTTTTTTCGTATATTTCCAAAAGTATTCTCAAGTTTCCAAACTGATGCGTTCCTGAGGAATCCCAAGGAACGGGAGTATCATGAAAGAAAAAACGTCTTGTTCAAAACTAATCTTATATTTTCAATATCAAGTATATGCATATTAGTTATACAAAAGTAAAACATACAGCAACATGTTAGAAAACGAATCTTGTTAAAATATCTAATCACAATGCTATACAACAAGTCAAATAAAATAAAAATAATGATCTCTGATGATTAACTTTTTACTTATTGCAAACCACAACAAACCCACAACTCAGTGTTAATAGTTAATAGACTTATTAATTACATACCTACCTACTTATTCACAAAATCCACAAGATATCTTACATTTTGCAATAAATAAAAACAACTTGCATCAAAACGTAACAAATATATTCACTGTCTCAAAAAATAATTGAAACCTGATCTATCTAGGTTAATGAGATTAAATGATACCAACCAGGTGATTTTTTTTCAAAGAAAACAATCCTGTGATTTCCTGAATAATCAAATCCAGACCGTAAATTTTTCCAAGATAATTTTGATGATCATTTTAGTAGCGATTTAAAAATAACTGACGAAATCTCAATAAAACATTCAGTATATAGTACTTGAATTATTTTATATTTGGATAGGAATTATCAACATCATGGACTCAAATATACCGGATTTGAGGTTATTCGAAAATAACTACGAAAATATCCTGGAATGATTCCCACCTAAATATGGAATGATATACAAATTCTTTCAGTTGTATTTACCAAGAAACAGTGATATCTGGTGAAAATTGAAGCGATAAAAGATGTTCTGGCTATTTCAGAATAATTTATGAATAAATAGGAACAATATTCAACAGATCCTTTACAGGGTTGTTTTAGACTTAAATAAACATACGATACTTGCAGATAGAGGACATTTTGACGATTTCAAATCACCCACCCATTGATGTGTCTACCGTTTTTTATATCTGAGGTACAGGACGCTATCTTGATTTTGGCTAAATCTTCATTTTTTAAGCAGTTCGTATAATCCATACATAGTTAGAGATATTCCACTCATATTACACATCAAAGCTATATAAACATCGAGATCAGAATGCAGGTCCGTTTTAAGGAAAACTTCTTTTATTTCTGAAACAACACTCTGTATGGCAACATTTCGTGGATCTGTTTTGATATTTGGGAAGAGCGGGAAAAAATGAATAGTGACCAACTTTTTACGAGCGCGCATCCAATTAGACAGATGGTTTATTATTATGTTTTGAAATATTCATCTCCATTTCGAGTCATTTTTATTGAACTCGTAATTCAAATTCGTAATTTTAATACGAAAAAATAACAGTCATCAAAGTTCAACATCATTAGAGTCAAATTAGGTGAACTATCGATAGATTTGTTCGTTTGAAAGAATAACTTGTCAATGATTTCAGAAAATTTAGAGGACACTCCTTCACAATTTATTCATAATGTGCGGTCAAGTGAGCTGTGCAAAAAAATTTAAAATTCTGGCATTTCATAATTACCAGTGTGTTATAATTGGTAACATTAAGTTATTGTGTTGAGGCCTAATTATTAGGAACACTTTGAAGTGTAACAACCCAATATACAAACACCAACACTAATGATTATAAACTGTCAGAATATCAGATTTTTTTGCACAGCCTACTTTACCGCAGCTCATGAATTGATAGTGAAATATACAGTGAGCCCTAAAAAATGTCTAAAACCACAGACAAGTTATTCTGCCAAATGAACAAATCTATAAATTAGTTCACCTCATTTGACTCTGATGATGTTGAACTTTGAAAACTATTATTTGTTTGTAAAATAATTGGATTTTGAATTACGATTTCAATAAAAATGCCTCAAAATAACAATAAAACAATGTCAAATCGAATGCGCGCTCGTAAAAAGTAGGTCACTTTATTCGTTTTTTCCTACTCTTTTCAAATAATAGTAGATTGTTTTATTAGGATCAAAAGTGACACTTTGTTTGACAAGCGAATTTTGCATTTGCGAGGCGGAGCGTTTAGCGAAGCCGAGCGAAAGCAAAATTTGCGAGTCGAACAAAGTCACTTTTGATCCGAATAAAACATGCTATTTTTTCTGCAACCGAAACAATTAACTCAAATAAACATGTGAAGTAACCACCAATGCCGTGCCATTTGTATGCAATGCAACAAATATTGACAAATAATCCGTGTGGTGAGAATATTCTACCTGCATTAACAGCAGGTTAGGTTTTCAAGGATGTTCGAATTGTAGTTTCAATATAAATACAACCACAGAGTGACATATTTGAGTATGGACCAGGTGCTCTAATGGCAAATACCGCGCGCTAGTGCCAGGTATAGGAACAAGACGTGGAAAATGTTAGGTTATTGAGCATATCAACAATGATAATAGTGATTATTTATTCCTCTCCATACTACACTGTGTTTGACTTGATAATCCAATGAAGCTAAACAATATCGTTGTGTGAGACTAAAAAACTATTGCTTGCCGTGATTATTCAGAAACAAGTTATCCATCCCGAGGATAACGAATGAAATACAGATCAAGCAAGTATTTGAATCTTGAAGGCTTCCCTGATCAAATCAAAAATACTTAACTGAGATGTTTATAATTCCAATACTAAACTATAATAAGGTGTATTTATATCTCCAGCATGGGTATGAAATGCCAAATATGCTGAAATCGGAAACAAATCAGGTATGCGTCTCAACCCAAATAAGCAACCGTCACAATGTTGTTTATTCTTGATGACGTCCAGTATAGCCTTTTTAGTTCCTAGGAGCTAAAATCCAACTTTAGCTCCTAGGAATTAAAATTCAACTTTAGCTCCTAGGAACTAAATATGTTGCCTAGCAACATACCTATTTTTGTGTCAGTAATAGAAACGTCAATTCAAGAGCTAATTTTGGTATCGAAAAGGACGACTTTTGTGCCGGTTGCAGAAAAAAGAAGTTTTCTGTTTTTCCTCAAGACGGACTTGGATCCTAATCCCGATTCATTTGGTTTTGGTGGGTAATATAAGTGAAATATTTCTACCAACTATGGATAGATTATACAAAGCGGTTCATAAGTTATGACCAGTTGAAGATTTTGCCAAAATCAAGATAAAGTCCTGTATATCAGTTATAAAAACGTCAGACACATCAAATGAGGGTGATCTGGAACCATCAAGTGTCCTCTATCTACAGGTATCGTATGTACATTTAAATCTGACCCCCCCTGTATAGTGTGTTATATTGGGAAATATACAGGTCTCGATTTCTTTAAAAAATCACAAAACTTGAGCAATGCAATATGGATGAGTTCTAGTATCGAATATATTATCATACTTAATAATTAAGTATAGCAGAATATTATAACTTGCATACCAATGATCATAAAAAAATAGAATAGAATTTTGTTTATGTATTTCCAAGATATTCATTCAATTTGAAAGAGATTTTGGTGACACATTTTGCGTCAGTTTTTTTTTCATCTTTTGGAGCAAATAAAAGGGAACGTCTATTGTGTTAGAGCAATATCTGCAATGTTCCTCTGAAGATTGCTCTCATTATTTAGAAAAAAACAAAAGAGCAGAGAGATATACTGATTGTTTAACAATGGAACACCCTGTAATTGATGGCATGACTGAAATGATTGATGTTACTACTTTTGGTTTTTGGACGAGACGGAATACAGGGTGTTGAATTCTTGACTCGAGTATGACAATCTCGGTAGCAATAAGAGATACAGGGCGGCTCAAAAGGGGGAAAATTGAAAGCTTCAGAAAATGCCGCATTGAAGAATTGACTAACTTCCGGAATAAAACAAAGCGAAATTTTACTGAGGCGATTGAAAGGATGTTTCAAAATTGATGTCACTTCATTATTTCCACTTTGTCTCCTCTAAAAAAATTGCATTATCATGATTAAAATCCGACGTTTCGTCTAAAAACGGCCACCATCAACTTGTTTTTTTTTTTTTTCAAATAAGGTTTTTGATATTTATTTCATTTTTTTATATAGTTCAACCTCCTTTATGTGATCCTGGATTTCATATTCAATAATGCCAATTTGTAGTGTAGATTAAGTGGCGATGATGAGGTGTCATTTATTTGGAAATATCTGCTCAAATATGCCAGGAAGAAACAAAGAACTATTTTGCAATATTTCAATAATTTTCTGGAATATTTCTGCAAATTTTCTCAACCCTACACACTTCAACTTTACCCTAATCTGAGTCACCTTATATCATATAAGTTACCGAGATAATTAGGTACTGAATATTAAAATAACAAAAAATATATTTGATACTAAACGTATTTTTGATAATGCCAGGGATCAATCAACACGGATCTTTAAATGGTCATTTTTCAACTGGAATACTAAAACTCTATTTAGAAGGTAAAATACAGGGCAAGGCGTCCATAATTATCACGTACCTACAAGAAAGGCGGTAATTTTATTCATTTTATTAATTTTATTTATCGGAATCTTAAGTTTTCAATAAACAGTGGGTTGAAATTGAAAATAGGAAACAGCATCAAATTTTAATCAGAACAGATCCTTGATCTCTTGTTTCATTTCAATTGGACACAAAAGAATTAGTGAGTTACTTCTTTCAATACGTACATAAAACATTTAGGAACACCCTGTAATGGCCCTTTGTGCTACTAAGGCATGTATGTATGTATGTACAGTGTGTCGAGTTTTCGATGCTTTTTCGTGATATCTCAGTTATCTTTGGAGATAGAACCTTGCAGCTTTCGCAGTCCTGTGCCACTTTCTTGTGAAACTCAAGATGGCGTAATTAAATTTTGCATAACCGTTTCCGTTTTTGAGACACAGGGCGATTTCGACAATTTATACTTTTTGGACGAAGTTTCTCAGCGAATATGTCAAATTAAAATTTAAGCCATTAGAGTATTTTACGCAGAATCCAGCGGCGAACTCAATCGTTTTATTCGGGGTATGGTTTTGGAGATACGACTCAAACTTATAATTTTTTAAATGGAACACTCTGTATTTCATCAGCTTATTAGATTCATCATTTTTCCCCTTCAAAATGATATATAATGTATAAATATAAATAATCTCAAAAACGCTCCAAAATCACTGAAACATTGGAGTTTAAACGGATTGGATGGATTTTTCATGTAAAAAAAGTTCCAATTGAAGGAATATTTCCTTTGATTCTTCCATGAAGAGAACAAAAACGATACCAACGGTAATTAACTAACAAAACACAAAACTTAGTTACCTGATAGCAACAAATAAATAGTAATAAGTTCATAATTTAGAATGAGCACCTGATTATATATTTACCAAAACAATTGAATTTCGAAACTATTCAGTAACTTAAGGTGGAGCATGCAGCAACATTTA
This sequence comes from Phaedon cochleariae, assembly GCA_918026855.4. Taxonomy (NCBI): domain Eukaryota; kingdom Metazoa; phylum Arthropoda; class Insecta; order Coleoptera; family Chrysomelidae; genus Phaedon; species Phaedon cochleariae. Next base: position 21,513,041 of record OU896722.1, on the reverse strand, counting down.
ACAATTACCTATCAAATAACATTCATCAATTAACAATTATCAATTAACAAGTGATGAGAATATTGACATTTATACAAACCAAATTAACAATTAATGAATTAATAGTACGCAAGCCCACATGCCCTAATCTGGGCTTAAAATTCTTAAAAATTCGTTGTTAACAATTTAGGAGCTTAAATTTCGAATTTCATAATGTTTTCTGATCTGGAAGAGACTGGACTACTTTTTTCACAATTATTTTGTTGAATGCAATTGTTTTATGTTAAAACAAGTTTCATAACATCTGTCAAATATCAGGTCTGACATTGGTCTGACCAATCCATGCCTTCTCTACCAGTCGATGGAACCAATCAGGGATCATCTGCATACTAGAGTTTCGCACTAGAAGAAAACCAGGTTCAATTGAAATAAGAAAGTTAAAAGTTGGCCCAACTTCTTACTTGTTACTTGTTAATTGATAATTGTTAAATGTCTGCATGAACACCTTCATTGAAAACAGGAAGTTCCAACTTCTAATTGCTACTTGTTAAATGATAAATGTTACTTGATAATTGTTAAATGTCTTATACATTCAAAATCATAAAATCATTAAAATATATCTTTGGAATTTCTGGAAAACTGCGTCTGTTGTTGAACGAAGTTCTTCAAGATTGTTGTGCCTCTGTGTGTATTAAGACGTATTAAGACGTATTGACAAAGTGTGTCAATTGTGTGTTAGGAAAAATGGACATCAATTTGAACAATTCAATGGATAAGTTACTGAATAATTTCGAAATTCGATTGTTTTAGTAAATATTTAATCAGGTGCTCATTCTACAATATCAACTTTTCATTGCTATTTATTTGTTGCTTTCAGGTACCCAACTTTCGTGTTTTATTAGTTAATTAGTGTTGATATTGTTCGTATCATTTTCATGGAAAAATCGATAGAAATATTCCTTCAATTGGACCTTTTTTATATGAAAAATCGATTGCTCACTATTAAAATTCAATGTTTCAGTCATTTTTGGACATTTTTGAAAATGTTATATCTATACATCATATATTATTTTGAAGGGAAAAAAATACGGAATTTAATGAGCTTATAAAATACAGGTCGTTCCATTTTAAAAAATCATAAGTTCGAGTCGTATTTGCAAAACCGTACCCCGAAAAAAAAAATTGAGTGTGCCACTGGATTCTCCGTACAATTCTCCATGGGATAAGATTTTAATCTGAGATTTTCGCTGAGAAACTTCGTAGATATAAAAGGAGTTCAAAACGTATAAATTTTCAAAATCGCCCAGTATCTCATAAACGAAACCAGTTATGCAAAATCTGATAAGGCCATCTTGAGTTTCAGAAAAAAGTGGCACAGGACCGCGGAAACCGCTAGGTTTTATCTCCAAAGATGACTGAGATATCATGCAAAAGCATCGAAATCTGGACACACTGTACATTGTACATGTTAATCAATAAAACTGGAATCAATCACCGGTTGTTCAGTAATATTTTCAAATCATAATTTTAAATAATCATAAGCGCGAAAAATCTTTTCAAATTCACAAAGTTTTTCATTTTCAAATATACAAACTGGATGAAAGAAATTTTGCTTCAGGTTCCGTTATTTTATAACAAATTTTCATCATCCTGACGTCACTTGAAACCGATAGAACCATATTGTTTCAAAATTCAGTATCAAGATTCTAGGGTTTCTTATTTGAGATCGAAATAAGACTTTCTTTCCTATCAACATGTATATGCAAATGCTTCGTTACTGATCTACAGGGCGTTGAAATTTCAAGATATTTTTATCGTCCAGCACCTTTTATAAAAAGTTGAGGCTCGTTAGGTATCTATCTTATTTCCTAGGTGATGATTGAAAACTTGTGATTCTGATCACAAAACTTTTTTTGTTGAACATTTTGATTGAAGCTAGTAAATATAAATACAGGGTGTCCGCTAAAAGGAGGTCGATCCATTAACCTTGAACAAAAACAATATGAGTTTATAAATACCATTTTTCATTTTAGCCCTTCATATTCGATATACAGGGTGTCAAAGTTGGAAATTAAAAACTGTTTTTTTTTTAATTACTCGCGTATTTAATAAGATATTGATCTCAAAATTGGTACATTACTTCAGCACAAAGAGTTACATCGTGTGAGGAGAGCAAAACAGAAAATAACTGTCAAATATTCGAAATACTGGGGGTCAATTACACACTTACCCCCATTTTTTTTTACGTGCGCTCATGACTTTCTATCTATTTTTCTTCAAGTGTTCAATCATTTTTGAGTATTTTTTGTGTCTTGTGAAATTTCTATAAAATCATTTGTTTTTAAGATAATTCGTACTGGTTATTGTTTGATGCCTATGCGGCTTACGGTTATCTCATAATGTTCACATACTCCTATTTATTTCGTCGAAATTGGAAGGGTGTAACTTTTTACGTACGAAAAGGTTCGGGCGCGAACGAACAGGAAATAAAATCGGGAAAAATTGAAAAAAAATATTTTCGGAAATTTTAGGTGAAATTATGATATCCATGATTTTAATAGCTACTTGATGGAAGAAATAGCAGTTCAGGATTGTCTGGGGATGTATGAAAGATTTTGTGTATAAGCCACATATTTTTCAAAGGCTGAGATTTTCTTTAATTAAAAGGGCTCGCAAGTGTATTCAAAAAATTGGAGGTCATATCGAGCAATTCGCTTAGACGTGTTGAATTTCTATAATTTCTTTTTTGTAGAAATTATTTTAATTCCTTCGCTCTGAATCTGAACACACGGTATTTCCATATTTACCTTTTCGTACGTAAAAAGTTACGCCCTCTTCCAATTCCGACGAAATAAATAGGAGTATGTGAACATTATGAGATTACCGTAAGCCGCATAGGCATCAAACAATAACCAGTACTTTTCGAATTATCATAAAAACAAATAATTTTATCGAAATTTTACAAGAGACAAAAAATACTCAAAAATGATTGAACACTTGGAGAAAAGTAGATAGAAAATCATTAGCGCACGTACAAAAAATATATGGGGGTAAGTGTGTACTTCACCCCCAGTACTTTGGATATTTGATAGTTATTTTCTGTTTTGTTTTTCCCACCCAATGTAACTCTTTGTGTTGAAGTATTCTACCAATTTTGAGATTAATATCTCATTAAATACGAGAGTAATTGAAGAAAAACAGTTTTTAATTTCCAACTTTTGACACCCTGTATATCGAATATGAAGGGCTAAAATGAAAAATGGTTTTTAGAAAGTCATATTGTTTTTGTTCAAGGAATATATGGTTGATGGATTGGCCTCCTTTTAGCGGACACTCTGTATATTTTATCTACCGCTATAAGACAAGATTGCTCTTGTTTTACTGTGTACGATACATCATGTTCGTATTTGATATCACAATGACTCCATTGTGTTATTATTTCAAAAAAAACTCATCGCCTATGGAATGTCAAATTTCAAGCAATGACAGCTTTGTCTAATAGATGAGCATTACTTGACAGGAAATCAGATGGCTACATGACAAAGAAATCGAAAATGCCGCTGTTATCGATTATAGCCGTAGAAAAATTATAGTGTAGAACTTGCACGGAATGCTAATTTCCTACTGGAATGATTGCAGCATTCGCTTATGTCTCATGCTGACAAACTTCATTCTCGTAGGAAATCACTATCAGTCCGTGCTTGTTAAACAATATACTATTTTCTACTGCTATAAAACAAAATTGCTCTTGTTTTACTGTGTTCCATACATCAATGAGGTACTTTGTATGTCGTCAATTTTATTTCCCTATCTGATATCACAATGACTTCATTGTGTTATTATTTAAAAAAATTCTCATCGCTCATGGAATGTCAAATTTCAAGCAATGACAGCTCTGTCTAATAGATGACCATTACTTGAGAGGAAATCAGATGGCTCCAAAACGAAAAAATAAAAAATGCCGCTGCTATCTGTTACAGCCGTAGAACAATTATAGTGTATAACTCGCACGGAATTAGGGTTGCCACCTTTGAATATCTGATTTCCAGGACGAAGTAGTTGAGAATGCAGGACAATCAATTGAAAATCTGGAGAATAAAAATTCAATATAGATTTTGAATAGTTCAACGAAAAAGAACTTCAAACCCACAAACAATGCGTATTTCCGAAATAGGACAATACAATCAACAGTACCTACCAATCCTACCAACTCAGTCTCATAGAAATTTGAAAAATGGTTTCATTCAAACCTTTAGATATCAATAAATAAAACTATGACTATATCATTTTTCAACAAAACTGAAACAAAACATTAATATCTACATCAGAATAAATAATATATCATTGAAACAAATTGATGAGAAAAAGTATCTCGGGATTTGTTTTGATGATGAATTAAAGTGAGACAAATATGAATAAAAGTATACAGAGTGGGCCTTTGAAAACGAAACAGAGGCTCTGTAGGTCGCCAAAACCGGATTATCAAAAAAAACTGAAACAGGTCAGCTACATTTTCGAGGGGGACATCTTTCCAAAATATTTTCAGCCCTGCGGCGTTGCCGCTTCTAACGAAAAGAAGCAACAACTTTGTTATTTCAAATGGAACACCTTGTATTTTATTGCATTCTTAGATTCTCTCCGAAGAGCTGAATTCATCAATGCATCACACTTGGGGTCTAGCTGTAATGGTTTCAGGGATATAAAGTGTTCAAAATCGAGATTTTTCACCTTTAAAATTTTTTTGTGTCGAAACTATTCATTATTGGTCAAAACGGCTCTCATGTCGCTATCTCAACTTGTGATTTACTATCTGATGACATTTATTTGAAACAAATATAGGGTGGTTCAAGATTCAGAATTCTGATCACCCTGTATCTGTTCCAATTAAATGTTAGTAGATAGTGAATCACAAGTTGAGATAGGGACATGGGAGTCGTTTTGACCAATAATGATTAGTTTCGACACAAAAAAATGTTAAAGTTGAAAAATCTCGATTTTGAACACTTTATATCCCTGAAACCATTACAGCTAGACCCCAAGTGTGATGCATTGATGAAATCAGATTTTCGGGGAGAATCTAAAAATGCAATAAAATACAAGGTGTTCCATTTGAAATAACAAAGTTGTTGCTTCTTTTCGTTAGAAGCGGCAACGCCGCAGGGCTGAAAATATTTTAGAAAGATGTCCCCCTCGAAAATGTAGTTGACCTGTTTCAGTTTTTTTTGATAATCCGGTTTTGGCGACCTACAGAGCCTCTGTTTCGTTTTCAAAGGCCCACTCTGTATACAAAAACATTGCCTATTATTTGATTTGTTAGTTAGATAGATAGATAGACAGATAGATTTATTCGCCCTTTGTGCTACATTATGTAGATGGGAAAAGTTAGGTCAGGTTAGGTTAGGTTAGATGCAATGTTGCCATGAGTGAATTGAACGGAATTGAATAATCAAAAAAATGAGGGATAGCAATTCAAATGCTCAAAATTCAGGACATTTGGCGTCCTACAAGATATCTCCACAGGGCGCCGGAGAAAATACCTCAAATTCAGGATGTCCTGCAAAATGCAGGATGTCCTGCAAAATGCAGGATGTCCTGCAAAATGCAGGACGGAAACTATACGGAATGCTAATTTCCCACTAAAATTATTGCAGCATTCGCCTACGGTTCATGCTGCAAACTTCATTCTCGTGGGAAATCACTATCATTCCGTGCTCGTTAAACAATACACTATTTTTCTCGATAATGGTTGCAAATGCGTAAAAATTACAAGTGGCGTAAAAGTTTATAAACGAAACTAAAAATTCATTTCGTATTTCAAAATCTACCAGCGGCGCCCCACAAAAAAATGTATAGAGCGACAAAGGTCTTGACCCCTGAAAAAATATCTCCCTGCAGATTCTCACAATCACTCGTGATACCGTAAACTCTGAAATGTTACCTGCTTTTTTAAATTTGTTCTGAATATATCTAAAACGAAAAGAGCTGAATATTTAAAAAACCTGAAGTTTCAACGCTCTGTAGATTGGCAACGAAGCGTTTGCGGACACGTTTATATAAAAAAAGTCCAAGTTTGAACTGAAAAATAAGCTCCTCAAATCTTGATACTGAATTTTGAAACATCCGGTATAATGATCAAAAATACTCACACTTGACTTGCAGAAATTCAAGCTCATGATGCGGATTTATCTGTTGAAATTCAAGGCAGAAACAAAATTTCCACAATCCAAATAAAATGTAAACAAAAATTACACAAAAGATGGTGCTTTATACATATAGTAACTTCATAAGATCTAAAATTTCTATTGAGTTTAACTCAAGCATCAACTTTGTTACCACAAAAATCTCATAACCCGTATTTTATAGGTATCAAATATATATCTAACTTATTAGGCTATACAGGGTCTCCCGAAATCAGACTACAACATTTCATCTGTGCAATTTAACTAGAATAAAAGGAGGTGAAAGTTGATCATCAACAACAGTTATAAAATGCTGCATATTTGGTTTGGAGTGTTGAATATGCAATGTTCGTTTCAATTACTGTAAGTTCCAATGTTTTTAACACAGATATCTTGAAAAATAACAAATAAATTGCTGTGAACTTTTATCGTTTTTACTCATCCATGAAATGGTGAATACGACTGATTGCATATTATATGGACTGTCACAGAATGTCACATTTCAAAAGTTACCACCCTTGTATTTTGGAGTAGAATGAATTATAACCTTTTTTTAATAACCTAGTACTCTGAAAAATCTATCAGATGGTGTAGGTATTGAGTTTGATTGATTCATTATTTCATTGCCTCCTATGATCAAAATTGCATTGTCATCTCTATATATAGTTAAAAAATTGGACTTCCTCTTCAGAAGTTTCCAATTTAATCCACTCCTTATACGGCAATTTCAGGCATGAACAGATAGAAAAGACAATCAGTATTCATAATAAAATATAGTTTCTTGATATTTGTGATGTAATTTTGATCACAGGTGGCCATGAATTGACAATTCAAATTCAACTCATAGACCATCTTATAGGCCTATTGAAGCAGTACATTTGTAAAAAAAACTTTTTGAAACCTTCATTCTACTCCCGAATAAAATAATACTCCCAATAATACATTTTCAGGGCCCATATTTCAACTTGAAACTTCGACTTTCATCTTTTAAACTAAATTACACTGCTATAATATCGCCGTCTAATCTCGGAACACCCCGTGTATATTTACATCACTGGGAAATTATACAAGGTGATTCACATTCACTGGAAGTTTTCCAATTCTTAGTTGGAATAAATTAATAACTTGATGTATCACATAGTCAAAACTAACTTTAAGTAAAAAATACGATTTTTTGAGTTATTGTTATTTTATTAAAAATCATAACAACGCTAATCCAACGAAAATTAAATGAAACATTTTTCCATTAATTTCATTTTCGGTTGAATTTAAATTTGAAAAACTACCCCATATCAGTACATTTCATATTAAAACAGAACCAATCCGTGAGGAAGCCACAAAGCTTCATCTTACAGATTGAAACATATCGGATTAAAACTGTTTTTAAAACTTTGAAGGGGAGATATATCTATTAACTAGTATGTCCTCAATATTTCCACTAACTCCATTTTTTTTCTTCAACGATTGCATGATATTATTGAAGTACGTTCGATACATGGGGTTCTGCTGCGCTTTTTGCAGCCTTGTCCTGCGATGTAGCCTGTTACGGCCCCCGACGTTTGCTGTATTGCCATAGTAGTGCACCTTTGTTGTTCTCAACCCATTTGACTCCTATCTCACCAATGTATTCTCAACTGGTATACCTGCCTAACCCAACGTAGTTTGACGATTCTGTGACGTTTTTGTGGCAGTTTTGTAGCGTTTTCGATGCTTTAACGAACCCGTGACGTTTCTGTGACGTTTTAATTACGTTTTTGTGACAGTTTTGTGCCGTTTTTAATGCAGAAAGAGACCCGTGAAGTTTTTGTGACTATTTATGAACATTTGTGACGTTTCTGTGACATTTTTTTACCAACGTCTATACGAGTGGCGAGGCTAAGTGGCGGGGCTAAATGGTGGGGCTAAACAGAAACGTCACGGGTTCGTCAAAGCATCAAAAACATCACAAACCTAACACAAAAACGTCACAGGAACAACGCGGGTTTGTCAAAGCATCAAAAACGTGACAAAATTGCAACAAAAACGTCACAGAATCGTCATACTACATTGGGTTAGGCAGAAATTCCAGTTGAGAATAATGCATGGGTAGTGCACCTATGTTGTTCTCATCCCATTTGATCCTATCTCACCAATGCATTATTCTTAACTGGAATACCTGCCTAACCCATCGTAGTTTGACGATTCTGTTACGTTTTTGTGACAGTTTTGTGGCGTTTTTGATGCATAGAGAAACCCATGAAGTCTCTGTGACTGTTTGTGTCCTTTAGTGACGTTTCCGTGACATATTTCTCCCAACGTCTATACGAGTGGCGAGGCTAAGTGGCGGGGCTAAATGGTGGGGCTGAATAGAAACGTCAAGGGTTCGTCAAAGCATCGAAAACGCGACAAAATTGCAACAAAAACGTCACATAATCGTCATACTTCGTTTGGTTAGGCAGGTATTCCAATAATGCATGGGTAAGATATTGGTCGATTGGGATGAGAACAACATAGGTGCACTACTTGCCATATTGTCAAAATAGGTCCGATATATGTGATTCTATTACGACCTTATGTCTGAGCTCTTTGCAAGGCCGCAGGGTCCTGGTACTGCGTCTGCGCCATCATCTGCATGGGGATCTGATTGAAGCCGGCCGTGTTGGTGATGTAGCCTGTTACGGCCCCCGACGTTTGCTGTATTGTCATAGTGGTGCACCTATGTCATCTGGAATACCTTCCTAACCCAACTTAATTTGACTATTCTGTGACGATTTTGTGGCACTTTTGTGGCGTTTTTGATGCTTTAACGAACCTGTGACGTTTCTGTGACTTTTTAATGACGTTTTTGTGGCAGTTTCGTGCCGTTTTTGATTCATAGAGAAACCCGTGAAGTTTTTGTGACTTTTTGTGACCTTATGTGGCTTTCCGTTACATTTTCTCCCAACGTCTATACGAGTGGCGAGGCTAAGTGGTGGGGCTAAATGGTGGGGCTAAATAGAAACGTCACGGTTTCGTCAAAGCATTAAATACATCACATACCTGCCACAAAAACGTCACAGAAACAACACGGGTTTGTCAAAGCATCAAAAACGCTACAGAATTGCAACAAAAACGTCACAGAATCGTCACACTACGTTGGGTTAGACAGGTATTCCAGTTAAGGGTGCATGGGTTTGGTCGATTGGGATGAGAACAACGGGACACTACTTGCCATATTCTTAAAATAGGTCCGATATATGTGAGTATCCGCAAAAAGCATAGAAACTCTTTGAAAATGAATGAATCACCCTGCATAGAAATGTTCCCTCACAAAAGGAAAAAATAGTCACCTCTCAACGCCTCATCGTCCCGTTCAACGGTTGCATGATATTATTAAAGTACGTCCGATACATGGGGTTCTGCTGCGCTCTTTGCAAGGCCGCAGGGTCCTGATACTGCGTCTGCGCCATCATCTGCATGGGAATCTGATTGAAGCCGGCCGTGTTGGTGATGTAGCCTGTTACGGCCCCCGGGGATTGCTGTGTGGCCATCGGGTAGCCGTTCATGTTGTATGTTTGCATGTGTTGCATGGCGGCGACGTTGGTGGCGTTCCTGCCGGGCCGGGTCAGGTTTTGGCCGATAGGGGGCGTTACGGCACCGCTGAGTTGGTTCACGTTCATGTTCGTCTGGTAGTACTTGTGGTAGCCCAACACCTGGCAATAGAAATGATTCAGTGATGGACAACAGTGTAGAACCAAGTGAATAGATAGATAGATAATCTTTATTTGTTCTTTGAAATCGAAGCCTAAAAATAGGCGTGGAACTTGTCAATACATAATATACAGGGTGTCTGTAAAAGGTTGGGACATGGCTCGTCTGTGGACTCCTGGGATAAAAACAAGTTGATTTTGGCCAACTTACCCATATCCAAAATCGTCTCGTTGAGTTGGTACAAGGCGTTGAAGTTTTTTTGGGAAAAAATAATTTTGCTCATAAAAATAGTAGGCTGAGATCGATTTTCATAATGTTGAGCATGGCATGTTCTGTGACTGTAAATCACGTTTTGAGATGTTTTTGATCATCATCAGGGATCTGCAAGTGTTTCAAACAACCATGTTGCCGTACAAATTTGGTGATAACTTTTCAGAGGTCGGACTGGTAACTTCCAGTATTTTTTTCCAGAAAGATATTCCCTTCAGAAATATTTTTCGTATCGTGTTAATTTTTGATAAGTCTCGAGGTTCATTTGCAAATAAATAATTTCTGATCTGAGGCCTCTTATACATTTTTCAGAAAAATAATCTGGTTGGGACATGGTTTGACTGTAGACTCCTGGGATAAAAATAAGTTGATTTTAGCCAACTTACCTATATTCAAAATCGTTTCGTTGAGTTGGTACAAGGCGTTAAAGTGCTCACCTTAGGTCCTGAATAGTTATCGCTAAATTTTTAACGCGAGATTTCTTGTAAAGCCCGCGAGGACCAGCAACATATCAGTTTTTTACAATAAGAATACAGTGTAGCCATGATCAATGAACAGTATGATTAATTAAATTAATTTTCAAAAATGCGCAGGATGCATCATATCAGGAATTATTTATTTGCAAATGAACCTCGAGACTTATCAATGTTGAGAGATGCAGGTTTACAGAATTCCTTTTGGGGGGAACCTGTACAGCCTGCTGCATATATTTTAAATAGAAGTCCATGCACTGGATGGTGAATTAACACCAGCTGAACTTTGGTATAACAAAAAACCAAATGTTAGTAACTTGCGAGTTTTTGGCTGTACTGCATACTATCACATACCAAAAAAAAAAGAGGGAAGTTTGATCAGAAGGCAGCAAAATCCATCATGATTGGGTACGTTGAATATGGGTAAAAACTATGGGATTTTAATGAACAAAAAATGATAGTTGCAAGGGATGTGAGGTTTGATGAAAATGATCATCATTTTAAAAGAAATAATGTAGAAATTGATATTATATGAAAATGATACAGAAATTCAAATGATGAAGGAGAATAAATTGGAAGAAAATAGTGAAAATATAGAAAATAGGGAAGTAAATAATGAAACTATAAAAAATAGGGAAGAAAGCAATGAAATAGAAATAAGAGACAGAAGACGTAGGGATATAAAAGTACCAGATTGGTTTTAAGATTACCAGTTGTATATGGCATATAATGCTGTGAATTATATTGAAGATACACTTACTGATTTTGAAGAAATTAAACATAATAAAGATAAAGATTTTTGGTTATCCGCTGTGGAGAGCTAGATTCAAGTCATAGGAATGAAACGTGGAAAATTGTTGAGGATATGGGGATTAGTGATATTCTTGATACAAAATGGGTATTTTCAAAGAAACCATTGGAAGAAAAAGAAATTGGTAAATTCAAGGCTCAAATAGTAGCAAGAGGATTTGCACAGAAAAATGTGGAATATGATAGCATTCATTCACCAGTAGCAAAGATGTCAACTATAAGAATTCTATTGACTTTAGGTAACCAGTTATCATACTACTTTTTGCAACCAGATGTGAAATGTGCATTTTTAAATGGAATATTGAAGTCACCTGTTTATATAAATTTCCCAAAAGGAATGAAAGCATATCCAGGAAAAATATTGAAATTGAAGAAATCCCTTTATGGTTTAACATAGGATTTGAAAGATCTGAAAATGATTTTTGTTTGTACTAAATGGATTCAAATGCAGGTAGAGTGTATCTCTTACTCTATGTGGATGATATCATATTGTCAGGACCAAAGTTGGATTATCTGAATACAATTATTTCAAAACTAATGTATCGTTTTGAGATGAAGAACAAAGGGCATTTGGGACATTTTCTTGTTTTGGAAATTGAGTATAGTAGAGAAAAAGGAATATTGAAAATATTACAAACTAATTATATAAATACAATATTGTGTAAATTTGGCATGGAGAATTGTAAGGAAGTGAACACACCAATAGAACAAAAATTGAAATTAAATAATATACAGATAATTTACAGGATAGGAAATCAGTGACTGGATTCATTTTCAAAATATTTGATAATACAATACATTGGGTAACAAAAAAACAAAATTGTGTCACACTCTCAACCACAGAGGCTGAGTTAGTAGCTCTTAGCAGTTCGGTTAGTGAAGGTCTCTGGTTTTAAAAAGATTTTACTTGATTTCAAATTCCATACAGGGAAAATAGTATTTTTTGAAGACAATCAGGATTGTATAGCTCTAGTGAACAATCCAGGAAATAATAGAAGGGTAAAACATGTAGATATTAAGTATTGTTTCATATATGATAATATAGAAAAAGGATATGTAGATGTTAGATGTATATACAGTCAAAATATCAAACAGGCTGATATTTTAACTAAGGGACTGTCCTATGATTTATTCGAACATTTCAAGTTTCTTATTGGTGTAAGGGATTTTAGCGAGGGGGGCTGTTAGATATACCCTAAAATCCTACCTAAAGTGTGGCCACACTGATGAGATGTCAGCTGTCTTAAGTCTATGTCGTTAGCTTCTTGTGTGTCTGTTCTTGATGGATACAGAAAGTTGTGGTTGTATGATAGATCTAATGATGAGAGTTATGAATAGAAAGTATAGAAAGGAATGATGTATTTTTAATGGTTCTACTGGAGTAAATGAATGAAACTACGAATAAACCTGGATTTATTAATGAAAAACCTAGAAGTCAATTCAATTTTAGAAAGCGTAAATTCAATTTCAGAAACCGGCAATTGTGTTTCAAAAAAGTCACTTGTATTTCAGAAAACATCAATTGTATTTCAGAATAGTCAATTGAATTTCAGAGAGCGTCAATTGTATATCAGAATAGTCAATTTAATTTCAGAAAGCGTCATTGTCTTTCGGAAAGTGTCAATTGTGTTTCAGAAAGTGTCATTTGAAGTTTAATTGTTATTTTCTGAATACAATTGGCACTTTCTGAAATTCAATATACTATTCTGAATTACAATTGACGCAATCTGAAATTGAATTGACTATTCTGAAATACAATATTGACGCTTTCTGAAATACAAGTATCAATTCTGAAATACAATTGACGCTCTCTGAAATATAACTGGAAAAGGTGTAGATAAGCGAGTAACAAAACTTTCTCACAAGAAATACACCACCGTTGAAAGAAAAACACACCACCTTCAGGGAAAAAACACACTCACCTGTTGCTGCAGATTCGCAGGAACCACCGTAGGCGGCGTCAAATTCCTCCCTCCGCCCTGATTCTGCATCATCTGATGCGTAGTGGGCGAGGGCGTGGCATGCGGGGGCGGAGTTAACGTCATCCCCGAGGGGGAGGGGCTCATCGCGTTGCACCCCTCCAGGCCATTGGTCAGCTGCTGCAGCTTGGCCAGGCTGCAGCTCGCGTTGCCTTGTCCGCCCCGCTGATTGGGCGAAGGCGTGGAGGCGGGGCCTGGGGCATGCGCGTGCGCGTTGGTCTGTATGTAGAAGTTGGCGCTCGGGCTGACCGCCATCTTTTGCTGGGCATTGGAAGGGCTGACGCTCTGCTGGCCGCCCATACCGTGCTGAATGACGGTGGTCATCGGCGAGACATTGACGCACGAGCTGGTAGATTGCGAGGGAAACGCCTGCGTACTAACGGCCAGAGGGATATAGTTCGCCTGACTTATCACGGGATGGTGATGCGGGTGGTGCGGATGCTGGTACTGGTAACTCTGGTGCACCACCTGGTGGTGCAGGTGCTGCGAGTTGTGCTGCTGCTGCTGTTGCTGTTGCATGTGCTGCATTTGCTGTTGGGCGGCGCAAGGAGGCGTAGCCCGCTGCTGCACTACCTGTTGCGCCACCTGTTGCGCCACGGCAGTGGGCGGAGTTGAACGATGCATGTTATGCGTTTTATTAGAAGGCGTGTTCGATCGGTTCCTTTGCGACTGCGCTTGGCGTTTGTGGGTGATTTGCATGGCCTGGTTGGTTTGTTGCATGTTGTGCTGCACAGAGCAGTCGTAGTTGGTTTGGGGCGTAGTTTGCGAGGGCGGGGAAACGGAGGCGGGGGAGGAGTCGAGCGTTAGAGGGGCGGGATCCATTTCGCATTGGGCGTAGTGCATACCGAGCACGGGATTGGTCGCGGAGTCGGGCGGGTACACGCCCATCGACGGTAGGTCGTTTTGTTTGACAGGGTGTTGCATCTGCTGCTGGTGCGAATCGTGTTTTTGCTCCATTTCGGATTTGTTCTTGGCCTTCTCCATATTCGAGTTAGTTGGATTGGGGTCGGTTTTAGGCATGTTGTATGAGCAGCTAGCGGGTTTCGGTAAGTCGTTACTCATTTTCATCGAACTATAAGCATCTTGTTCAGGTTTTTGCTTGTTTCTCTCTTCTTTTCTGGGAGAGGGGTGTTTTTCCCTCGAGGGGTCTCTGGCTCTCGAGCTGCTGCTTTGACTCGAATGTTTGTGCGATTTGGTGACGTGTTTCTCCTTTTCGCAACTAGGCTGTTTGGGTAGCATGTCCAAAGGAGCGAACTGGGGGATCATGTGGTAACCTTGGAAATCCCTTTTGTTGTCATAGTAGATACTTTTGCCCCAGGTGAGCCTGTCCCATTGCCAAGGCAGTTGCGCTTGCGTCATGTGATGGTAGTTTTGAGTGGCTATGGCGTTGGCGAGCAGACTTTCGCTGTCCATGTGCATTTTTTGTATGTCGTAGGTGGGTTTTTCTTCGTGGGGGATTTTTTGGTGGTAACGTTTCTCCTCGTACTTTTCCGGTTTAGATCTGCTCTCCGATCTGATTGTCTCTTGTTTCGCAGCTGCTTTCTGTTCCTCCTTTAACCTCACTTCCTTCGGGTTCATTTGAGTGGGCTGTTTCAGTTCTTTAGGAGAAGACTTTTCAGGGATGGCATTTCCTTGTTGAGGCATTGCAGAAGCATGTTTTGTACTTTGCAAATGTTGCTCTGGCTGTACGTAAATCGACTGATTTCCTTGACTCTGATGGCAAACCGGGATGGTATTCTGTTGCTGAGGCAATGGTTGTTGGACTTGGTTTGGATGTGATTGAATGGGATTCTGTTGCGATGAAGGTTGTTGAGCTGGTAACCGAGGCAATGTTCTTTCCATGACCTGTTTTTTGATCACTGATTGTTCGTTATACTGATTGCCCATCATTGAATGTTGACTTGTTGTGATGAGTTTTTCGCTGACAAATTCAGAGGGCACGATATTGTGATTGCTGTTGTGGATCACGCGTGTTTCAGTTTGCGGTTCACTAGTCGAGACTTTTTTGAATTCTTGCACATCCGGCTTGGTATCATGCCCAATATGTGCCATCTCTTTCTGCGAGTAGTTTTGTTCCAGTTTTTCCACGAATTTCTCAGCCACAATTTCTTGTATCGTTTCTTCTCTTCTTTGGATTGAGGTTGCGACTTCTGCGGTTCTTTGGCTTGAAGTTGCGACTTCTGCGATTCTTTGGCTTGAAGTTGCGACTTCTGCGGTTCTTTGGCTTGAAGTTGCGACGTCTGCAGTGTGAATTTGATTGATTGCTTGGTTTGAAGTCGTCGGTATTTCTACCGGGTGGCTGATTACTAAAGGCGTTTCGTGAACCTCCTTCTTAACGCCGATTTTTTCCGATAGCGGTATAATTATATTTTCGATTGGCGCATCCACCTTATTTATGTCATCGAATGGTACAGGCTCCTTATCACTTTCTGGCACAAGTACAATATTAGGATCTAGTGCAGTTTTCTTCTCTTCTTGCGGTTCATAAGTATTGCCGTCGACAGCTTCACATTTTCGAGGAACTATTTGCTCAGTATCCTGTTTATTCTCCATCAGAGGTACACTTTCCTCCACTTTTTTCACTTCATCAACATGTTGCACTTTCACAACCTGTTGAATTTTCTCGACCTGTTGTACTTTCTCGACCTGTTGCACTTTTTCGACCTGTTGCACTTTTTCGACCTGTTGCACTCTTTCGACCTGTTGCACGTTTTCGACCTGTTGCACTCTTTCAACCTGCTGCACTCTTTCAACCTGTTGCACTTCATTAACCTGTTTAACTTCTTCAACCTGTTGCACTCTTTCAACCTGCTGCACTCTTTCAACCTGTTGCACTTCGTTAACCTGTTGAACTTCTTCAACCTGTTGCATTTCTTTGACCGGCGATTTTCGGTCGGGCGTTATGATGGTGTTCGTTTCATTATGTTCCATTTTCTCGATTTCCATATCGGTGGACTTCCTTCCTGATTCCACTGACGAATTTCCAGCATCCAACGATATATCCTCAACGATTTCCTTCTCAATTTCCAGGGCGCTAGAGGGAGCTACCTGTTGTTCGCTTTCGATAATTTTCGGCTCTTCTTTGACGGGTAGAGAAATCGTTTCTGCCTGTTTCATGCGCGCCATCGTCAGATTGTTCTCGTAGACTTCCCTTCGAGAAATGGTTTTGATCTTTTGACCGTCGATTTCCATCTCGGATTCGGAAGTTGTCGTATACAACGGCGAGTTGAGTTTTTCTTTCGGCGAAATAGTTTTGAGTTCTTCGCTGATTTTGGGTGGCGTTTTCTGAACGTGTGCCGCAGCGTTGTTTTTATCTTTCGTAGGGGTGGTTTTGGTGAATTTGTATTTGCTGTTGGGGGAAATTTCTTTTTGCACTGGTAGCTCGTCGTTTTCCATTTCGTCATCGGCTTCAGCGCTGGAATCTTCCTCGGTGGATATTCTCGAGGCTCTCCTGATTTTTTCTTCTTTTCTATTTTTGACCCTCTCCTTTTCCGGGGACTGGGGTGTATTCGTGTTCGGGACTTCTTTTTCCATAGTTTCCATGTCTGACTTATCGGAAATCACTGATTCGCTCTCGCTATCCTTCCGAAGCATATTCTTGATGAGATCAGGCAAAATCAATTGTTTTTTGTCTGAGAGTTTTCCTCGAGCTCTACCCTTCACCCAGCCTCGTTTTTTCTTGACTGTTCTCACACGTTTCTGAGCCTGCTGAGGTGCGACTGGGGTGACATCAATGGATTCTTCTGCGGGTTCCTTGTTCTCCTTAACTTCGACTGGTTTTTCCAGTTTTGGAGGTTCTTCCAAAGCAACAGTCTCTTCGGTTTTGGGTATGTCTGAGTCTTTAGCTTCTTTTTCTTTCTCCTCCAATTCTCGTTGTTTCTTGACCCGTCTCTGAGACCATCGTTCACCTACGACTTTTTCTTTCGTAGCAGCAAGTCTCTTTGGTCTATTGTTGGAATTTGGTGTGGTCAACTTGGAGAGCTCGTCAACCTGAAAATATAATACGAAAATATAAATGGCTGATTCCAAATCAATAAATTTTTAGAAATACCATCAAAATTGGAGACCACATTGTGAATATAGTTGAGTTAGTTTAGTGAGGAGTCGTTAGCTGATTTTACCTGTATAATATATATAAGCAAATAGCTGTTACTTTGGTCACAAAAGTCTTCTCAATCATGCTTGATGTACAGGGTGATTCACCATAAATGTCCCCCCCTCTAGCTCACTAATTTTTGAACCGATTTAAAAATTTGAAAAATAATCTGAAATGATTTTTCAGAATTTTTTTTCCCGTTGCATCAGAAAATACAGGGTGCTCGAAACAAACAATCTACAGAGTACTACTTGATTTTTTCAAATGGAACACCCTGTATATCATTGTATTTTTGGATTTTTCCTGAAGAGCTGATTCCATCGATATATCACACTTGGGGTCTAGCGGGAATGATTACAGAAATATAGGGTGTTCAAAATCTAGGTTTTTCAACTTTAAGATTTTTTTGTGTCGAAACTATTCATTATTAGTCAAAACGGCTTCCATGTCCCTATCTCAACTTTTGATTTACTATCTACTGACATTTAATTGAAACATTTACAGGGTGGTTCAAGATCATAATTCTGATCACCCTGTATCTGTTCCAATCATTAAATGTCAGTAGATAGTAAATTCAAACTTCAAGATACGAACATGAAAGCCGTTTTGACCGATAATGAATAGTTTCGTCACAAAAAAATTCTAAAGTTGAAAAATCTCGATTTTGAACACCCTATATCTCTGTAATCATTCTTGCTAGACCCCAAGTGTGATACATTGATCAAATCAGCTCTTCAGGGAGAATCTAAAAATACAATGAAAAATAGGGTGTTCCATTAAAAAAAAATCAAATAGTACTCTGTAGATCATTTGTTCCGAGCACCCTGTATTTTTTGATGTAGCGGAAAAAAACTTTATCAAAAATCATTTGAGATGATATTTTGAATTTTGAAATCTGTACAAAAATAACTGAGCTAGAGGGGGGGACATTTATGGTGAATCACCCTGTACATACATAACAGCGTTTATTGTGGAATTGCCATTTGTGGTTAGGCAAATTGTTAGAAAGTGAAGATCATTGGATAATTCCTAATACCTCAGCAAATTTCAACTATAGTCTTAAAGAATCCCGAAATTAGTTCACTGCAGATGAGCTTATATTAAAAAGCACTATATTTTGCGCATTCTTCTTCCTCATTCCTATATTTTCCCGAATTCTTCCTCAATCCCTGTTTTCTTTTTTTTTTTCTCTTCCCAAGCTGCTTTTTTCTAACATTTTATTATACTTGCCACATTGAGATATTTTGTCGATTTTTGTTTCTTTGAACCCCGTAAAATAATGTTGATTCTTGAAAATCCTCAATGTTTTTTTTTATAATACTTTTCATGTACTTTGCTCATAATTTATTAAGGGAAGAAGATAGGGGATTCTTCCTTCCGCCAAATCAATTCATTCAGCTCTTATCAAATATTTTGCACCAAATACATTGTTTCATTCACTTGTATCTGTAGCTACACGTGCACACAGCTAATAGACTGGCGGGTAATGACAACGTGCAACGTTCATTCAATGAATGCATTTTACAAGTCATGATTTTAATGGGTTTTCAACATGTCCTAGAAAAGTATCTAATTGTGCTCGCATGCAGTGGCGTCACCAATCAAATTTGAATTTTCATTGAAAATTGCTGATTTCGAAAGCAAAGTAGTTTATCGTGATATAAGTAACCAATTTGCTTGCATTTACTAATCGTTCAAAATCATCAATTTTCAAGGAAAATTCAAATTTCATTGGTGACGCCGCTGCATGCGAGCAAAATTAAATAATTGTCTAGGACATGTTGAAAACTCATGATAATCATGTCTTTAAAGATGCATATATTAAAAAAAGGTTGCACAAAATCCAGTCTATCAGTTAACTTCACTTTTCAAATATGCCAGAATAGAGGGTGCTTAAAATAAAGGTAGGTAGAACAATGCAAAATAAGTTGGGTTTTGTTCAGTAGAAAATGTTCTTAATGTCGCCCTTATTCGATTAGACAGTATAGACCCTTATGGAAAACAGTAGTTTCAGTCAGCACTTTTTGTCCTAAAAATCACAGTGCGCCTGTCCACTCGTGGCTAGTATGCGCAGTTGCTCAGCTAGCAGGTGTTTTGTTTAAGCCTATGCACAGTCAGAAACAGATCTGGTTGATGAAGGAATGTATTCACATTTTAGAGCATATGGAAATTTTGCTGAAGATACATATTAAAATTTAAATATACCTCAACAGGATTTCTTTTCATGCCTAGGAGTATGTGAAAATATATTTGGTCCAAATTTTCCTGATTTTTCAGTCCAGCCTAATATTGCTATCAGATTGAAGGAATAAATAACAAGTACAATTCTGCGAATGTGAATATCTGCCACTTTATCATTTCAACAGTTTGTTTATTCAAAGAAGGATTTTTTTATACTCTGGAGTTTAGGAACAGAGTTATCACAACCGGGAAGTAAAAACCAAAATTTGAAATTGAATGTTGTGCAACATTTATAATCTTCATCATTTCAGATTTAGTTATCATAATGGTCATATTCAATCAGATTATATTTTAACGACCCTCAGTATGTTTTTTCCGAAAAAATTATATTGAAATTGAAATCAGTATTTTTATGATCCAAATTTCAATTTTTTTACGAGTGGTAAGTGCGTAGATAGGCTATTTATTTGTTTGAGGTCGGACCTGTTCACATAAAATTCAGGGATTTCACAGCATTCCTCAGTGATGACGAGCGAGTTGTCATTGGCTTGTCATTGGCTCGACCAAGCCCGTAACGCGCAAGTCTGCGCGTGGTGGTATGCGCACTGGTCAGGCAAAAAATAAAACTTGTGGACACCAACATCAAATGTTCCGATAGAAGTGAAATTACTGTTTTCCGTGAGGGTCTATACTGTGTTAGAGGTGTTGTAAAAAACTGTTGCACACATTTTTCACCATCATGTCGAATCAACTGGCGAATTGTAATAAATATATGTATGAATGTTTCCAAAGAAGACACATTGCATGAATTTGTTTTTATATATGACACTCTGAAAAGCGCTAATTATACGGTTCACGGTTCGTATGGAACAGTTTTGAATATTGGCTTTTGAGGTTAGATTTTCTAGCCCATTTTTCATAACACCAAAAGAGTACTCTTGGTGAAACTTGATGCTGTGTAGATTTTTTCGGGACCTTTTTTAATTGTTTCTACCGTTTTTCCTTTTAAAGTGCTGAGAGATATAAAGTTTCAACCACGTTGTATGACACATTGATTTCTTCTTAATAATTGAAAAAAAGTGACCTTCAGAGTGTCCTGAACTAAATATGATATACACGTCGGCCACATTTGAAGAATTATGCAATTGGATTGAAAAAATTAAAATTAGTATGTTGTTATAATCGATCATTTCTAATCTACCTAACCTAATTATTTTCAGAAAAATCGAAGAATTTCGAAAACTATGATAGATAGACATAAATTAGGCTAAACTCAGAATTAGAAGGCCCATCAAAACGAGTGAAAAAAAATTAAAATAATAAAGTTGGTGCTTACTTTTGGCACACCCTGTATTCCCAGGTATACAAATATTTCCGATATATTGGAAATTATCCATTAGAATAGAATACCAATTTTCAAGTTCTTAATCCTACTGCAAGTTAGAAAACTCTCAATATGTACAGAAATCACACTGTATGATAATGGGCTTATATCACAAAAATTTTGTATTTCATAATTCGATAGAACTCACCCAAACTAGCTCACCACCGCAAACCGTTTCTTGCTGTGAGCTCCCTACGTTTTATAAAAAATTATTGAAATCCCCGATTTTTCGGACCTCTGAAAACGAGGCGATGATGTGACGTCAAAACCCTAATACTGAAACAAGACTATTCCAGGCAGAGATGAATGATACATGATTTCTGACAAAGCACCAAGATTGGTGAATCGGCAAGTTGATTCTTGGGACAAAGATAATAAGAACAAGAAGAAGATCAATTCTAACCTATATTAACTTTTGCAAATCGCGAAACTTTCGAATATTGAATTGAAATATTTCGACAAAAGTATGATTAAGAAATGTTTTGTGCCTAATTGCAATCATAAAAACATCATTTAGCTGGGAATTTTGGGAACAAATCTGGCCCCTCACTGGGTAAACACAATATTATAGTAGTAGTTTTGCTTTGCAGAAATTCATTGGGAAATTGCTTGAAAAATAAATGATCCATCTCCTAGAAGAACATTCAGGGGGAGATGCAAGCAATATCTAGTCTAGGGAATAACATTGTTTCATACCAATTGATCATATTGTTGCATAGGTAAACATATCAATCAGTGACTGATTTAATGAGGATTCTCCATATGATGGGTATTCTTATGTTGAATATCCTTTCAGGTGAATAATTTTCCAATATAACTATAATAGGTACAAGCAATGAAAATTGAATGAATATTGTGCAACAAACCTTTCAGATTTTCTATTCCTCACTTCAGCACTGAGGAACTGTATATTAGACATCATTAACCATTTCCAAATAAATTTTTGAAAGATTATCTGAAGAGCCTTTCACAAATCTTGATTCAATGTTCATGTTTATATTCAATATATCAATATAATATAAAGCAAGATTTGGAGGTTAATTTCATTTCGTGTCTTCTCTTCTCATTTTAGACGACATAAATAACTTCGGAATCGGAATTCGAGACTCGATGCAAATGCAGCTCCATGTAAAAAGAGTCAACAAAGCAATGTTGCTGCGTTTATTAAATGTATTGGAATATTGTGAAATTGTAATGGTGCAAATGATTTTGAGATTGAGACATTACGTTGTCTAGAGATTGTTTATATTCCAATGATTCAACCTACAATCGACAACTTGAATATATTTTTCTGCAGTAGTGGTAGTGGATATCAAAAGATATTTCAATGACGATCTTGATCTCTTGGATATTTTGTTTGGATGATATGGCAACAGTGATAAGTGTCACACATCGGTCACGCTCATTGGTTCCAGGCAAGATGAGGTTTCTATGTCATAAGAGGGTCCGTTTTCAGAAGGTACTATTATTTATGTCCAAAAATAAAACATTCCAGTTAATTTTTCGATCGAATTATGTCGTCAATCATTATTCATTCATAAAAGGATCATTATGAACATGGTTTGAGTTGAAAGTTCTACTAAGGTGTACACGCCCATTATTATGTACCTTCTAAAGTTTTTAAAATGCTTGAAGTTTTGTATCTTGCTAATTTTTTCCATATATTTTTTACGTTTCATTCAACTAGTAGTATTAGAGAGGTTTGCAAATACTTGTAATCTGATTAATTGTTATATTCCAATGTAATTTCATGAAATTTTGTCTACTGAGTCCCAATTGGTTCCACATTTCTATGAAGTCTGACAGTTAATAGTTAATTGATAGTGGATTGAATTAATTTTATATGTAATTTAGCATGTTAAATAGTATTTAAAAAATGGGTTGCCTGAAAAAATCCTGGCAATGCAATAATTGATTAAAAATTGATTGAAAATTCGAATTCAAAAAGAAGAAAAAGGATTTTTGAATTTTAAATCAATAATAGCCTGGCCAGGATTTTTTCAGGCAACCCATTTTTTCAATAATATTCAACTTGCTAAATTACTTACAAACAAATTTTCATCCAATCAGATGGGTGAAGGTCGACCTTACTGCAGATCTTGGACTATAACCGTTGCTGTGCTTCTGAACCCCACAAAAAAGTAGACATTAATTCAGAAAGAATTTCACGGTTAGGCTACATAAATAAATAAGCCAAGTAATATACAACAATGGACAGAAAAACTCACCGTCTGCGACGTCTTCGGAGTTTGTTCGGCCACTCTGGCAGCACCCCTTCGAGGAGTCCTCACATCGGCCGTCCCACCCTCCTCCACCTTCTCACCCTTATCCTCCTCAACTTTCGCCCTCTTCCTCTCCGAAGCCTCCTCCCCACGCTTCCTCTTCCCCACACTTTCCTCGACCACTTTCGGTTTAGCGTCTGCTATAGCCGTTTTCGTCTTGGCGTCCGCAACGGTCGTTTTCGGCTTGGCGTCCGCGAAAGTCGTCTCGTTGAACTTGCTCGGCCGCGTCCGCTTCCTGCCCGACGACGTGATCTCCACCTCTTCGACGTTCCCGGAACTTTCCACCGGAACCACCACCGGAGTCTTGGCGGCTCTCGGGGTCTTCGGGGCGACCGAAATCCTTCGCTTTTTCCCTCTTTTCAACTTCACGCCCGGAGTCTCGATTATTATCTTCTCCTGCATCGGTACCACAATGTCCGCCGTTTCTTTTACGGGACTTTGGTCTTTTTCCTCGTCTGATTTGGGTTCTCGCCTGAAGGGGTTTATAGCGGAGGAAACTAGGGGCGTCCAGCGTAAACATTCGTAATCGATCGGGATGCGCGTTCTTGATTTAGAAACGCGCTCCGCATGGCTGTCAACTTTGGACCAATCCACGCAAATAACTGACTTTTCTCCCTCGTCTGTCGGCAGGTACTTGATGAAGCCGAGCAATTGCAAGGCTAAAGCGATGTCGTGGCAATACATGCCGGAGGATTTGCTGATGGCGGTTAAGTCGAGTTTTTCGTCGCGGTGGTCGTTGAGGTATTCGAGCACGACGGATTTCCAGTAGGCGTAGTAGGATACTTTGCCGAGGTCGGACAGGGGTTTTTCCGGGGTGCCGGGTTGGCCTTCTTCCTTGGACAGGAGGTAGCCTGGAACCGGTGAAAATGGGAATCATCAGCAATGTGGAATTCGAAACAATAGTTATTTATACACCAAGGTAGTAGAGAATATCAGTATTACCAAGGGACCAAAATTATATTCCGTTGTAATATCATTCTTTGATACCAAGGTATATATTACATTTTTTCACCACTAGTATTAAATTTCAATGACTATAGTTCTGTGAAACTGAAATATAGACCTTTTGTCACTATGAAAGCACTTATTTTCAATTCTAATTTAAATCTAGTAGCCATGACCATGACAGCATAATATGATATGATATGATTGGTATGCACTAGTTACATCATATCTCAAAGAAAGAAGACAAAGAGTTAAAATTGGCGAATGTTCTAGCAGTGATTCTGAAATTGGCCAGGGAGTACCTCAAGGATCTAATCTGGGCCCATTGTTTTTCTTGGTTTTGGCTAACGATCTTATAACATTCATTAGCAATAACACTTCGGCATTCGTTACCAGTTACGCAGATGACACTAATGTTTTGATAATAGAAAACGATATGGAAATGTTGAAGAACACCACAGCGGATATATATATATAGGAAAATAATTTTGTGGTCTGAAAAGAATCATTTGAAACCCAACAAAGGCAAAACAAATATCATATTATTTTCTACTCGTAATATGAACAACATTGACATATCTTCACGTGATAATGATGAAATGATAAGTCCATCTGAAACAGTAAATATGCTGGAAATTGTTCTGGATCAAAAATTATCTTGGCATCCTCATATCGACGCACTTGGTGCTATCACATTTTGATGTTGTATTATGTGAGTGTATATCCTCATTCTTCTCAAACTTATGTTCATTAGCTCAAATATAGATAACCAAGTTATCATAACTTAGTTATGGATAAATAGGCTAGGTGAAGTCATTCCTTGTGCTTTAGTGGACGAGATTATTACAGGTAGTTGATGGATGAACATTGATTTTTATGATTTTTTTGTGAGCAATGAAAGCCTTTTCAAAGTGTGCTGATGATCTCCAAAATATCAGTCCATATTGTAAAGTTGATTGTACCAGGCCAAAATACAACAGTCTTAGTTCGTCAAAGGATACTGTTTCTCTTGAATTTCTAATTTTATAGCAGCATGTACTTAGTTTAGAACAAACTTTGCACATATGTGGCTTCCATATCAATTTTGGATCAAGTTGAAGTCCATTTTGAGAACAATACTGATCAAAAGCTGCGTTACTATTTGTAACTAGTTGTTCAGTATCCTTATGGGACATCAAGATATTGGTATCGTCAGCATACAGTAAGTACCATTTGATCAGAAAGGTGACAACACCTTTTGATATCAGATGTAAATATATATAAAGAGTCATTATCAAATACCTACTAGATTGTGGCTATGTCTTCAATGACTAGTGGTTCATAAAATTACGAAAACTACCTTAGTAGTTAAAACACACTTTACGCCCTGAAAAGGAGTAAATAATGGTAATTTTTAGAACGAGTGGTGGAAAGAAGATCTTTTTAGTTATTTTGAGTTTACACAGAATTGGATTGGATTGAGGATGTAAATACAGTAAAATATTGAATAGAGCTTCTATGTGATGTGGAAAATATGATGGATATTAATGAAAAGGTGTGAGTATGGATAGAGTAGTAGAAATCAGCTACAAAGAATGAAAATGAAAAATAAGAAAATATTTAATTTATACAAAACATACCTAACATTGAAAGGTACAACAATGGGATAATGAACTGGTTTTGCATTTTTCACATTCAACAATCAGATTGTGTTGTTACATACCTCAAAAGACTTTTCCTATGACTACTACTGTAAGTGATCGAGCGATTGCACGGTTTTCATAGAGGTATTTTGATAAATGACTTTCTTTTGTGCTTAGCGATGACAATGAGATTATTTCCACACCACCAGAAATCCGTGAAGTCTTGTAAAAGATACAATATCGCTTACAAAAAATTACTCTGGAAAATAGCATGTCATTTTAGAAAAATATTCTGTTACTTTCAACAACTGCACAGTGACTATAAATATCCATTATAATAATTTCATGTTCATCAAATGTGTTTTTTGTTATTAAAAAAATTGTTAATCATGTTTTTCTGCGAAATATTTTTCTTCATTAAAATGGTAGATCCAAGATCAATTAATGAAAACATCCTGTAAATTATTTGTATACTAACATCATCACTCATCCATATGCCAACATCAGTAAATCACTGAGAAGTGTCAAACTATAAGAACGGAATGTTTGAAGAAAAATATTCTGCATTTTTATGTTGAGAACGGGAGCAGATTCGTTCTCAAAACTTCCAAAGATGAGTAAAAATTCGATATTTTTTCTTTAAACATGTTTTCAGTTTTCAAAAAAACTGTCACTGATGAGCTATTGAATGTCCTTATTTTTTTTTCCTTTTTTTTCACTGTTTTTTTTTTCCGCTTTGTTCACTATAATATGACTTTTATTTTGAGATATCTTAATGGTATGTAAGTTTGTCTGATCAATCATGTCATTCCTACTAGAAAATTAATTATACTTTATATATTATTTGTATGAAAGGTATCAATGAAAAAGCGAATGTAATGCAATTACTGAAATAAATAAAAAATAATTTTTCTTTTGGACTCGCCGATAGGAAAATTTGTTAAATGCAGTGACATTTTGGGGCAAATCATCTGATTTGTCCTACTACACATATATTGAAATAATACTCATATTTTCATTTCATGAAAACGAGGAGAGAAAATCCCAAATAATCGAGTTGATAAACAAATCAGTATAAATTAAAAAAAAAAACATGACAATCGAAAAAATCAGACACGTTAATTTGAACTCTGATTACAGCATGCACTTACTGAAATCGATGAGGAACCTGCCGTACCCCTGCCGCTGGTACTGCGGCATCGTCATGATGCACGACACGTTGTACTTCTGTACGCAGTGCTTCTCCTTGGAAAAGTACCCGATCAGGTGGCAGCCCTTCTTGTCGTTCACCGTCAGCACGTAGAACAGGAAGGGCTCGACGTCGTAATAAAGGGTCTTGTGGTCGAGGAATAGCTTTGCCAGCAGGCACAAGTTCTGACAGTAGATCTTGTTGACGTTGCCGTCGACTTCGAACACTGACAGCTCCTTGCAGCGGTAGATTTCGGTAGCGGGAGGATGTCGCCACGTGCACTTTTGAGAAAAGAAATGATTTTAATCTCTGGTAGAAATCTATGTTTGGTGGAGTGGAATTTTCAAAAGGAGGAAGGAAAGCTGAAAGTTATCTCGCACAACTTTAATAATGATGTTACCGCTAGTTGAATTCACATTCATCCCAGTGTTCAATTTACTTTAATTCTGTTCTATGCCACTCATCAGAATATCGTGTCATTAAGACTTTGATTTATGTCAAGGTTCATTGAATTAATTTCATGTTTCTAACCTCAAGTTGAATTCAATACGTTTTTGGTTATTGGTCCCATCAATTCTAAATTTTAAATTGATTTTTGGATTTTAAGTGCGCTCTCTCAAGGGTACGGGACCCTTTAGTTTTTCCTGTCTTACAAAAAATGGTTTTTACGAGCACCTTGAGTGCTCGTCATGTTTCCATCTGGGACTTCACTTTTTATTTCATAAGTGCGCGTTCTTAGGGCACGGGACCCTTCATTTTTAATGGAGACCCGTTTATCCTCAAACAAAAACTTATTCATTATCAATCACGATATAATGATGACAGACATCGGCATCCATTTTCAACACATATAATGTTCACCTCAATGTAAGTCAATTTTTCTAAATTACGGCTGAAGATGGACTTTTATAAGTCCGAAACATTTGATTGACTACATCATTATCGAATTTGATTTGCAGCTTCTTCTTGGGGTTTGGATTCGGTTTCATAAAGAATTTCAAAGGATTAAGTAGAAAAACGTTTCGCCCATGGCCATGGGCTTTGTCAATTTATTAATATTTAGTGAATCTGTAAATAATGGTTTTCATTGAAAATGGTTTACATTGTGGAATGATAGTGATGAGAACTAATTTAAAAAAAGAGAGATACGTACCTCAACCAATTTAAAATTCCGGTGATTTATTACAGTTGTAGTGTTCTTGCGGACATTTTCATTCAAAAATAGTATTTCTTTTCATTTTCCATTTCTTAATCTCTCTTTTTTTTATTTAGTTCTCATCACTATCATTCCACAATGTAAACCATTCTCAATGAAAACCATCATTTACAGATCTTAATATCAATGAATTGACAAAGCCCATGGCCATGGGCGAAACGTTTTTCTACTTAATCCTTTGAAATTCTTTATGAAACCAAACCCCAAGAAGAAGCTGCAAATCAAAAACATAACAGGATTCAAGAAAATCCCTCAACAAAAACAATCATTATTGAAGTTGTGCAGATGACTTTGAGCTTTCCTTCCTCCTTTTAAAAATGATTTTATTCGGTATCAGCATTAACAGAAACGACATAAAAGTGCATTGCCTAGGTTCAAATAGTACCCTATGACTTTTCAAGAAGCAAAGTCGCCACGTAAACTTTTGAGGAACGAGATTTTATTCAGTATGAACATCAACAGAAACGACAAGAAAGTTTCATTGCCAAGGTTTGAGTTGTATCCTGTTACTCTTTGAGAGCTGTGATACATAAAAAGAGCGATAATTCTAGTGGAGCAACGAAGTGGTACTGTAGCCTGAATAATGCTAGAAATTTACCGAAAAAAAACTAGTTCCGAATATTTCGAAAGTTCAATAGAATCCGAAATGACGTTTAATAGAAATGTAACAAATTCTGGCAGTAGATCAGATGGCAGCCCTTCCTGTCATTCACCATCAGCACGTAGAACAGGAAGGGCTCGACGTCGTAATAAAGGGTCTTGTGGTCAAGGAACAGCTTGGCCAGCAGGCACAAGTTCTGACAGTAGATCTTGTTGACGTTGCCGTCGACTTCGAACACTGACAGCTCCTTGCAGCGGTAGATTTCGGTAGCGGGAGGATGTCGCCACGTGCACTTTTGAGAAAAGTAATGATTTTATTCAGTATCAGCATTCACAGAAACGATAGAAAGTTGCATTGCTGAGGTTCAAGTTGTATCCTGAGACTCTTTAAGAGCTGTGATATATGAAAAGAGCGATGGTTCTAGCGAAGCAGAGTCACCATGTACACTTTTGAGGAAAAATATGATTTTATTTAGTGAAAACATCAACAAAACTGACAGAAAGTTTCATTGCTGAGGTTCAAGTTGTATCCTGCGGCTCTTCAAGAGCTGTAATACATAAAAAGAGCGACGATTCTTGTGGAGCAGTCACCACGTGCACTTTTGAGGAAGATGATTTTATTCAGTATAAACATCAACAGAAACGACAGAAAGTTTGCATTGCTGGGGTTTAAATAGTTTCCGTGACTTTTTCAGAGCTGAACGATGATTCTACAGCCTGAATAATGTTAGAACTTGACCGAAAACAAAAAGCACTAGTTCCGATTATTTCAAAAGTTTAATAGAATCCGAAATGACGACTAATAGAAATGTAACAATCTCTGGCAGTACATCAGGTGACAGCCCTTCCTGTCGTTCACCGTCAGCACGTAGAACAGAAAGGGCTGGACGTCGTAATAAAGGGTCTTGTGGTCGAGGAACAGCTTGGCCAGCAGGCACAAGTTCTGACAGTAGATCTTGTTGCCGTCGACCTCGAACACCTACAGCTCCTTGCAACGGTAGATTTCGTGCATTTTTAGGAAATGATTTTATTCAATATCAACAGAAACGGCTCAAATAGAACCCTATGAAATTTTAAGCGCTATGATACATAAATAAATCGATGATTCTAGCAGAGCATACTCACTACGTGTACTTTTGAAGAATATGATTTTATTCATTATCAACATCAACAATAGTGCTAGAACGTACTGGATTTTAAGAAACCGGCTAGTTTGTATCGAAAATGACGAAATCATATTTTTTGGAACGATGACGTATTATGACAACAGAACGAATGAAATATCATCATTCCAGCAGTTCTAGTGCCATAGAATTGACAGGATAGCATCTTTTGGCAGTTGAAATATGTTTACTGTCTTATAAATGAGTAAGTACAGGAATATTCAAAAGA
Organism: Phaedon cochleariae; assembly: GCA_918026855.4. NCBI lineage: Eukaryota > Metazoa > Arthropoda > Insecta > Coleoptera > Chrysomelidae > Phaedon > Phaedon cochleariae. The sequence continues at coordinate 21,482,775 of OU896722.1, read as the reverse complement.
TACTCATAACTACAAAAGTAAACGGCCAATGAATTATTAAAATAATAATACCTTGTCTTGGTGCCTCTCTAGTACAGCCTTGCTCTTCGTATATTTGAGGCAAAACTCGCAGAGGAACAATTTCGGCAATCGCGCGTACTCCTGCGGGAAGGGGCTCGAATACCAGGTCTGGATCTCGTATTTTCCGAATTCTATAGCGGCAGGGCACCTGTTGCCAGAAATGAAAAGAAAAGTTAATGATGTAACTTACCGCCTCGACGGCTTTTTTAGAATATTTGGAACAAACTTCTCTTTGTAGATATACTTTCGAGGCATAGTTATTAACAGAATAGTATGCTTTGAAGTTATTATATCAAATAAGATACTAAAACATTGGAATCCTATCATACAACAAATAATAATCTGTATTGCCAGGGTAGCAATCGGGTGGGACCAATTCCCACCCCCCTCTCACAAGACTCCCATAGGGATGACTGTCGGTCACCAATCTTTCGACTTATACCGACAGCACCCCAGGGAGAAATGGAGGATTTGGATACGCCAAATCAGGGCGCTAGAGCCATCTCCGTTATGTAACGGCATGTTCTCCTGCTACCATTTTATTATACCAATGGTGAGGCTGTCTGATAAGACAGACTACTGGCTCTGCAGTGTCAGTGCCCGAGTAGAAACGCTGCTCACCCGCCGAAGCAGGCAAGATATCCTCCCACTTGACTCAAAGTGGGATTCTTCCTCACCTCCTCTACCGTAGTCCGGTGTTTTTGGAAACCGCTGCCCCCTGGAGGCCAACCCAATTGGTGAGGCACCAGGCCGTATGTACAACCTGATGGGGCTATCCTCATCACCCCAGGTACCCATGTCAATAAGATTCCTCTTGTTACGTTTGATGGGTTGCCGTCGCAAGATGCTTTGGCCTATTGCTACTCATGTTGACAATAATCCTCTTGTCCCGTTGAATGAGTGATCGTTCGAGGACTTTCACGTTTCTCTACCTCGTTTACAGGAGAGGACCCGGCTTTGCCTACGATGACTGGCGGTAGGATCGCTTGGGGCGCCCTCTCCCTGACGAACTAAGGCACAAGGTACACCAGAGTTCCAGTTTTCGCTGAGCAAGCCCAGCTACCCATGTCGATCGGAATCCTCCAGTCCCGTTTGATGGGTGTCCGTTCGCGGCCTTTCCCACGTAGCTACCATGACGAGAGTGGGGACCTCAAGCTTTTTACCAGTGGTGCCTGGAATCATCTGAGGCTACCCCCACCCCGGCGCCGTGAGTACATGGTGGGCCACGGCTAGCTTATCATACAACAGCCAGAAAACCATGATTGAGAACAAAAATGATAAATTACATTTCTCACGATTGTTGCTAGTGTACTACAAAACTTTGCGGTGCCGCCACGTTAATTTTTGAATAATTCATATTTTTTATTCTGATTTGTATCTTACAATAACTAATAAGTTGGTAATTATTAGCAGTAAATTTCTGACACTGATTTTGTTGTTACGCATGTTTATTATGTTATGAAAGTTGTTCAATTTTTTGTCATAAGATATTTTTGCCGAGTTGAAGAAGGTGTTTCACCAGAAAAATCTCATTGAATTGTCGATTAGAATAGATTACATTTATTGCTTCAAAAGTATACATTTCATAGCGCGGGTTCGAATGTACAGGTGCAAACATAAGTAACATATACCGGGTGGTCCATTCAAGACTTTCCACCCCCTATATCTCCCAGAATTATTATTTTCCAAAAAAATGACGAAACAGGTCGATTTTCATATGGAGGGGGACACCTTTTGACGCAAAATAAATAATCCATACTTCAACCCTCTACTCCCCAGAGCAAACCCCTCAATAATTTGATTAGGGAATATGGGTCGTGTTGTGCATCATTGCGAAGGTAATTCAATTCTGAAACTAGCAGTGGAAAGTTTTTTGAATTCCAACAAGTCGTTCTGGAGATATTCGAGTTCAAATGGTATATTTTCCAATTGCGAGTGATTGAATGTACGGAATGAATTATTGAATTGAATGTTCAAATTTACCTTTTCATTAACTTCCAGACAATGGTAGAATCTATTTATAAATTCCTTTCGCACATTTGAAATATTTCTCTAGTTATTGCCTGGTATTCAACCCTCATTCTTCTCTACTTATCGTCCAGATCATAGTAGATTCCGTTTTATAAATAACGGATTTCGGAAGACCCCAAAGAAAAAAATCATTGGGTGCCATGTCCGGCGAGCGTGCTGGCCATTTTAATGGTCCTTCACGACCTATCTATTTGTTTTGGGAAATTCTGGGGGTAGCCATTCTCTCACCTGTGATACGGAACACATCATTTTGTTGAATATCATCTGCCAATAGATTTTGATTACCATCATCATAGGGCCGTAGAGGAGCAATAGAATGGACAGCACGTCTGCCGGACTTGGCACCCAATGATTTTTTCCTATAGGGTCATTTAAAATGGGTAATTTATAAAACGGAACCTATACTAACCTCGATGATTTGGAGAGAAGAATGAAAACTGAATGCCAGGCAATATCAAGAGAAACATTCTCAAACGTACAAGAGGAATTTTCAAATAGACCTTACCACTGTCTAGGAGTGAATGGAGGTCATTTTGAACATCTTTTGTGAATACCTGTTCAATAAAGTATTATTTACATTCATTTACTCACAATTGAAAAACATACCATTCGAACTCAAATATCTCGAGAACGGCTTGTTGGAATTGAAAAAACCTTCCACTGCTAGTTTCAGAATTGAATTACCTCGCATTGATGTATAACACTGCCCTTATTCCCTATTCAAATTATTGAGGGGATGCTCTGGGGTGTAGAGGGTTGAAGTATGGATTATTTTTTTCGCGTCAAAAGGTGTCCCCCTCCATATGAAAATCGACCTGTTTCGTCTTTTTTTTGTGAAATAATAATTCTGGGAGATATCGAGGGTGGGTAGTGTTGAATGGACCACCCGGTATAAATATTGAACATAGCTGAAATAAAAGAGAAAGTTATAGGCAAATACAAAAAATACAGATAAAAATAATCATCATCAAGTAGAGAAAAATCATAGTGTATAATGAGAGAAAACTCATTCATTTATCACGAAAGAACGGAGTCTCAAGATGTTCCAGATATAGTTGGAAATGACCTTGGCAGATTTTGCGGAGATATTATCAAAAGCATAGACGAGATTATCAAGATTGGATAGATAGTCGGGATCTTGGGGTTTCATTGCACAGTAAATTGGAACTCAAACAATATATGTTCTATAGTTTCCAGTTCTTTCATGTTACATATATTGAATAAATTTCCCGCGGATTTATTCTATATGCTGAGCCGTTCAGTGAGAATTTAATAATATATTGATTACAAAGACGGAGTTGATCTGGTTATTCTAAGAAAGCAATGAAGAGAAAGAAACACTGCACGGCTTGAAAGGGGAACATCTTCTTGAAATAGCTTTTCCTGAAATTTGATCATTATCATTCTTTTTTCTCTTGGCTAGTTATGGAGCCACGTTCAATTTGAGACAAAATTTCATGTAAGTTTAGAGGGATGGAGAGACTTTTCAGTTGCAATGACCAGATAAACCTTTCATAACAGTTATCAAGAGTGAACTGTCTTTTGAGACAAATCTTAGGTAATCGGGTTTCATCCATGCTGAATATTTTGGTTATCCAATTCAGACATAGCTTAAGAACACCGTAAATCAATTTGACTCTCCCAGTTTCTAGTCTGACAACATAGTCAGGTGATGTAAATTCTTTAAAGAAAAACCATTTGAACACGCTCCAACATTTCAGCGTATCTAAGACCCCAGACGGCAACACAACTGAACATGATGCTCACTACTACATATCAAAAAGTTTCATTTTGCATTTCCAAGAGTCTGTTTTGCTCTTAGTCTATTTTGCTCTTGGAGATAACAGGAAGTATTGCACCTATTTCCTGTTTACCTTTTACCACCGATCTAATCGTCATTTCTCTAAAGAGAGTGGAAGATACAAATGTGACGTCAAGGTAGGAGTACTTGGAAGTAATCGCGACATTTTTTTTTACCGAATATGTCATTGAATTGTCGATTTGGCATCGGTTCCACAGAGGTCCTCAGAATATAGTGGCTCACGCATCAAGGACCGATGAGAGTGGCATAATTTAGAGGTTTAGTAGTTTCAATATATTATAATATTCACTTAATTGAATATTAAATCGTTTTTCTTCGTCACAGAAAAGAATAGTGTATTATTATTTAGACTAATATTCATCAACTAATAACTGTGAGCTCGTACCTCTTTTGGGCGATCATCGCTTGCGAGGGCGACCCCAGCACCGCCCCGATCCCGCCTTCGGAAGGAACAGCAGGGGCGGGAGCAGGGACGGGTGTTGCGGGGGCAGCCGGCTCGGGGGCGGCAAGCAGCAGCGCCGCCGTGGCCGCCGCCGCCCGCTCCCTCGTCTCCCTGAACGTTTCGACGTCCTTTTGGGTGACGCCTGGTGGCAGCGTCTGCAGCTTCGGCTCGACTGGAACAGAAAAAACAAAGAAACGTTCTCGATTAAAGAGTCTCTCCGTCTTACAATATTCAGCAACGAAAATACCCGAACAACACCCGAAACAACCGTCATTTACGCCTACCCAGGCAACCAGATGACGTTCCAGTGACGTCTTTTTACGTCAGTTGAATGACCAAGGTGATGTCAGGAGTTGACGTCGGATGACGAGATAAATGACGTGAATAAGTCACAGCCCAATGACGTTTATTGACGTCATTCACTCACCAAACTATAACGTCGGACTGACGTCGAAATGACGGTCAAATTTGGTGATGCCACGTAAAAAAGTTTTCTCGAACATGGTGTGATAATCACCACTGACCTCTGATGACATATAATATTGATGATGCATTGTTGAGTCTGCTTGGTGGTCCCTCCGGTGTCGTGTCCATTCAATCGTCTATTCAGCAGCGCTATCCCTCAGTACGCAACTCCATCAGAATGAAATCAGTTACTCGTATTTGTATAAAAAATTATGTAGTTTGTGTCGGCGAGATGTAAGCAAACCAAGAAAAGTTTGATAGCAATGAAAAGGATGTTGGCGAATTCAGCTTCACTTTAATGAGTAACGTATATATTCATGAATTATTTGTCACCCAACAAAAATCTAAATATGAAATTATTGAAACATTTTCTGAATGACGAATCTCACCAAATTGTTACGTCACACGTCATAGATACGTCACTGCAACGTCATAAGAGTGACGTTTCAATATAGGTACACCTATATTATCATTTGTATACAGGGTGTTTCATAATTCAATGCTGATCCTAAAGGGCGATGATCCTTGGATGATTTTAAGGAGAGAAGTTCATATCAACATATGTCCTGAACCTCTTAGTTTTTGAGCTACAGGGTGTTGAAATCAGAAGCGTACAGCGTTTTTTTAAACAAAACATTCAATATCAGGTCTACGAGGACATCACTGGTAAAAGTAAAAGTTTGATTTTTGTCCCAAAACGAAATGTGTTTCCACTTATAGTGGGTGTCTACTGAATTACCAAAAACAATATCCAAGAACTGAAGGAACAAAATTCTTTGGTTTTTATTTTTTTACGCGAAAACGGTACGTTGTATGAAAGTAAGTCTAGGAACCAAATTTGCTCCAAAATGAATAAGAATTGAAAAAAAAATCTGGTTCTCAGAAAAATCAGTGGCGTACTATTTTTTTCTCCAAAAATTGACAGTTCAAACCCCGTACGGACGCCACTGGTGAGAATTTTTGAAATATCTTTCACGTTAAAAAATGCTCCTCAATAATGAAAAGGTGTATACAAAATATCATAACAATATCTAAGAGTGATAAAAAATTATGATGAAAAACTCATTTTTTTCTTGAAATTTCATCACCCTGTAGCTCAATAACTAAGAGGTTTAGGACATATGTTGATATGAACTTTTCTCTTTGAAATCATCCAAGAATTATCGCCCTTAAGAATCAGCATTCAATTATGAAACACCCTGTATATACAAATATAGCTTGATTGATTTCCGAGATATACAGAGTGTCAAAATTAAAAAAGTTTTCTCTTACCTTTTGGGTACATATAATTCCAATAAAACTTGCATGTTGATTTGTTTTAATGAGTTATACTTCTATCGACGTTAGAAGCATACATATAAAATTAGTATGATGCATATGTATGGAATAAATTCATTTCAAAACAAGACGACTTCCGAAAAAAATCCAAAAAGTAGAGTTCACAACTTTTTTATCGATGTATTTTTTCAACTAGACGACCCTTCGATGTTCAATTCTCAGTAGGAGATCTCTGCAAGATTCAGTTAACCACATGATAATCCATTTTAATTTCAATCTTCTTTTGCAAAATTTTGACTATTGGATAGACGATCAGTAGACCTTTCAAACGAGGTGTCACATGACCCCTGATTGTATTTAAAAAACCGTCCATTACGTCATTACTCCAACACCGGTGACGTAACATCTCTCATATGAATGTCATGAGATGAGGTTTCAAAAATTAAAACTCACGTGTTTTTGGAATTTCTTCAAATGTCACCCATTTCTGAAATAATGAATTTATTCCATACATTTGCATCATACTGTATATGTATGTGTGTAAAATTGATGAAAAAACGATTTTTTCTGAAAACTTTTCGACACTGAAAATGCCCATCCTGTATATATAGGTACGTCACAAACCTAACGGTTTCTCATAATAATGTAAGTATGCCGAGTTAGGTTTGGTTGTTTAGAAAAAATATTCTCCTTTCTAGTGCCAAAAGTATATTTTTCAGAAAATATACTTTCTAAGCAAAGGTTCATTCATGCCAAGTAAGGTCAGATTGTTTAGAAAAAGTAGTTTCCTTTCTTATGCAAAATGGATATTCTCTCTTCTTATATAACGTTATTACACTTCTACACTGCTTCGGGTATTTTCGTTCGTGAATATTGTAACACCGGAAGACGTTTGTTTCTCAGACGTGAAATTGTGAAGATTCTCCTCTCGATCAGGAACGAGAAAACCCAAAGCGGTGTAGACAGCAGCGACAAGACACAAGCTATAGGTGACTCTCTGAATTTCGAAGACATGTAATAACGTAACATGAGAAAATAATACTTATATTCTTTCTACATAAGGAGACTATTCTTTCTGAACAATCTAACACAACTCAGCCTGAATTGAACTTCTTCCTTGACAGTATATTTCTCAGAAAATTAATCTAGATAAAAGAAGAGGCTACTTTTCCTAATCAATCTAACCTAACTCGGCATGCATGAACCTTTCTAATGAATATATTTTTCGGAAAATTAGTTGAGAGAACAAGGGAGACCCTTTATACACAAATCAAGTTAACTCTGCCTAAATTAACCTTATACCTAGAAAGTATCTATTTCGGAAAATTACTAGACAACAAAATGGAAAAAATTTGACCTTCGCAAGGATTGGACCCAGGCGGACTGTACCATTTGCTCACTTGAAAGTTATTTCTTTGAAGAGACAATTGCCTCTCGCAGATATCGCGTGTTATCAGTGACGTCATGTACGCGCGAGAATTCAGGAAGCCACCAATGGAAATGGCTTGTTCAGAGTGAGGGTACTAGTGATGTTCGGGTATTCTCGTTCCTAAACACTGCAAGACGGCGGGACTGTGAAATTGTGTGGCAGCTATTTAGAACTACCGCTTTACAATGATTCCAAAAGTTTTTGAATTCGCATGTGAGGTATGGAAACAAATTAATATTCTGCAATATTTTCGGTATGTTACAGAGGCATGTCTTCCATGGCTAAAAAAGCACAGCTTTTCTTGCCCATTGAGGAAAAATATAGATTTCGAGTGAAAAATGTGTTCATAGGAATTAGAAAAAATGACACCACCAAGTTCATACTGAAGAAACAATTATAATTCATTTTATGGATTTTCTCATGATGCTTTATTATTGATAAAATCTTATTTCAGTAATAGAAAGCAAAAAATATTATCCAACGGTAATCAGTCTGGATACGTTAATATCACAACAGGGGTTCCCCAAGGTAGCATTCTTGGACCACTATTGTTTATAATTTATACAGCTGATATTTTGAAATCTATAAATAAATGCAGTGTATGTGCATACGCAGATGATACACAAATTGTCATTAAATTCCCTGTTGATAAGTTAGAGCAAGCGCAACTTGATCTCAATTACGATCTCAACGTTATCTCCTCTAAAAGTTCATCACATAATCTGAAACTGAACTCTACAAAATCGAAGTTACTAATTTTTTCACCTCGCAATCAGTACGAATATATTAAATCTAATCTTTTAGTTAGCATCAATGGAACTCAGATAAACGTTGAACACTCTGTGAGAAATTTAGGATTGGTGTTGGACGATGATCTTAGTTTCAAATGCCATATAAATAATTTACTTAAAAGGAGTTTTACATCGTTGAAAGTTTTATATTCCAACAGATATATACTGAACCCAAAGTTACGTAAACAATTATGTGAGAGTCTAGTTTTATCCCAGTTTACGTACTGTGACTTTCTTTATGGACCTTTTCTGGATGCAGCGTTCAGAAACAAGATACAGAAAGTACAAAACTATTGTATCCGATTCATTTTTGGTCTCAGAAAATATGATCATGTTAGTCAAAAATTAAAGGAGCTCAATTGGCTAAATATGGAAAGTCGTAGAAAGTTACACTTGGCAACTTACTTACAGAAAGTCATGCAAACAGGTCCGGTGGACATAAAAAGTAATCTAGTTCCACGGTCTCAAGTTCATTCCGTGAATATAAGAAAAAAGACAACCATAACCATTCCACATCATTCGAAAACTCTCTTTCAGAAAGGATTCACTTACAATGCTATAAAATTGATCAATTCATTACCTGACAATATGATGAACCTTAGTAAGTCTGCTTTCAAGCATCGTTTCAAGCAGAATCTCTTATCGGACCTACCGATCTAATAAATTATTCTGATGTGAATGGTATGATTCAAAGATGTAAGTCTGTAATAATTTAGTAAATTCATGTAATGTAACCATGTCATTATCACATAATCTTTTCTTACATGCTATCTTATATTATTCAGATCATTATGGGGTTAGATGTAAGAGTAGCCTAGCTAAATTTCGCCCCTTAATGATCATAACAATTGTATTTGTTTTCATCATACTTTTATAAATAAAGTCGATTTATTATTATTATTATTATTATTTCTAATCAACTTCCAATGTGAGCGACTCGATTTAGTTGCTCCTTTTTATTCCGTACATACTTCTGTGATGTGATAACGAATTGAAAGAAGAAGCAAATGCGAATATCCAAAACGTGCCGCGATTCAAACTGATCTAAGTGATATTTCGCCTTCGTCGAAAGATAGTATCCGATGGACCAGTGTCCAATGTTAGATGGACCAGTGTCCAATGTTAGATGGACCAGTGTCCAATGTCTGATGGATGGTGCTCACACTACAAGTATTCTAATCCACATGTTGGGTTTTACACTGCTCTATCGGGAGTATTGACGCTCTGACACTAACTTAGATGAATTTGAATCGTGGCAGTTTGGATATTCGCAAGGCGACATCATCCCCTTTTATTTGCTTCTTGTTTTAACTCATCATATGACGGAAGTATGTCTGGAATAATAGCAGCATATTAATCGCTGTACCTTGGATTTGGCTCAGACTGAGGGGTGGCACAGGTAGTTTATTTGAATCTACCATTCTATTGGTATCGGATGGCATAATTCTGATCTCGTTTGCAAATCGCGAATTCGAGTGCAAATTTTCTTACAAGAAAATGCCATTTTTCAATAATTCCGCTCAGGATAGTGATTGACACAGGTGCCGTTCGATAAACGACAATGGTTCTATATGCCTTTGAAACATACAGAGAAGTGCACAAAAAACGGCCAGGAATGTAACTTTTGAATAATTCTAGAGAGGGTTTTGAAAATTGGTGGGTAGCAAGTATACCGAATTGCTCATTAAATGATGAAACAATTTTTCTTCTATCACTTCCAGTTTCAACGGAAACGACCCCAACTCTTGATTTTTAAATGAGACACCCTTGTATTGTATTCCAAAATCGGTTAGGTATTATCATGACGAATTCAACGATACCGGGTTTGATAGGGTTATTTCAAACGATTACGCAGATATTTGCGTTCGAAGTTTCCATATCAAAACTTCTTTCTCTGTCACACTCATTGAGCATATGGAAACTTAGAACGCGATTATCTGCGTAATCGTTCGAAATAACCCTATCAAACCCGGTATCGATGAATTTGTTATGACAATCCCTAACCGATTATGGAATACAATACATCCCATTTGAAAATCAAAAGTTGTAGTCGTTTCCAGTAAAACCGGAAGTGATAGAACAAACATTGTTTCGTCAATTAATGAGCAATTTGGTGTACTAGCTGCCCACCAATTTTAAAAACCCTATTTCGGATAATTCAAAAGTTACAGTCCTGGCCGATTTTTGTGCACTTCCCTGTATATCATTTCGTTATCAGATGACGGTCTAAATTTGCAGCCGGCTTGGACTATAATTCCTGTTACTTTTTATTCTCAGCTTCCCCTGATACAAAACCCACACGACAAGCCACTGGGTATCTAAATCATAGTTTGAAATGATGTAAATGAAATATATGTGTACAGGTTCAATACGTATTTGAAACCCACCTACTTTTATTAAAAGCAGAAAATTGAAATGAAAGGGAATCTCCCTATTATGTTTAAGGAACATTGTGCGTACTCAGGGAGGATATGTAAGACCTGTATTGGGTTTTCGTTTCAACTTTTCGAAGATAAGAGTTCTTGGGAATTCTTCCTGTAGCAAATATTTTCAAAGCTATGTCCTTCTATTATAAGCAAACGAGTTGTGGTAAAGAATTGTTGGACTTATTTCGAGGTTGACAACAAAAGAATGTGCTGAATGGACTTGTTGAGTTCGTCTGACTGCAATTCTAGTGATAGAATGTTATCCAAGATTTCTGGGGGACATTTTCCGTGGAACTATATATTATGTACAGTGAATGTACTTTTGAACGGAAAATGCTAGCGAGTTCGGAAAAATTTCAGGTAAAAGGCAGTCTCTTTTACTTCTCTTCTGCATGAAAACGATTGTGGTCATATGGCCTAGTGTCAAAGGGCACTATCAACTTTTTCCAAATGTAAAGGGGGTCACGTGGTACCTTTGAAGGCCTTTCGATTCTCTATCCAACACCGGTTCGTTTTTGCAAATCGGCCAAGCAGTTTCAAAATGGCAGGTGTTTTAGGTTTACCTCGAAAATAGTAACCGATTTTTTTGTGTCAATAAATGAATGGTGAACATTTCGAACATTTTTGAGCAATTGTTACAATTATTACTCAAAAGTTTGGAGCAATTTGAAGTTAATCAGGTATTTTATGTAATAATATTATTATTTGAAGCGAATTTCAAACGCTTCGTCAGTTTGAAACGGCTCAGCCTAGGACGGCCAACAAAGAGGTGTGGATAGAGAATCGGATTACCTTCAAAACGAGGTACCACGTGACCCCCCTTTACATTTGGAAAAAAAGTTGATGGTGCCCTCTAGACACTAGGCCACGTGACCAAAATCATTTCCACGCCAAAAAGTAGTAAAATAGGTACCGTTTTGTCTGAAATTTACCGGACCTCGCTAGCTTGTCCTGTTCAAAAGTTAAGGAGGACTTTTTACGTCCTCACTGTATATTGAGAAGTGAAAGGTCGCCAATCAAAGTAAATTTTCGCACAGAACAAGAATCAGAGTTTTTGTGAAGCAGCTTTTGCGATGGATAAGATATGATTGAATTCAACCTGGTGTTGGTTCCCCAGGCTGAAATTTCCACAAGATCTGCATTGACATCATTGGCCTGCCTTCGTCTTAAGTTCGTAGTTTCCTGTGAAGAAATGGGAATTCTAGAAGAGAACGCAGTATGGAGAGTACTCATTGATATGGAATACAAACAATGTTGGTGCCAAAATGGATCCTTGTGGCACGCCGGAATTGGTAGCTTCGGTAGCAGACGATACTCCGTCCACCACCACATGGAACGATCTGTCAGGTAGTTTTCTGAAGGCGTCCTTGGTGCCAAACATGATCGAATGCTTCCGATAAATCCACTGCCACAGCTAGTTTCTCCATGCTTTTCTGATGAAGCTTGTCATACCGGGTGATTTCTCAAATGTAACACCCTGTACCTTCTCACAAATTTCAACATGTCAAGACAAGTGCAATCTTTAGGTCAAATGTCATTTTTGTCGAAAATGGTGAAATTAAAATAGATATTTTATTTTCCCTCTTGGATTAATGAGATGTGGTTAAAGCTATTTACAATGAGTCCCACATACTATGTTTTGTGTCACTAATAGATGAATCATTTTAGTCACATCACAATTTGATAGAAAAATTCAAATTTTTCGAATGGTCCACCTACATGTCTCTCTTAGAACATACAAAGGAAAAAATGACAAATCATTTTGGAATCTCGGTGCAGTAACAAATTGTATTAAAAAATCAACAACTCTTTTCATGAATTTTGTTGCAGTTCAACTGATTTTCCAACCAAGCTGTGGAAAACAGCATCTCTGAATCTTGTCATAAGATTGCACCTGTTTTGACCAGTTGAATATGAATGTGTGAAAATATACAGGGCGTTCCATTTGAAAAAACGAAGTTGCTGGCAATTTCACAAAAACCGGAAGTCCGCCATATTGGATTGTGATATCATCAATTCCGAAATGTTTGCTTATGAGATATATAATTTTCCCGGGGTACCAATGAAAATTTTCAAAACTATTTGGAATCATTGTTAGATTTTTCATTTCAAATGCCTATAATGATTGACCTATCTATTTGATCAATTATTATAGTAGAAATTTGTATTGATGGCAAAGGACAGATAGAGTAGATTAAGGGACAATTAGTCGAGTACCTATATCAAAAAACAATTAGTTGATTAGATCAAAAGCCAATTCCACACCATTTCCTCTAGCATTTCCATGAAAAAGCAATGAAGTGATAAGCAATTAAGTGAAGTTTCAGACAGTGTAATTTTATACTCAACTACAAAAATAATCTGCTGTTCACATAATCTGCAACAAGCAGATTTTTGCTATAATTCGATATAAAGTTGAGTTTTCTCCAAATTTCAAATTCAATGCAAAAATATAATTGTTGCAGTTTAGATAATCAGCACTTTGAGTATAATTATCACATCGGTATTTTGAAATGCATAAATACGTATTTCAGCAACTCGGTTGTCATCCTCAGTAGATCTGAAAAGTAAATAGAGATTGGCTAATTCCATATAGAGTATTAATTACCTATGCTCTTGATGGCTATTTCTGAAGAAAATTCTGGAAAAAAAGTCCACAAAATATCAACGTATTTAGATGTTTCTAAATATAATTGTTGTATTTGTGGAATATTGTTGTATGAATAAAGCAAAGCAAGTTTAGTGCGGCTATATATGTATCACGAGAGTATATTGAAAATTGCATAATTACAAAGATAAGTGAAATTTCATATATATCCATATAACTAGGTTATTTTTTTTTTCTTCAAACAATTTTTGCTGAATTGATTGAATGTCTCTTTCAGGTTTCTAATAGTGAAATTCAAAGCAGTGTCATTTAAGGTCAATTCATCTGATTGGTCATTATTACAAATATACCAATAATACCAATAATTGTTATTCATGGAGACGAATATTTCACGTCCTAGATCATCATTTTGATACAAGATTTTTTATTATTTATAACAGTATCACCACTCACATTACTCAAAGGATGATGATGAACAGCTTGGCTAGTCGTTACAATCATTCCTATTATTATGTTCTCCTCTGAAAGCCACAAAATTTTGGAAACGGAAAATAATTATTGAAAATCATGAACATATTTATGCATATCAGGACTTGAAGGGTTGTTAAATGGTGTGGAAATGATTGAAAGCATTAATCAATATTTGTGATGTTATCTATTCTCTGTGCAGCCAAAACATCACTTTTTTCTGTACAGAATCCAGGATATTCCCCTACATTCAGCCGTCAGTCCAGATTAAGCAGAAGAATACACAAAATCAAAAAAGTTAGACAATTATAATTCATGTCACCGTTCTTGGTGTTTACCTAAATTGAAATGCGAATTAATTTCGGCGTATATCTCTCTTATTCAATGATTTTATCAACACAAAGACGTTGACGTCTGCTATGAGGAAACCGGACTCATTTACCAGACGGTTGATAATACAGGGTGAGTCATGAGGAACTGTGCAGGGATCAAAATGACCCTCAGAGTTATAACTTTCCAGCAGTTACTTTGAGTCATCTCATTTTCTCATGAACATTATACTACTTCTTGTAAATCGACTGATATATTCAGAATTGAGAAAATCCATGACCACCTGCCAAGAATATTGCTAACAAATTCTCGTGTCAAAAAGTTTGCTCTGTACATGGAATTTTCACAGTACTCAAGTAGGCAATAAGAGAGAGTGATGTAGTATCTACAATATCATTCAAGGAGCTACAGTAAAGTAAACATAGTAGAAATGAAATAGTATATTATACGATCATTTGCTACAAAAGAGTGGAAAATACCATTTTGAATATGGAAAAATATTATAGGTTATGTCATAATGTCATTGTCAATGCCAACTAATTTATATGATAACTTACAATCAGGAATATTCATGCTTTTTCTAACAGAAGGGTATTTCACAACAAGCTGAAACCAGTTCTCTGAATTTTTTTGAACGGGCTTTTTCCAAAGTGCTCATTTCAACTGAAATATTTTCAGTTAATGCCAAAGATGGACCTCAACTTCGTTATTTTGAATGGAATGTACTATTTATCATTAATTTTTTAGAACCTATGCTAGAATCATTCATTGGGAACATTATATGTCTAGAGAATGGCATTTATCAGTTATTATCAAATTATCGGCATAATGCTGCAGAACTTGAAAAAATATATTTTTCGAAATGACAGCTGTTAAGGCCTTATATTTTCAGAATCTGCATAAATGAGACCTACAACTACTCAAATCGTTTTAAAGGTTTCAAAAATATCCTACAAGGTGCTCATAAATTAGAGCCAAACTGTGTATTTAAAAAATTCGAGAACTCAATTTTTTCTTTACCAGTGGATGGAAAGTAAGAACACCCAATGTTCAAAGCACTGTATTTGAAATGAACAGGTTTTGCAAAAAATCATGAACATTCAAAAGGATAACTCAAACATTTTTTTTATTGAGTGTATGTCTAATATTTTCACTGATTTTATATGCATATTCCACATTTTATCACTGATTTTCATCAAAACGTTCTACTTCTATTTTATATCATTAAAAAATTTGAAAAAATGTCATTATTATATTATGATAATGATTATCATCAATGGCAAACTTTCCTCTCTTGTTGAAATGTGGAAATAATTTTGAATAGCTCACTTTTGTTACCTACCTGTTTTATTTGAAAATTTAATATGACAACTGTTGAACATTTACACCTGCCAGTGAAATTTTTTGAGACAGGTCCTTGACTTTCCTCATTCTGAATATGTCAGTTGATTGATAAACAATGAGGGCTAATATTTTTAGTCTCACCAGTAGCGCTACTAAAACGTGAGGTCAATGTCGCAGTCAAAAATCCCAAAATTTTGCCGGATAGCCATGAAGGCTATGGCCTGTTCTATCGAAAATATTCGAAAAAACTTATTGAGAATATTTGAACCAATAGTAAGAGACAAGGTGGCCACCGTAGCCTCGTGGTTGAAGCGTCAGTATTTTATCCACTTTGGATTGCCGGTAGGTGGGTTCGATTCCCACAACGACCGCAGACATTTTTTTGATGAGAGGGTTGCTTGGCTGTGTGCACATGTATAAATATATACCAAAGAAGGGAAGTGTTGTATTTCGTGCAAAATACAACACTTCCCTTCTTTGGTATTTTTTGATGGCCTAAGTAAGTGATTGGGATCACACGTTAAAAGGTAAGACCCACGTCATTTCTTGCGCGCACAAGTCTCTTGAAGATTATTGAAGGTTACTCGTAAGGGGGCAACCGAATGATGGATAAGAACAATGGTAATTTCCAGTCATTTCTACAGAAAATATTTCTTCAAATATATGGCTATTCAGAGAATTTTTTGAAATATTTTTTTCTTCAATTTATCGTATGAAAAATTATCGAAAACGCCAAAACCAACCAGCGAATTCAAACGATCAGACATGGCCGCGGAACGTGTGATATCAGTGCGCGAGCAATTTAGATTGGTGATTTCCGGTCGTCTTGCGGGTGCCGATGTTGCCAATTCGGACAGAAAGCTGTGATTAGTCGGATATTCATTCCTCGATTTTTTTCATTTTAGTAAATAGTGCAGATGTTGTTAGATAACTCTACTAACAACTACTCACCTGAAAATTCGTGGTATTAAAGATCTGCGTTGCATGATTAGTCAGTTTGTTGATTTTTATTGGAGAATTATTCAAAATTGTGAGTGAAAATTCATTTTGTATTGATTTACAGTGCAGATATTCTTGACATTCAGTTTCCAAACCCTTCCAGTGAAGTACTCTTATGTACCTACCTATACCTATCTCCCATAGGATAAACAAAATTCTGAATCAATCTAAACTAAAGTGCTTGGTTCCTTTTCAACCGATTTCAGTACAAGCCATCTTGTCAATAATATTGAGAAATAAGAACAGTGGAGTTATGCGGTTAATGAGTTATTTTCAAATTGGAACATTGTGTTAGCGCCAGTTGCTTCATCTCTTTCTATTGTAGACAAAGTTGCTAGATTAGCAATTAATTTTTCCCGGAATGAGTGCTTGTGATATAGTAACACTGTTAGATTTGTTGATTATAACAATTAGTCAACGAATTTTCAAAATAAATAAAACCAAACTAAGTGTATAAAAAGCGTATTACTGTTAGATGCCTGCATTACATTTTATCCTAGCTAATCTTGAAACTGATGAAATACTCTGGAGTTCGGAGTAAATTGAATGTGATCAGCAGTGAATTACCAAATCACCTACTACATAGTAATTTTGAATCATTGCATTCCTTGCACTATCTTGCAGACATAATCAATTAAAGGATTTTATAGAGAGCAGGCAAAAGCGGAGTGATTCCCATCTGTCAGAACTCCAACCAATCGAATTGCAAGAAGACACTGACATAACAGCTCAGTAACGTTTGAAATCACAGGTATTGAAATAGCATTTTCAATAGGTATTAAATATTCTCCATAAATATGTGGTCAGGATAATGTTTTCAACTTCCCTTCCAGGGGCGTCCGAAGGGGGAGGCAAGGGGGGCGCTAGCCCCCCCCCCTAGCGTCTGGTCTTTACTCAGATACTTTCTAAACAAGATACTTTTGCATTATTCAATTCCTATTCTGATTAGCGCTTATTATAGTGACTTTCTGAGACTTTGTTTAATTTTGTATTCACATCTTATAGATAGATATAGAGTTAATTTTATCAAATACTCTATAAGAATGCCATTTTTGTTTGAACAAAATTTTGATTATTATCACGTGCAATTTTTTATTGTAATTCTGGCTGTAAACAGAATACCTATGTGATGTCAATTCAATTAATTTTCTTTTTTTTCATTCCATGTTTTATGTAGAATAATAGTAGATTATATACAGAGAGAGTAAAATCGCTTATAGGTCGTGCAAAAACAGTTTTTTATATGTTCTGAATACTGTACATTATTTATTGTGACTTGCCCCTCCCTGAGATTATTTCTGCGGACGCCACTGTTCCCTTCATAACATTATAGTGAAAAAATTTTGTAGAACAACAAGTTCTCGAAAGACTTGAGCAGACTTACGTTTTTTTTTTAATCTCAATGTGGAACTTTACAACCAATTTTCACATTAACGGAAAAGTATATTTATCAGTTCTACCAACTCTAACCTCACGTTTCAGTAGCGCGGTTTGGTGGAATTTTTATGACAACATTGAAGTAGTTGTTGGAAAGTCCAAGTCCATATGCACCCTATAGAGGAAATATTTTCTGATAGTAATCCGATATTCCCCTAAGCTGCCTATACTGTATATGAAGTAGGAGTATCTACACACCCTATATAACGCTAACTGTTTACTCAGTTCGCGTGATAATGACGTAGACGCCAAAAACGGTGACATGAACTAAACCAGGCATGCAACAAAAAAGAAAAAGGTGTTCCATATTCGGGTACCGGTGAGGTGTGGGAGAGGTTCCAGGACGCGATAGACATGATAAAATGGCAGGTGTGTCAAGTTAAGCTCTTACCCGTCAGACTGTCGTTAAACGAGACATCAGCAGCCGAACTTTGACCGCGTTTTTTCGCCTTTTGTGGCGCGCATATCGCACTGCCCTTTGCACTCTCCGACTTTATCGACTTCCTAGTCTCGTGCTGTTTCGAGTTCACGGCCGTCTTGACCAATCCCGAAGGCGTCAGCTCGCTTCTAGGGGAAGATGGCGCTGACTCGGGCGGATCCGACATTTTTACCTCGGCCTTAGTCTCTACCTTCGAGTTCGACGTCTCACAAGCGACCTTGCTTTTCGCTTTCTCGGTTTTCGCTTTCGCATCGGTCTTTCTCGGTGTCTCTACTTCCTCGTCCTTGCTCTTCGCGTCTTCGACTTCTTCTTCCTCCTGCTTCTGTTTTCTTCTGTTAGGGTTGTAGTTGGGCTGAGTGCGACTGGCTCTGCTCTCGGAAGGGGCCGAAAAAAAATGCGAAAGGCCATCAAATAGCCCCTTCAACTGGCCGAAGCCCGGAGCCTTGTCTTCGGCGTCTTTGATCAGCCCTTCTTCTTTCAGGGCTGTTATAAAAAGATTCTCGGTGGGTTTGTCGGGTGGTTTTTTGTTGGCTTCGGCAGCGAAGCCCCAGGGGGTGTCTTTGTCTACGGTGATGCCCCCTAAAGTGCCGAAGGTCTTTTTGGTGTCGCTATTCGCGCAAAAAGATTCCGGGATTTTGACGTTTCTGATGCTCGTCATGGAATCTGAGTTGGCGACGGAAGAGTCTGTATCGGATTCTGAGGAGCAGGAGGACCCGGAAGAAGAATCATCCTCGGATGAGCTATCTTCTTCTTCGTCCAAGGCACTTTCTTCTCCCTCTTCTTCAGGGTTTTGAAGTTTCGGGCTTGGCTTTCTCTTGGTTTGTTTCGGTTTTGTCTGTTGTTTAGTGTCATCTTTCTTGTGTGTTGCTACTTTTTTATTCGATCTAGTTTTCGAAGCATTGTTCTCTGAGTTTTTAACGGCTTCAACTTTCTGATCACTTGCAACAGCCATTTTATTCTCGGGATTGTCGTTTCTAGTGGACTTTCTCGAAGGTTGAGATTTTTTGATCTTCTTCTTTTCCTCGTTGAAGACAGAACTTCTGAAAAACTTCTGTTTTTCTTTGGACATGCGATCGTTGGCCTGCAGTAATTGGTCTGTGTCATGGGGGACGGGAGTAGAAGTGGATTTATGAAGAGGATGTGTGTTTCTGGTGGGATTTGGCGTACCCTCATTCTCGCTGACAGCGTCGCTCTCGTCGAAAGGTGTGGAATCTTGATTCTTGCAATTCATGTTGTCTTGGTCGGTGGGGATAACTGAAGGTGCTGAAGTCGGTGTCGAAATTGTCGCACTTTCCTTTGATCTGAAAGGTAATGATTTGATAGAATTCTTTGTATCATAAAAACTGGGTGGATTTTGGTGGTGTTTATTTTTGAAGGACTGGGTCGTTACTTGATGGAACGGAATATTCCATCCACTTCGCTGTCGGATTATTTCAACTGTGAAACTGACACTCTTTGGAATAATTATGCAACAAGTTATCCATGTATAACCCGGATATTTTGAAGTACTTATAGTATTACTACTGATAATAATAAAATTGATAAACAGTGGTCTGTTGGTGAAATATTTTATAAGAAGGCACCTACATCGAATTGGGACCCAGCTTCTCAAGTTGGCCCGTCACCATGGTCATACATAATTAGAACCCCTGAAGGTGTAGACTATGGACGTAATAGACAACATGTACAGGGTAATTGTTTACTCTTTACTCAATAGCTATCTCAGTTAATATGGGCCCTACAGAAACGTTCAAATGGGCAGAAGTGAAGTATTTTTCATGGGCCTTCAGAATCTAGTATAGTCGATGTCGGCGGGTTTGGAAGTCCTTTTGAAGTAAGCACAGGTGAGGACATTCGTTTGTTCGAGCCGCTCCAATTACCTTTGGATAAACTTAGAGTCACTGGATGGTATTAGTGACTCTAGTATTACTTATATAAGAGTTCGGACACAGAAATGACAACTGTTAGTGTTTTTTGAAAGTTTACATTAATTTAGTTACACACCTTGCATTGTGACAAGAGCACCAAAGTCGTTCCGCGCTTTTTCATTTAAAATTGTTCGAATTTGACAATAAATATTATGAACGTTGGAATTGAAATATAATTCCATAAACTATTGAGAGGAAATATTGATTGCAAATGTCCTGTGTAATGTCCTGTGAAGAGAATTGATTTCATTTATTTATTTCGTCAAAAGGAAATATCAATCCCATTCTCATATGGAAGAAATGTATGAAACGGCCTGGCTGGAAAATTAAATTTAAGACAAGCAAAATTTGTGAGGTGGGTACATACATTAAAATTCACTTTTTATAACAGCAGATTAGAATCAAACAATATTTTAGGTCAATTTTCAAACAGAATATATTAAGATCCGTTTGAGAATGCATTATTATAGAATGAATTGATTGCACAATTACGTGATTAAATTGAAAATTTGAGAACGAAACTGAGGAAATCAAGTGAATTGCAACGATATATCATTGAATGGCATGAACAATAAAAACAAGAGGTTAATTATTGGTCTTACCTTCTCACAACAATAAATTGGAGATGTAGTTTAAATGAAAAACTGTTTTTCGCGAAGTAATAATTATGAGTGTAATAATCAAATGCAAGAACAATAAAATAAAATCAAGAACCATATAAACTATCAACAAACCCAGGAGAAAAGACAACAAAGCGCTACTGGGTGCTAATGAGCTACAGCTGTGCAGTATATAAATTTCGAAAACACAAAATTGAAGAGACAGGTTCGCAATCCAACTTTCCTATTTTTAATTTTTGTAAACAAGGCAAGCCATTGGCTGCTATGACAGTTGACAAGTTAACGGGCCAATCAAATTGTGAAGGACGTGAACCACAGAACGTTAACACTGGAAACTACAGCCATGAATGATCCAAGGTGCAAATATGACAAAATATGATGTTACCTGAGTAAACATGATAACAAAAATGTATTGTTGCATACGAACATGGTCACGTGGTCTTTGATAAATGTTGTAGATTTACGCCTATTGAACATATTGAGCCATCCCAATTAGCTAAGTTTATGAGATATGTGGTCTCTGGTTCTGAGTGAGAGAATGAACCTGATACAGAAATTCTGAATTCTTTGAATTATTGCTGATGAAGTTGCATCCAAGCATGGACCATATACCAAATCACATAGTTGCTTTTTCAAGGATACATTGATGAAAGATCTACTGCGATATAGATTCTTCCTAGGATTCTTCAATGAAGAGTAACACTTACCAACAATAGATTTGACCTGGGTTTTGAATCTAAGCTTACTGTTATATATATATATATATACATATTACCAGGTATATTAGAGCCGAACTCAAGTGAATTCAGTAATTTTAAATTGAAAAAAAAACAATTCAAACTTTTCATTGGACTTATTTTCTTTTCCTCCAGTATTCAGGATGAGTGAATTAACAAACATATCAATAAATAAATACTCCAGGTATTGTATTATAGTGGGAAATGTGCAATAAAGTAACATGTACCATAATGGAAAATGTTTATGCTTGTCCCCTCCATCAGCTGTTCAATGTCTAACAATGACATGATTCCCTACAGATCATGAATTTGTGAATAATATTTTTTTATAGTATCATTTGAAAGGTTTTGCCTACGGCCATAGGCTTTTTCAATCTTTATTTTTTACATAGAATTTACTGGTCTGGAAAAAATGGAGTTGATAGAGTCTCGTGCTGTGTGCGTTTTATAGTTTTTGTTATGCCTATCAGTTGGCAGGAATTGTTGGGTACGTACATCAACCAGAGCTATTACTTTGGTAACATTTTTTGTTTGTGTTTTTCCTTTTTTTTTTCATAATGAAAAACTTATTTTCATTCCCTATCTTCTATATTGGGAATTAAGGAAAGCGTGTTCAATGTTATTTTTATTCCTGTAATTTGTGTAGAGAAAAAAACATTGAACACACTCTCCTTAATTCCCAATATTGAAGATAGCGAAAGCAAACGAATTATTAATTATGAACAAAAAAGAAAAATACAAACAAAAAATGCTACTAAAGAAATAGCTCTGGTTGAGGTACGTACATACTGATAGGCCTAACAAAAATTATAAAACGCACACAGCACTAGACTCTATCTACTCCATTGTTTTCAGGCCAGTAAATTTTATGTAAAATATAAAGACTGAAAAAGCCTATGGCGATATTGGCGATAGGCAAAACGTTTCAAATGATACTATAAAAACATAATTATTTACTGAATCCAAAACCCAACAACTGTCCCTCCCCAAAAAACATAGAAGGATTCAAGAACGCACCGAAAAAAAGAAATGTGAGTAATTATACTCACGAATCGGCAACCCTGATCCAATGCATGAACCGAGTAAAAGAAGTATACTCACTTCTGGTTCTTCTCCTTCAACTTCTCACGAACCTTGTCGATCTTTTTTCTAACCGCGCTGCCCGGCTCGCTCTTCCTCGCCTTCGGCGCATTCTGATGATGACCGAGGCAGTACCGACACCGCCACGGACACTTGGGCTTCTTTTCCGCCGGCGGATCGAGACAGTCGAGGTGGTAGTTCCGCTCGCAGTCGCAGCAGCACAGCAGACACGTCGAGACGCCGCTGTTACCTGGAACGAATCGATATGGGTCATGTTCAGATATTGCTGGCATTACTGGCCACAATAAACAATTTTGGAACACTAAACAGTAGCAGCAGAGTTATCCCCACCATTCGCGATTCAATTCATTCATCCGTTCGGATTGTTGGTAGGGCTGGGCGATATTGGATTTCACATATCGATTATCGATGAGTCAAAACATATAGATAAGTTCGATAAAACGATATATCAATAAGTGTCGATAACTATCAATACATCGATATATCGGTGAATATCGATATATCGATAAATACGATGAATATCGATATATCGACATCTATCAATTTATTGATATATCGAAATATTGGTACATTGATAACCATCAATATATCGGTATATAAAGATTATAAAGATACATACATATCGGTGAAATTGAACTCATTTTAATTGTGTGACTCTTAAAAGCCTTTGTGATGGCCAGACGAAAGTTATAATGCCGTAAAGCAACACAATTTCATGGACAATAGAACGATAGAACTATCTCGAAAATTCAAAACATTATGCTGAGAAAAAATTGATAGTTATCGATATATCGATAACTTTATAATCCTCATTTCATCAATATACCAATATTGCGATATATCTATAAATCGATATATAGATATTTCGATATATCGATAGTTATCTAGTTATCGATTTTTCGATAGTTATCGATTTTTAGATAGTTATAGATATATCGATAGTTATCGATATATCGATATATTCTATTCAATGATTCATGAATGCTTCGCGGTTTCTATCTTTGGTTATTTAGTCTGAGATACTCACCGCATCTGTCGCAAACTTTGCAATCCTCGCAAACCCACTTGGCCCCGTTGCCCAAGAGAGTGGCGAATTCTGACCCTGTCGTGTTGCACGTGAGATGGGCCAGAACACCGTACACGTTGACATCAATTTTCTAACAATGATTCCGCTGAATTATCCCCACAATTCAAGATTCAATTCATTCATCCGTGTTTGGCGTTTCAGATTGTTGGCGTATACTTCTCAATGATTCATGAATGCATCGCGGTGTCTATCTTTGCTAATTTAGTCTGAGATAGTCACCGCATCCGTCGCACACTTCGAGGACCCACTTGGCCCCCTTGGCAAAGACAGCGGAGAATTCCGGCCCCGTAGTGGTGCACGTGATATCGACCAGAGCGCCCCGCTCGTCGTTATCAATTCTCCGGCAATGATTCCGCAGAGTTATCCCCACCATTCGCGATTTCATTCATTCATCCATGTTTGGCGTTTCGGATTGTTGGCGTATACTTTTCAATGATTCATGAATGCATCGCGGTGTCTATCTTTGGTTATTTAGTCTGAGATAGTCACCGCATCCGTCGCACACTTCAAGGACCCACTTGGCCCCCTTGGCAAAGACAGCGGAGAATTCCGGCCCCGTAGTGGTGCACGTGATATTGACCAGAGCGCCGCGCTCGTCGTTATCAATTCTCCGGCAATGATTCCGCAGAGTTATCCCCACCATTCGCGATTTCATGCATTCATCCGTGTTTGGCGTTTCGGATTGTTGGCGTATACTTTTCAATGATTCATTAATGCATCGCAGTGTCTATCTTTGGTTATTTAGTCTGAGATAGTCATCGCGTCCGTCGCACACTTCGAGGACCCACTTGGCCCCCTTGGCCAAGAGAGCGGAGAATTTCGGCCCCGTCGTGGTGCACGTGAGATAACAATGATTTCGTAGAGTCATCCCCACCATTCGCGATTTCATTCATTCATCCGTGTTTGGCGTTCCGGATTGTTGGCGTATACTTTTCAATGAGATACTCACCGCATCCGTCGCACACTTTGCAATCCTCGCAGACCCACTTGGCCCCCTTGGCCAAGAGCGCGGCGAATTCCGGCCCCGTAGTTGTGCAAGTGAGATGGACCAGAGCGCCACACTCGTCGCAACCGCTCAACTTCTCGAAGGCGCCGTGCCGGTTCTTGGACTCCGTGCCCAGGCATTCCGTGCATATTGGCAGAGGCACGGGGATCTGAAACGTAAACGTCAATGTATCGTTAATTCGTTACGTGACTACCTTTTGCGGAATTTTGTGGGTGATGTTTCTAGTTTTTTACAATGAATCGGTGTGGTCCATTCGTTTTTGAGCTTTGTGAGATAGGGATATGGATTACACACCCAAAACAACGACGATTACTAATTAAATCATATGATGCATCCATCACCAACTACTCAGTTGGTAGGTTCACAATTTTACCACCAGGTGGCGTCTCGCCCGCTGTTATCGTAAGCCCGCATCGCCCGGGCACATATAAGCACAACGTACATGGATTTGGCAAAGAACCTGTATCTTCGTTTTCTGATTGGTTGATATGCGTAAGTTCTGCCATTGTGGAATCAAAGTCATGTACTTTGTGCAAGTGACCATAAAATGCATGTGTAAATTAAAACTGTATGAGAACGTATTTCAAAGATTTGTTATCATAATGCCTCGCATAATGCTAATACGAAACAGAAAAAAGTCAGCACATTGACACACATCAAAAATAAGTAAACACCCTGGAGAACTATTTCATCCAGGTGATTTGGGTTGAATCTTGAACCTCAATATTTGGAGCTCAGGATTCGATAGTTGAAATATTTCCAATTATTAACACCCTGTATATATGTGATGAAAAGAAAATTGAGGGGGATGTTGTAAACAACGGAGAAGGAAATATTGGACAAAGCCCTCATAAAAAGTGAACCGTAGACGAACACACAAAAAGTTTTAAATTGGGAGCACTCTCACGTACGATCCATTTCGTGGGATTTCACTTAAAAAATTATCGAATCCACATATCACATTCTTCTAGATTGTGTAAATCTGCGTGAATTGTTATACTAACATTGTTAGTAACTTCTTCTGTCTTGTATTAGAAAAAAAATTCATATCAAAATATGATGTTGAAATCAAGATCAACTATTCAACTCAATAATAAGACGCACGTGCTTCTTGATCACTGAGATGCGCAAACGATAAACAGAGATGGTTAGTGTGCGACAAAGATCCACTACACTAATGAGCTCTCGCCCCACTCCACCGACTGGTTCACTGCGCATCCAATTCTCAGAGGCCAAGCTAGAATGGTCAAGCTGTACCTATCATACGCAATTCGTACTGCTATTTGGCAGCGAAAAATTCAGTGGCAAAATGTATAACAATGTGTACTGTTATTTGACATTGATTAGTCAGAAAGAGTAGATATACAGGCCGTTCGCCGAATCCACACCGAACTTGAACACTTCTGAGCGGTTTGTTTTGATGATATGACCAGTAAGCATTGACAAAAAACGAATGTGAACCAATGAAAACAAAGTAAACAGGCCGCTTTCACAGCTTTCAACAACTCCGATAGCTTATTTTCTATCGCGAATAGCAAACGCAAAATCACATAGCAGTGGACATCAGGAACTAATAATATATATGTTTTTGAACCTACTTTTCATTTGTGTCAATGTGCATGACTGTGACTCCCGTATTGTATTAGAAAAATAAATATTTTAAAATTGATGGAATATCATTCAGTATAATTAGGTATCATACATAAAAAATATCTGGATGAGGAAGTAGATTTTCCAAAAATGTAAAAATTTCAATAGACTGATGATTAACTAATTTTAGTTTTTGATTCAGATACGATGACAAAATTCAAGTGAATCCGGGAATCTGTCAATCATTTTGCTAAATTGAAAAAATGAGTCAGTATCCCTTGCTCCAAAAAAATTGTAGGGAACATCTACCTGCTCGGGTAACCTACAGACAATATACAAATAGTTATTTATGTATTAAGGGAATTATGAGGGCCTTAATTACCGATGGCAAAGTTTGCGTCCCGAGGGCCTCTGGCCCGAGGGACAGCAATTGCCTGAGGTTATTGAGGCTCAGTAATTCCCGTGATACATAGATAATTTTATTTCTGACTGATTTCATTCATTAGATACCTTCCCGATTGGAAGTTAGACATTTTTTTTCGTATAGTTTCAATGTCATCAGAACGTCAGATGATGATCTTGACTACCGCGAATAGGAGATTCCTTATTGTTACGTTACTGCGTGGTTGTTGCTATGCATTTCTTATTTAATTTTAGTTAGAGGGAATTATAGCATCTATAACATCCCAAGGGAGTTATGACCCTCATAATAGATATCGTAACTATGACGATATAAGCTTATAATGTCACTGTCAGAAATAAATACTTTTTTCTTGCTTTTCTTATTGTTCCTTTTTTTCATATCAATGGCAACAAACTGATCAGAAGCGGATCAGAACATGTAAATTAATTTATAATATAATAATGTGATGGAGTTGTTTTCATAGTCTGGAAGAAATTTATTTTCAAATTTTAAGGCAATGGACCTCGAATTCCAACAAAGTTTTCGTCTGTGGAGCATTTTTATCATACAAAATTTTTGTTTGAGTTCATTGACCCGAGTTTTGACTCCCTTCCTAGTATACACTAAAATGTAGTCATTGCGAGAGTTGTTGTCACTCTGAAAGAAATCTAAGTTTCAATTTGAAGCATTTGACTTTGAACCGCGAAAAATTTTGCCTGCGTTGCATTTTTCAAATTGCGAAATTTTTCCTGAGTTTCTTGACCCCCCCTCCTGGTATTCACTGAAATAATGCCTCTGATGTTATATTAGAAAGAAACGTATTTATTGTGATTCTGTATCTCGTTCTGTATGTAGTGTATTGTAGATTGTATGGTATTTTTGTTTGAATAAATCGTTTCAAGCTTTCTACTGAGTGTTTGTGAAAGACCGAACCCAGATATTTATCGTAACTTTATTATTAATCGGCGGTGCCAATTCGTGAGCAATGAGAACTAACATATTTCGATTCTCCATCAGATCGCGCTACTAATGATTTGGACCGAATTTCGAGCGCACTCATGAAATCCGTTACATAACCTCACATGAAAATGTATTTCTTAACCAACAAATATCATAGTTCATACAAAAATGGAGAAAGTCTGGTGAATATTTCTCTCATTATTGACACAGTGAGGACTATACCGAAATAATATTTCTTCGTCAAGTACTGATTATGTGGATACAGAGATACTAAAGAAGCTAGCAAAGCCACTTTCGATTTTCAACATGAGACACATCTCATAATTTTAGGCTCATTTTAGGCTAATTTATTACCCCATTCCCGAATTTTTTGCTCCACCCTATCATGGAAAATTCTGTGGCTTTGCTAGCTTCGGCCGAACTCAGCAAAGCCATTTTTGAAAAACTATATTTTTTGAAT
Source organism: Phaedon cochleariae (assembly GCA_918026855.4). Classification (NCBI taxonomy): domain Eukaryota; kingdom Metazoa; phylum Arthropoda; class Insecta; order Coleoptera; family Chrysomelidae; genus Phaedon; species Phaedon cochleariae. The sequence continues at coordinate 21,454,514 of OU896722.1, read as the reverse complement.
ATCTGATATAGTGAAAATGTAGTGCTCATTTTAGGCTAATTTATTACCCTATTCCCAATTTTCTTGCTCCTCTCTATCATAGAAAAATCTGTGGCTTTGCTAGCTTCGGCCGAACTCAGCAGAGCCATTTTTGAAAACATACAATTTCCACCGATTTGATATATTGAGATCATATGGCTAATTTTAGGCTAATTAATTACCCTATTTTCGATTTTTATGCTCCACGTTTCAAACAGAAAAAATACAAGACAATTTGTCGAAATACGCGTCATTCACTGTACATTATGTATTTCTATCAATAGCATATTTTATGACGATTTCATGGTGGAAAGTGTTAGTATCGATTGTAAACTTGATGACTATCCCATTTTGGAATTTTTGGCTACATATTTTTTAAAAGAAACCAAGCAGAAAAAAAAACAAAACGATTCATCGAAATACACGTTAATTCACTATACATTATGCATATCTATCAAAAGCATATTTTATGACGATTTTTCAAAACAAAGTGTTAGTATCGATTATAAGCTCAATAACTATTGCATTTTGAAATTTTTTGCTGCATATTTTTCAAAACAAACCTGTGGCTTTGCTGGCTTCGGGCGAACTCAGCAGAGCCATTTTTTAAAAATATATATTTTTCACTGATTTGATATATCCATATTGGAGAGCTAATTTTAGGCTAATTAATTACCCTATTTTTGAATTTTTTGCTCAACGTTTCAGACAGAAGAAATACAAGAAAATTCGTCGAAATACGAGTTAATTCACTATACATTATGCATATCTATCAATAATGTCAATAGCATATTTTATAACGATTAATCGAGACAAAGTGTTATATAGTATTGATTGTACGTTCACTAACTATTCCATTTTGGAATTTTTTGCTGCATATTTTTTAAAACAAACCTGTGGCTTCGCTGGCTTCGGACGAACTCAGCAGAGCCACAGGTTTCTTTTAAAAAATGTGTAGCGAAAAATTCCAAAATGGGATAGTTAGTGAACGTACAATCAATACTAACACTTTCCCTCATGAATTCGTCATAAAATATGTTTTTGATAGAAATACATAATGAACAGTGAATGACTCGTATTTCGACAAATTGTCTCGTTTTTTTTTCTGTTTGAAACGCTGAGCCAAAAATTCGAAAATGGGGGTAATTAATTAGCCTAAAATTAACCTTCCAATACCGATATATCAAATCGGTAAAAAATATATATTTTAAAAAATGGCTCTGCTGAGTTCGCCCGAAGCCAGCAAAGCCACAGGTTTGTTTTAAAAAATATGCAGCAAAAAATTTCAAAATGCAATAGTTATTGAGCTTATAATCGATACTAACACTTTGTCTGAAAAATCGTCATAAAATATGCTTTTGATAGATATGCATAATGTATAATGTATAGTGAATAAACGCGTATTTCGACGAATTGTCTTGTATTTTTTCTGTTTGAAACGTTGAGCAAAAAATTCAAAAATAGGGTAAATAATTAGCCTAAAATAAGCTCTTCAATATGGATATATCAAATCAGTGAAAAATATATTATTTTAAAAAATGGCTCTGCTGAGTTCCCCGAAGCCAGCAAAGCCACAGGTTTGTTTTAAAAAATATGCAGCAACAAATTTCAAAATGCAATAGTTATTGATCTTATGATCGATCTTAACACTTTGTCTTGGAAAATCGTCATAAAATATGCTTTTGATAGATATGCATAATGTATAGTATGAATAAACGCGTATTTCGACGAATCGTTTCGGTTTTTTTCCGCATGAAACATCGAGCAAAAAATTTAAAAATAGGGTAATTAATTAGCCTTAAATTAGCTCTTCAATATGGATATATCAAATCAGTGAAAAATATATTATTTTGAAAAATGGCTTTGCTGAGTTCGCCCGAAGCCAGCAAAGCCACAGGTTTCTTTTAAAAAATATGTAGCCCAAAATTCCAAAATGGGATAGTCCTCAAGCTTACAATCGATACTAACACTTTCCCTCATGAAATCGTCATAAAATATGCGTTTGATAGAAATACATAATATGTACAGTGAATGATGCGTATTTCGATAAATGTCTTGTATTTTTTCTGTTTGAAACGTGGAGCAAAAAATTCGAAAATAGGGTAATTAATTAGCCTAAAATTAACTCTTCAATATGGATATATCAAAACAGTGAAAAATATACTATTTTAAAAAATGGCTCTGCTGAGTTCGCCCGAAGCCAGCAAAGCCACAGGTTTCTTTTAAAAAATATGCAGCAAAAAATCTCAAAATGCAACAGTTGTTGAGCTTATGATCGATACTAACACTTTGTCTCGAAAATTCGTCATAAAATATGCTTTTGATAGATATACATAATGTATAGTGAATAAATGGGTATTTCGACGAATTGTCTTGTATTTTTTCTGTTTGAAACGTTGAGCAAAAAATTCGAAAATAGGGTAATTAATTAGCCTAAAATTAGCTCTTCAGTATCGATATATCAAATCTGTGAAAAATATATTATTTTTGAAAATGGCTCTGCTGAGTTCGCTTGAAGCCAGCAAAGCCACAGGTTTGTTTTAAAAAATATGCAGCAAAAAATTTCAAAATGCAATAGTTATTGAGCTTATAATCGATATACTAACACTTTGTCTTGAAATATCGTCATAAAATATGCTTTTGATAGATATGCATAATGTATAGTGAATTAACATGTATTTCGAGGAATCGTTTTGTTTTTTTTTCTGCTTGGTTTCTTTTGAAAAATATGTAGCCAAAAATTTCAAAATGGTATAGTCATCAAGCTTACAATCGATACTAACACTTTCCCTCATGAAATCGTCATAAAATATGCTTTCGATAGAAATACATAATAATGTACAGTGAATGATGCGTATTTCGACAAATTGTCTTGTATTTTTTCTGTTTGAAACGTGGATAAAAAAATTCGAAAATAGGGTAATTAATTAGCCTAAAATTAGCCATTTGATCTCAATATATCAAATCGGTGAAAATTCTATGTTTTCAAAAATGGCTCTGCTGAGTTCGGCCGAAGCTAGCAAAGCCACAGATTTTTCTATGATAGAGAGGAGCAAGAAAATTTGGGAATAGGGTAATAAATTAGCCTAAAATGAGCACTACATTCTCACTATATCAGATATTCAAAAAATATTGTGTTTCAAAAATGGCTTTGCTGAGTTCGGCCGAAGCTAGCAATGCCACAGATTTTTCTATGATAGGGAGGAGCAAAAAATTCGGGAATGGGGTAATAAATTAGCCTGAAATGAGCCTAAAATTATGAGATGTTTCTCATGTTGAAAATCGAAAGTGGCTTTGCTAGCTTCTTTGGTATGATACAGAGTGTAATTTAATTGGATGAAAATATAGGATATGGCTCCTTAGCTCATTTTAACAAGAAAAGTTCATATGAACATATTCCTTAAACCTCTTAACTTTCGAACGATAGGGTATTAACATTTTATTTTCACTTTATTGATTGAAGTAACTTTCACAATGTGAAAAACTGTCACGTTTATGGATACTTGTCAAAATAAGACCGCAACGTAATCGATCAAAGGTCATTATTTCAAATACAAAATTGCTTTTTACGTTTCGTATTCTGATTGGTGAAGCAGAATCTGAAATTAAAGTGAATCACCGGTGTGAAAATAGAAACGGTCTCCGTATCGGAAACGAAATGATAGTACTCGTGATAGTATATGCGCACAGGTGTAAAATGTTATTACATCGATTCTTCCGTTTTAACATTCAGATGTCGACTGAAACCATTGCGATCCAAATGTTTTGCGTCAATATGATGATAATAATGATGAATTGGGGTATACACACAGATAGGGTGCTACTACCCCTATATATAGATTAATATCTTCAGAACTAATCAAAACCAAATGAACTCATCGTTTTTGAAAATCTATATTCGATAGGATATTCAAAATGAGTGAGAGAAACATACCAACCCTGTTCCAGAATTTGTATCTCAAAACTCACCCTGGAAACCACCCCCGAATAGATGAAAATTACGTAAAATTATGAGAAATAATCGTTTCTGAAAATTTCTTTCTGACAATATCATCAGAACGAACAGAGAAAACATACCTACCCTGTTTCAGAATTTGTATCCCAAAACTCACCCTGAAAACCACCCCCGAATAGATGAAAATTACGTAAAATTATGTGCAATTATCGTTTCTGAAAATTTTTTTCTCACAATATCATCAGAATGAAAAGAGAAAACATACCTACCCTGTTTCAGAATTTGTATCCCAAAACTCACCCTGGAAACCACCCCCGAATAGATGAAAGTTACGAAAAATTATGTGAAAAAATCGTTTCTGAAATTTTTTTTCGCACAATATCATCAGAACGAAGAGAGAAAACATACCTACCCTGTTTCAGAATTTGTATCTCAAAATTCACCCTGGAAACCACCCCCGAATAGATGAAAATTACGTAAAATTATGTGAAATAATCGTTTGTGAATTTTTTTTTCTCACAATATCATCAGAACGAAGAGAAAAAACATACCTACCCTGTTTCAGAATTTGTATCTCAAAACTCACCCTGGAAACCACCCCCGAATAGATGGAAAATACGTAAAATTATGTGCAATTATCGTTTCTGAAAATTTTTTTTTCACAATATCATCAGAACGAACAGAGAAAACATACCTACCCCTGTTTCAGGATTTGTGTCCCAAAACTCACCTGGAAACCACCCCCGAATAGATGAAAGTTACGAAAAATTATGTGAAATAATCGTTTCTGAATTTTTTTTTCGCACAATATCATCAGAACGAAGAGAGAAAACATGCCTACCCTGTTTCAGAATTTGTATCTCAAAACTCACCCTGGAAACCACCCCCGAATAGATGAAAATTACGTAAAATTATGTGAAATAATCGTTTCTGAATTTTTTTTCTCACAATATCATCAGAACGAAGAGAAAAAACATACCTACCCTGTTTCAGAATTTGTATCTCAAAACTCACCCTGGAAACCACCCCCGAATAGATGGAAATTACGTAAAGTTATGTGCAATGATCGTTTCTGAAAATTTTTTCCTCACAATATCATCAGAACGAACAGAGAAAACATACCTACCCTGTTTCAGAATTTGTATCTCAAAACTCACCCTGGAAACCACCCCGAATAGATGGAAATTACGTAAAATTATGTGCAATGATCGTTTCTGAAAATTTTTTTCTCACAATATCATCAGAACGAACAGAGAAAACATACCTACCCTGTTTCAGAATTTGTATCTCAAAACTCACCCTGGAAACCACCCCCGAATAGATTAAAGTTACGAAAAATTATGTGAAATAATCGTTTCTGAAATTTTTTTTCTCACAATATCATCAGAACGAAGAGAGAAAACATACCTACCCTGTTTCAGAATTTGTTTCTCAAAACTCACCCTGGAAACCACCCCCGAATAGATGAAAATTGCGTAAAATTATGTGAAATAATCGTTTCAGAAAATTTCTTTCTCACAATATCATCAGAACGAACAAAGGAAACATACCTACCCTGTTTCAGAATTTGTATCTCGAAACTCACCCTGGAAACCACCCCCGAATAGATGGAAATTACGTAAAATTGTGTGCAATGATCGTTTCTGAAAATTTTTTTTCTCACAATATCATCAGAACGAACAGAGAAAACATACCTACCCTGTTTCAGAATTTGTATCTCAAAACTCACCCTGGAAACCACCCCCGAATAGATGAAAATTATGTAGAATAATCGTTTCTGGAAATTATTGGACGTATTTAGCTCCTCCCTACACTTGCCAACAGGTACAACCACCCCTTCCAGTGAAAAAATACTCATGTTTTGAAACTGATTTGCATATCTTCGAGCAATATAGTGTCATTAATTGGTATTCAATTTTATTTTTATTCAGTAAAATAGTAAAATATTTTTTATATATAATTTTCATCTATTCGGGGGTGGTTTTCAGGGTGAGTTTGGAGATACAAATTCTGAAACAGGGTAGGTATGTTTTCTCTGTTCGTTCTGATGATATTGTGAGAAAAAAATTTCCAGAAACGATCATTGCACATAATTTTACGTAATTTTCATCTATTCGGGGGTGGTTTACAGGGTGAGTTTTGAGATACAAATTCTGAAACAGGGTAGGTATGTTTTCTCTGTTCGTTTTGAATATATTGTCAGAAAGAAATTTTCAGAAACGATTATTTCACATAATTTTTCGTAACTTTAATCTATTCGGGGGTGGTTTCCAGGGTGAGTTTTGAGATACAAATTCTGAAACAGGGTAGGTATGTTTCTCTGTTTGTTCTGATGATATTGTGAGATAAAAAATTTTCAGAAACGATTATTTCACATAATTTTACGCAATTTTCATCTATTCGGGGGTGGTTTCCAGGGTGAGTTTTGAGATACAAATTCTGAAACAGGGTAGGTATGTTTTCTCTCTTCGTTCTGATGATATTGTGAGAAAAAAATCTTCAGAAACGATCATTGCACATAATTTTACGTAATTCTCATTTATTCGGGGGTGGTTTCCAGGGTGAGTTTTGAGATACAAATTCTGAAACAGGGGTAGGTATGTTTTCTCTCTTCGTTCTGATGATATTGTGAGAAAAAAATTTCAGAAACGATTATTTCACATAATTTTTCGTAACTTTAATCTATTCGGGGGTGGTTTCCAGGGTGAGTTTTGAGATACAAATTCTGAAACAGGGTAGGTATGTTTTATCTGTTCGTTCTGATAATATTGTGAAAAAAAAATTTCCAGAAACGATCATTGCACATAATTTTACGTAATTTCCATCTATTCGGGGGTGGTTTCCAGGGTGAGTTTTGAGATACAAATTCTGAAACAGGGTAGGTATGTTTTCTCTGTTCGTTCTGATGATATTGTGAGCAAAAAATTTCCAGAAACGATCATTGCACATAATTTTACGTAATTCTCATCTATTCGGGGGTGGTTTTCAGGGTGAGTTTTGGGATACAAATTCTGAAACAGGGTAGGTATGTATTCTCTGTTCGTTCTGATGATATTGTCAGAAAGAAATTTTCAGAAAACGATTATCCCACATAATTTTACGTAATTTTCATCTATTCGGGGGTGGTTTCCAGGGTGAGTTTTGAGATACAAATTCTGGAACAGGGTTGGTATGTTTCTCTCACTCATTTTGAATATCCTATCGAATATAGATTTTCAAAAACGATGAGTTAATTTGGTTTTGATTAGTTCTGAAGATATTAATCTATATATAGGGGTAGTAGCACCCTATCTGTGTGTATACCCTGATTCATCATTATAATCATCATATCGACGCAAAACATTTGGATCGCAATGGTTTCAGTCGATATCTGAATGTTAAAACGGAAGAATCGATGTAATAACATTTTACACCTGTGCGCATATACTATCACGAGTACTATCATTTCGTTTCCGATACGGAGACCGTTTCTATTTTCACACCGGTCAAATTGTCGAAGTGCATCTGGCGTGAAAAAAATGCAAAAAATCTTTTTTTATAGCATATATATACATTTTTCTAGGATATCCTGGTTTCTGCAGAAATTTCGCATTTTTGGCAACAGCGCATCAATTTAATGATCTTTTATGCTCTTTTCGTGACAATGATGTCAAATATGACGTTGTTTATGAAACATTTCATTTTCACTTTGTTGATTTATTTTTTCTTCGATCAGAAATCCATTGAACAATTGTCGAAAGACTGAAACGTATTTGTTGGGTGGCTGTGCTATAGTACTTTGGATGATTTTTTTTTCATCCAGAAACGAATTGAACAATTGTCGGATGACTGAAATATATTTGTCGTGAACAGAAAAAAAAACATGGCTCTCTTAGTTTTTTTTCAAAGGGGTGGCTGTGCTATAGTACTTTGGATGATTTTTTTTCATCCAGAAACGAATTGAACAATTGTCGGATGACTGAAATATATTTGTCGTGAACAGAAAAAAAAAACATGGCTCTCTTATTTTTTTTTCAAAGGGGTGGCTGTGCTAACTTAATATTAAGTTAGCAGTGCCACTGAAGAAAGAAGGTCGAATGGAAACACAGTTGTAATAGATAATTGTCGTGTGATTGTCGAAATGCATCTGACGTGAAAAAAATGCAAAAAACCCTTTTTCATAGCATACATATACATTTTTCTAGGATTTCCTGGTTTCTGCAGAAATTTCGCATTTTTGGCAACAGCGCATCAATTAAATGATCTCTTATGCTTTTTTCGTAACGTTAATGTTGAATCCGACGTTGTTTATGAAACATTTAATTTTCCATAAGCAAAAAAAAACTACATTTAAAGCGAGATTTAAAGGCTGAATGATAGAAATATTCCATTTTCACCGTGATACATCCACCTAACTTTGTTGATTTATTTTTTCTTCGATCCGAAATCCATTGAACAGTTGTCGAAAGACTGAAACGTATTTGTCGTGGAGTGTTTGAATTTCTAGATGCTGAAAAACAGCGTTGTCATTGGTAAAATTTCATTATTTATATTCACTCAGCAGTATATACCTATATACCTGCTCATTTTATGTTTATTCATTATAATGTTTTCGTTCGGAGGTTTATCAAATTATTGTCCAGTGTTCAAAACAAATTTGTCGTGGAACCTCTGTTTCTTCAGGAGCGAATAAAATTAATATTCCAATTTCTCAGTGATACACCATAGTACTTTGGATGATTTTTTTATCATCCAGAAACGAATTGAACAATTGTCGAATGACAGAAATATATTTGTCGTGAACACAAAAAAAATATGGTTCTCTTAGTTTCTTTTCAAAGGGGTTGCTGTGCTAACTTAATATTAAATTAGCAGTGCCACTGAAACAAAAAGGTCGAATGAATTCACAGTTGTGATAGATGATTGTCGAGTGATTGTCGAAGTGCATCTGACGTGAAAAAAATGCAAAAAAAACTATTTTAAGGATATATATACATTTTTCTAGGATTTCCTGGTTTCTGCAGAAATTTCGCATTTTTTGCAACAGCGCATTGATGAAATGATCTCTTATGCTCTTTTCGTAACGTTATTGTCAAAAATGACGTTGTTTATGAAACATTTCATTTTCCATAAGCAAAAAAAAACTCGGAATTTTACATCAAAATTCCGACTTATAGCTCGGAATTTTAAAATTCCGTGTTATAACTCGGAATATTGGATGTAAAATTCCGAGATATAAGTCGGAATTTTACATCAAAATTCCGACTTATAACTCGGAATTTTACATCAAAATTCCGACTTATATCTCGGAATTTTACATCCAATATTCCGAGTTATAACACGGAATTTTAAAATTCCGAGATATAAGTCGCAATTTTGATGTAAAATTCCGAGTTATAACTCAGAATTTTGAAGAGTTTTTATTTTTTTTATTTTATGTGTCCCTTCCAGGCCTTCGTAGTTAACCATACGAATTGTTTTCCACTGATCACTGATTATTGTTTTTCACCAAATCCGAATTCCATCCGACTCAATAAGAACAAAGAACAACTCCTAATAAAAGCACAGCAATACAGACAATATAGGTACAACATCGATGATCTAATAAAAACATAACACCCTTTTGCCGGTCATAATAGAAATAATTCTTCTTGATACAACGAAAACAAGACATTGCGCATCAGTTACGCGTTTACGGCCATATTTTTGTCACGCGGAAGATAAACATCTCTCCAGTCCGTAATAGTATATTACATAACAAGAGTTGTAAAACGCATATTACGCACGAAGTGGAGAGAGTTACACACGATGCCGCATAGCGGCGAGTGTGTAACTCCACAAGTGCGTAATTGCTTTACAACTCGAGAATTGTACTATACTTTTTCTACGACTACACTATATTTTCTTCCGGATAGTGCAGATATATTGTATTAAGGCACGAATAACGAATACCAATATAAAACGTCTCCCGTCACTAAGCCAGCTGCATGAAAAGTTACAAATCACAATTCTTGTGTTTGTTTATTGATACATTGCATACCAAGGCATTTTCCTCAATTCGAACTGAAATGGAGCCGTTTTTCATATATAAACAGCTTTATTGATTGGTAGCCAAAAACACATTGTATAAAAATATAAAGTTAACATTCATAATTGTTATTTATTTGTAACAGTGCAGCACGAGAGATTCTGTAATCGTTATTAAAAATAATAAAAAAAAGTTCTCTAACTGCGCTTTGAACCACCGACCTTTGGGTTCGTAGCCAGCGTTTCCAGCAACTGAGCTATCACCATTTCTCATAGCTGATATTTTATGAATGTTATTTCGAAGTTAATCTTTTTTAATTATTCCTGTTATTTAAAGAAAAAGGAATTCATACATTCAATGTTGAGTATGTATGTTATTTGAAAAATTACCTTCAACAGGAGCATTCTGCAGAAAGTAATGGATCTGTTCAGCATTAAGTATTTTTGATTTTTCACTTCGGAATCCATCCTTCCCTTTTGAGGAAAATAGGATATATGTTGCAATGATGGAAGTAAGAACTTCTATACATCTCTTATGTTGCTATATTAATATTGTGATTGATATTTAGTGTTGATCGTAACATGGAATATAACGACCAAAGTGATGATGATTTAATGAAATTTGGTAATTCTTGAAAATATACTGAAAGGATATTTTCCGAAAATGACACGGTATTATTTCTAATTCTCCAGTCCAGGAATTTTTGATGTGCTATTTCGTATCATTTACGAGACTTAGCGGGTAGCAACTCATTTTTTACCATTCTAGCTTTTTCCAACATTTCTGGTGGTGTAGAAATAATGTGCTCATCGTCATCGCTTGACATAATTTTTTTAAACTGAAATTGAGGATTCTCAATAGAAAATATTCATATTTTCAAAAAAATAACTTCCCTGATGCTTTCGGTTTCGGTGGATAGCTGGATTGATTGATAAAAAGATAAGTACCTACCCACCTAGCTAGTGACATGCTAGTGACATTAATGAAATTGTTAATTGTTATTGACACATCGCCTAAGCAACAAAACAAAGTCATCTATCAACATACCTATGAAAACCGTGCGATCGCTCTCTTTACGCACACGTGTGTAAGGAGAAGCTTACTGCCATTGTTTTGTGTACAATATCCATCACTTACAGTAGTAGTCGTAGGAAAATTATTTTGTGATTTTTGTGCCTTCTATTAGTGGTTCTATTAGACTTTCTTATTGAAAATGATGAAAGTAATTCCAAAGTAAAATGCCTCCCAAATGCATTGTGCATTTTCAGTGGCGTAATTAGGGTGGGGCAAGTAGGACACCGTACCCTGGGCGCCATTCAAAGGGGGCACACAAAATCTAAAGATGTATTTGAATTTATTGGGAAGAATTTACCGGGATGAAATGGTATTTCCGAATCAGCGCATAACCATTCAAATTCTGCTCACAATCTGCTTATGGAAAAAGAAATGTATCATAAAACTTCATATTCGACATTAATGTTACGAAAAGAGCATAAGAGATCATTCAATTGATGCGCTGTTGCCAAAAATGCGAAATTCTGCAGAAACCAGGAAATCCTAGAAAAATGTATATATATGCTATAAAAAAGGATTTTTTGCATTTTTTTCACGTCAGATGCACTTCGACAATCACTCGACAATTATCTATTACAACTGTGATTTTATTCGACCTTTTTTTTTTAGTGGTACTGCTAATTTAATATTGAGTTAGCACAGCCACCCCTTTGAAAAAAAACTAAGAGCGCCATGTTTTTTTTTATTCACGACAAATATATTTATTTCATTCGACAATTGTTCAATTCGTTTCTGGATGAAAATAAAATAAATCATCCAAAGTACTATATGGTGTATCAATGAGAAATTGGAATATTGATTTTATTCGCTCCTGAAGAAACAGAGGTTTCGCGACAATTTTGTTTTGAAGAAATGTATCATAAAACTTCATATTCGACATAATTGTTACGAAAAGAGCATAAGAGATCATTCAATTAATGCGCTGTTGCCAAAAATGCGAAATTCTGCAGAAACCAGGAAATCCTAGAAAAATGTATATATATGCTATACAAAGGGTTTTTTTTGCATTTTTTTCACGTCAGATGCACTTCGACAATCACCCGACAATTATCTATTACAACTGTGGTTTCATTCGACCTTTTTTTTTCAGTGGCACTGCCAACTTAATATTAAGTTAGCACAGCCACCCCTTTGAAAAAAAACTAAGAGAGTCATGTTTTTTTTTTGTTCACGACAAATATATTTCAGTCATCCGACAATTGTTCAATTCGTTTCTGGATGAAAAAAAAATCATCCAAAGTACTATGGTGTATCACTGAGAACTCGACTGAGAAATTGGAATATTAATTTTATTCGCTCCTGAAGAAACAGAGGTTTCACGATAAATTTGTTTTGAACACTGGACAATAATTTGATGGACCTCCGAGCGAACAAATAATAATGAATTAACATAAAATGCGCAGGTACTGCTGAGACAATATAAATAATGGAATTTTACCAATCACACGCTGTTTTTCAGCTTCTAGAAATTCAAATACTCCACGACAAATACGTTTCAGTCTTTCGACAATTGTTCAGTGGATTTCTGATCGAAGAAAACATAAATCAACAAAGTTAGGTGGATGTATCACGGTGAAAATGGATTATTTCTATCATTCAGCCTTTAAGCGTAGTTTTTTTTTGCTTATGGAAAATGAAATGTTTCATAAACAACGTCATATTTGACATCATTGTCACGAAAAGAGCATAAAAGATCATTAAATTGATGCGCTGTTGCCAAAAATGCGAAATTTCTGCAGAAACCAGGAAATCCTAGAAAAATGTATATGTATGCTATACAAAGGGATTTTTGCATTTTTTTTCACGTCAGATGCACTTCGACAATCACCCGACAATTATCTATTACAACTGTGGTTTCATTCGACCTTTTTTTTTCAGTGGCACTGCTTGATATTAAGTTAGCACAGCCACCCCTTTGAAAAAAAACTAAGAGCGCCATGTTTTTTTTTTGGTCCACGACAAATATTTTTCTGTCATTCGAAAATTGCTCAACTCGTTTCTGGATGAAAAAAAAAATAATAAATCATCCAAAAAGTACTATGGTGTATCACTGAGAAATTGGAATATTAATTTTATTCGCTCTTGAAGAAACAGAGGTTCCACGACAAATTTGTTTTGAACACTGGACAATAATTTGATGGACCTCCGAACGAAAAAATAATAATGAATTAACATTAAATGCGCAGGTACTGCTGAGACAATATAAATAATGGAATTTCACCAAGCACACGCAGTTTTTCAGCTTCTACAAATTCAAGCACTCCACGACAAATACGTTTCAGTCTTTCGACAACTGTTCAATGGATTTTTGATCGAAGAAAAAATAAATAAACAAAGTTTGGTGAACGTATCACGGTGAAAATGGAATATTTCTATCATTCAGCCTTTGAACGTAGTTTTTTTTGCCTATGGAAAATGAAATGTTTCATAAACAACGTCATAAAGAGCATAAGAGATCATTTGATCAATGCGCTGTTGCCAAAAATGCGAAATTTCTGCAGAAACCAGGAAATCCTAGAAAAATGTATATATATATCCTCAAAATAGGGTTTTCTGCATTTTTTTCACGTCAGATGCACTTCGACAATCACTCGACAATCATCTATCACAACTGTGAATTCATTCGACCTTTTTGTTTCAGTGGCACTGCTAATTTAATATTAAGTTAGCACAGCCACCCCTTTGAAAAAAAACTAAGACAGCCATGTTTTTTTTCGGTTCACGACAAATATATTTCAGTCATCCGACAATTGTTCAATTCGTTTCTGAATGATAAAAAAATCATCCAAAGTACTATGGTGTATCACTGAGAAATTGGAATATTAATATTATTCGCTCCTGAAGAAACAGAGGTTCCACGACAAATTTGTTTTGAACACTGGACAACAATTTGATAAACCTCCGAACGAAAAAATTATAATGAATAAACATAAAATGAGCAGGTATATAGGTATATACTGCTGAGAGAATATAAATAATGAAATTTTACCAATGGCAACGCTGTTTTTCAGCATCTAGAAATTCAAACACTCCACGACAAATACGTTTCAGTCTTTCGACAACTGTTCAATGGATTTCTGATCGAAGAAAAAATAAATCAACAAAGTTAGGTGGATGTATCACGGTGAAAATGGAATATTTCTATCATTCAGCCTTTAAATGTAGTTTTTTTTTGCTTAGGGAAAATTAAATGTTTCATAAACAACGTCGGATTTAACATTAACTTCACGAAAAAAGCATAAGAGATCATTTAATTAATGCGCTGTTGCCAAAAATGCGAAATTTCTGCAGAAACCAGGAAATCCTAGAAAAATGTATATGTATGCTATGAAAAAGGGTTTTTTTGCATTTTTTTCACGTCAGATGCACTTCGACAATCACACGACAATTATCTATTACAACTGTGTTTCCATTCGACCTTTTTTCTTCAGTGGCACTGCTAACTTAATATTAAGTTAGCACAGCCACCCCTTTGAAAAAAAACTAAGAGAGTCATGTTTTTTTTTTTGTTCACGACAAATATATTTCAGTCATCCGACAATTGTTCAATTCGTTTCTGGATGAAAAAAAAATCATCCAAAGTACTATGGTGTATCACTGAGAACTCGACTGAGAAATTGGAATATTAATTTTATTCGCTCCTGAAGAAACAGAGGTTTCACGATAAATTTGTTTTGAACACTGGACAATAATTTGATGGACCCCCGAGCGAACAAATAATAATGAATTAACATAAAATGCGCAGGTACTGCTGAGACAATATAAATAATGGAATTTTACCAATCACACGCTGTTTTTCAGCTTCTAGAAATTCAAATACTCCACGACAAATACGTTTCAGTCTTTCGACAATTGTTCAATGGATTTCTGATCGAAGAAAAAATAAATCAACAAAGTTAGGTGGATGTATCACGGTGAAAATGGATTATTTCTATCATTCAGCCTTTAAGCGTAGTTTTTTTTTGCTTATGGAAAATGAAATGTTTCATAAACAACGTCATATTTGACATCATTGTCACGAAAAGAGCATAAAAGATCATTAAATTGATGCGCTGTTGCCAAAAATGCGAAATTTCTGCAGAAACCAGGATATCCTAGAAAAATGTATATATTATATGCTATAAAAAAAGATTTTTTGCATTTTTTTCACGCCAGTTGCACTTCGACAATTACTCGACAATTATCTTTTACAACTGTGATTTCATCCGACCTTTTTTGTTTCAGTGGCACTGCTAACTTAATACCCCTTTGAAAAAACTAGGAGCGCCATTTTTTTTTTGTTCACGACGAATATATTTCTGTCATTCGACAATTGTTCAATTCGTTTTTGAATGAAAAAAAAACATCCAAAGTACTATGGTGTATCACTGAGAGATGCTGAGAGATTGTAATATTAATTTTATTCTCTGAAGAAACAGAGGTTCCACGACAAATGAACACTGGACAATAATTTGATGGACCTCCGAACGAAAAAAGTAAACTGAATCAACATAAAATGCACAGGTACTACTTAGAGAATATGAATAATGGAATTTTACCAATCACACGCTGTTTTTCAGCTTCTAGAAATTTAAACATTCCACGACAAATACGTTTCAGTCTTCCGACAATCATTCATAGAATTTCTGATCGGAAAATAAATAAATAAACAAAGTTAGGTGGACGTATCACGGTGAAAATGGAATATTTCTATCATTCAGCCTTTGAACGTAGTTTTTTTTTTGTTTATTGGAAAATGAAATGTTTCATAAACAACGTCATTTTTGACATTAACGTTACGAAAAGAGCATAAGAGATCATTTCATCAATGCGCTGTTGCCAAAACTGCGAAATTTCTGCAGAAACCAGGAAATTTTAGAAAAATGTATATATATGCTATAAAAAAGGGTTTTTTTGCATTTTTTTCCCGTCAGATGCACTTCGACAATTACTCGACAATTATCTATAACAACTGTGATTCCATTGGATGTTTATTTTCCAGTGGCACTGCTAACTTAATATTAAGTTAGCACAGCCACCCCGTATAAAAAAAACTATAAGCGCGACAATTTTTTTTCTTTCACGACAAATTCTCGACAATTATCCGACAATCATTGGAACAGGTTTTATAAATTTTTCAGCAAGTGGCTCTGCTAACTTTATGGGGGTGAATTGACATTTGTTGAAGGTAGGCGTCATACCAATTGATCATCAATCAGAAAGAGAAGTTCTGCCTTTGTTTCCACTGTCAACTATTTTTTTTATTATAGTGATATTGAAATTTTACTAGGAATATATTATTTTATCGCTTGGAGCGCACGAAAGGAAATCCCTATAATGTTCAAAGAACATCGTGCGTTCCTAGGGAGGATAGGGACAGGAGGTATATAGGTATTGGATTTTTTTTGAACTTCTGGAGATTAAATGTTGTTGGGAATACCTACTTCTTCAGGCAATGAATTCCAGAGCCTAGCCGTTCTATGGATGAAGGAGTTTTGATAAAGTTCTGTTCGACATCTTTCGAGGTTGACAACGAAAGGATGTGCTGACTGGGCTTGTCTAGTTCGTCTGACTGGTATTGCTAGTGAAGGGATGTTACATTTTTTTCCTTGGGAAATATGCGCAATAGGAAATTTTCACAGGAATAACAAAATGAAGATAATTAATCAGTCATTTCGCTCAGAAAATTTTAGAAGTGTGGGTGGTTTCAACCTGTTCTACAATTTCTTTCGGGTTTATTTGATCACTGAAAGAAGGGTTATCCTCTGAAATCCACTTTTGCCAAATTTCATCCAACTTGTTTCACTCATTTTTTGACAGCATAAAATAATGTACATTTCAATGTAAACTTTGAACTCGTCTCACGGACAAATGATAAATTTTTTTATATGAATAAGTTGGGTCCAATCAATATATTTTGAACTATAATACAGGTGCTACTCGAGGTGCTAGCTATTTTGGGTCACCCTGTCTAACTTATTCTTGTTGGAATGATAGATGTATTGTGTCTTTAAAATGTTTCAATAAAAATTGGGCTAACCGACTTTAACAACAAAAAAGTGCGCATTTATGGGCATTCATGTCATAAAAGTGACTTGTGGCAGTTGTAGTGCCATATAAAAAATCAAAAAAATATATTAATTCAGCCACCTAGGTACCAGATTATGATTTCTCATGCCCGAAAACCTCTCTAATTTCAGAATTTGTATTGTAGGTATCCATGTTCAAAAACGTAGACATTTCTTCTGCAAAAAATAAATTTGAAAAAATGCAATTTTTTAGCAATATTCTACAACAGCACGTTGGCTCAAATCATTATGTTGCTCCCAATGTTTTGAAGTCAAAAATCTACCACATGCACAATTACTTAAGGACCTTAAAGGACCACCCTGTATAATTAGTACTGTTTACCATAATAATAATAAACTGTGATAACAGTGGGGACCAGATCTTTGGTGATGATGAATTACCTATTATCATTAAGTACCTACCTATCTGGATTATTATTGTTGATGGAAAGTTAATTATAGGAAGGTGTATAGGTATCTACTTATGACATTAAATCTATACAGGTTGATCAGATAATACCTAATAGCAAATTAATTGGAGAATAAAAAAAATGGAATACCTACCTTGATTTGTGAATTCAGGTCGTCGTGATTTTGAGAGAGTCTTCTAGAACCGTCTTGCCGTTTCTTGATTCCGGGGCTCTGGTGGTTGTAGTTGTATTTGAAGCTTTTACCATCTTGCAAGACGAAACTTCTATTAACCGCGCGTTTGATAGCACTTCGTATGGCCCCTTTCAGATCATTTTCGGTGGTCTCCTCGATGGTATGAGACTGCCTGATGTACTTCTCAACGGATTTTAATGTAGAACCGTCCCGTTCACCTAATTCGCGGACTGCCTTGGTAACAACTTTCGTCAAATCGACCCCCTGTTCTATTTTCAAAGTCCTATTCTGCAAGCCACCTGGGTCTTTATAGGAACTCTGGCCTTTGTTGAACACCTTCAGCACGGCCCCTTCTTTAACTGAAGCTTCTAAATGTTCGGCGATAACGTCTTCGTGGTAATTGTTGTGGTGTTGTCTTATCGCATGACAAATCCTTTCAACACTAGGCCGCTGCTTTTGCGAACGAATTTTCGTAATTGCGTCTAGAAACCAGGATGACCAGACTTTTTGAGACACTTCCGCGAGTTCACACATAGTTTGAAGCCTTGAAGGTATCAACGGAAAGATGAAAAAAACTCAGTTATTTTCTACGATCATTATCCGGCGGAAGACGACTCCCGCCTAAATAAATTTTCTTACGTGTTTAATCGCTTTATTAACGAAGGATCACTGGAAAATAACTTTTTAAACACGAACGTGCTCGATGATAAAGCTAGAAAATATGCTGGAATCCTTTTCCAATTCAAGACTTTTGTGATACATCACGATCTTATTCCGATACGCAGAACGAATTCCGACGGCAGCCATCTTGAGATGGTCGAAACGGTAAACATTTTAATTGTTATTTACTCACTTTGCTACATATTTCCGACAAATCTAATGAACTAAACCGTTGCATACCAAATATCCGAGTATTGCAATGACACCAACACTATGAAACACCCTTCAACAATGAGAAATCATGTAAATTGAGCACACTGCACCCAGTTTATCGTTCCGGCGGCAGACGATCGTTTCAATAATTCCACGTAACTCTCTGTCAGCTGCCGTCGCTTGGGACGATCGTTATTCAGGACATAAGTGGCATTTTATTTTATCCAATTATCTCATTATAATTATTAGCGTAATTTAAATCAATACACTGACTGTAGGCGAAGACAAACAAATACCTATTATTTAGACAAGTCATCTCGAAACATCACAACAAAAGGTTAATTAATTATAATATGACAAAATGGCCAACAGGCGCGCGCATATCAGTATTGTCTCCCTTCACCGTGTTTCTACGTTTATAGTTCCAAGTTCCAAGTGATTTCGAGCAACGAGCAAGAGATGAATTATTATGACGCTGGTTATGAGGATTAATGATTATACAGGGTGAGTCATAACTATTGGGAAATAAGCTGAGGTCGGATTATTTGGACCAAAATATGGCTATAGGACCAAATACCTATGCCTCAATAAAATATTGCCGTGGAAAAAGATACAAGGCGTTTCAATCGAAATAGTATTGTCTATATAAGGTCGCACCAAATAAAATTATTCACTGACAAAGAATGGTCATTTACCAGCAACAATTATGTGCCAGTCCGAAGCACACTCTTCATAAATTAAATAATATTTGAATGTCACGAAAACGAATGAAAATATTCGTGTTTAAACAGGATTATCATTACCTCTATTACGTAGTAGAAATGATGATTATGTCATAATTTCTAATCAAAATCACTAAGAAGTATCAAAAAAGTTGCCAGTCAATTTCATTATCAGAAATCATTCAAGTGGCGCCCTCCTGTGAGAAACTATAGAATAATGAATTAAATGATATTCCCTGTATAACTTTATGCCTCCGTGCCAATTTTGATAACAATTGATACATATAAATTGATATACATACCTATATATATACAGTGAAATCATCATCAAAAAACGAAAAAGAAGAAATTCGATCGATTTTAACGCCCTGTATCTTTTTTCTCGAGGCATATTTGATCCTACCGCCATATTTTGATCCAAATCGGCCCTTAGCCTATATCCCAATGGTTAATGGTTATATGACATGGTCAAGACTCACTTTGTATAATAGAAATAGATAATACCTGATGAAGGCATAATAATATAAATAAATGATATTATTTATAGAGTACCTATTGCTATACACTGACTGGAATATAATCAAAATCGGTATAAATGTCTCTTCGCTCTAGGCACCTCTAGGTATACCTATAATATACCTATACCTACTATAGTAGAAAATTATAGGTATATTTATCCTACCTACCTAAACCTATACAGGATGGTGACAAATAAGTGTCACAATGGAAAACTGAAGATTCCTCTTATGAAAAGGGAATTTTTTGTCTTTACGAAATTTTTCTACGGGCTTCCGTTTTCACGATACATGGTTTCAAAAAAAATCAGTTTTTTGCTCTTATCTCAGGAACCGTTTGAGCTATATACGGAGCTGAGCCTTTGTACAGGGTGATTCACCATAAATGTCCCCCCTCTAGCTCACTTATTTTTGAACCGATTTAATAATTTGAAAAATCTTCTAAAATGATTTTTCAGAAATTTTTTTCCCGTTGCATCAGAAAATACAGGGTGCTCGGACCAAACGATCTACAGAGTACTACTTGATTTTTTCAAATGGAACACCCTGTATTTCATTGTATTTTTGTATTCTCCCTGAAGAGCTGATTTCATCAATGTATCACACTTGCGGTCTAACGGATATGATTACAGAGATATGGGGTGTTCAAAATCGAGATTTTTCAAATTTAGGATATTTTTCTGTCGAAACTATTCATTATTGGTCAAAACGGCTTTGATGTCCCTATCTCAACTTTTGATTTACTATCTACTGACATTTCATTTGGAACATATATACATCAGTGTGATTCAAGATTCAGAATTCTGACCACCCTGTATCTGTTCCAATTAATAAATGTCAGTAGATAGTGAATCAAAAAATAGATACGGACATGAAAGCGGTTTTGACCAAAAATGAATAGTTTCAACACAAAAAAATCCTAAAGTTGAAAAATCTCGATTTTGAACACCCTATATCTCCGTAATCATTCCCGCTAGACCCCAAGTGTGATGCATTGATGAAATCGGCTCTCCAGGGAGAATATAAAAATACAATGAAATACAGGGTGTTCCATTTGAAAAAATCAAGTAGTACTCTAGCACCCTGTATTTTCTGATGCAACGGAAAAAAAATCTGAAAAATCATCTAAGATGATTTTTCAAATTTTCAAATCGGTTCAATAATAAGTGAGCTAAAGGGGGGGACATTTATGGTGAATCACCCTGTACACATTCACCATTAATAATGACTACTTCTAAAACTCTTGATCAATTTCCTTGGACATGTCAGTGGCAGAGAGTTCAACGCCTCGTATGGGTTTAACCCCCCAAACTTTCATGCCACTAAAGAAATTGTAACTTTCAAAGCTCATTCTGAAGCACCAATATCTTCCACACAAAAAAGGTCCTCTAGCTTCAATCGATCAATTCAAAATTCATGAATAAAGCATATTATAGAATCCTCGTATCTCGGAAAATCGTCTGAAAATCAAGTAACAACTGGAAATAAATTACTTCAGAACTGTCAAACAAAATGTTCAATCAAATGTCAGGATGTTATTGAGTGGTGGGACACGAATTGTTGAGTTTATTAAGTGTTGTAAAGTGTTTGTAATTGTAAATGAATGACTTCACCAATAACGAATAATATATATACTACTGACATAACAAAAATTTACGGTGAATCACGCAGTAATGAAAGAGCTGCACAACGGCTGTATTCGCAGCGTTTTCCAAATCGTCGAACGCCATCTTACCGGATTTTTGCCCGAATTGAGACCAGAGTCGGATCAAGGGTATATTGCGCCCCAAGCTGAACCAAAATTTGCGCCTCCCCTTGGCCCTATTTGTCTTTTTTAACACGAACATGAATTATGGAATGAGAAAACAGAAGAATTGAAAGAAAAACAAAATGTTTTTATATAGATGTTTTGTTCCAATACATGTCAAAAAACGAAAAATAATAGTAGATTGTTTCATTAGGATCAAAAGTGACACTTTGTTTGACAAGCGAATTTCGCGAGTCAAACAAAGTCACTTTTGATCCGAAATAAACATGCTATTTTTTCGGCAACCGAAACAATTTACTCTAATGAATATGTGAAGTAAGTACCAATGCCGTGCCATTGAGCATATCAACAATAATAATAGCAATTATTTATTCCTGTCCATACTACACTGGGTTTGACTTGATAATCAAATGGAGGTGAACATTATCGTTGTTTGAGACAAAAGACTAATGCTTGCCGTGATGATTCAAAAACAAGCTATGCATCCCGAGAATAACGAATGAAATGCAGATCAAGCAAGTATATGTGAATCTTGAAGGCTTCCCTGATCAAAACTGGAATACTCAACTGTGGTGTTTATAACTCCTTTACTCAACTATGATATCTTCCGAAATCGGAAACAAATCAGGTATGCGTCTCAACCCAAATAATCAACTGTAACAATGTTGTTTATTCTTGATGACGTCTAGTGTATCCTTTTTAGTTCCTAGGAGCTAAAGTTCAAGTTTAGCTCCTAGGAACTAAAGTTCAACTTTAGTTCCTATAAGAACTAAATATGTTGCCTAGCAACATACCTATTTTTGTGTCAGTAATAGAAACGTAAATTCAAGAACTAATTTTGGCATCAAAATGGAAGACTTTTGTGTCGGTTGCAGAAAAAAACATTTTTATTATCACATAACAATCATGAGATAACTATATAATGTGCAATTGAAACAAAACAAGCCGTCAATATAACATTATGAACAAAAATATTTTTTCTGTGACGGGAAAAAAGTTTGGCATTTCATCTCTTTTGGCAGGTTATAAAATGTCACTTTTCATAAATTACTTTTTTCCCGTGGGAAAAAAGTGAGTACTTCTTTCCCGGATATATATCACATATATATACTCTGTTAATGGCTTTTGTTGTGCTATAGTTCCGAAAAATGAGTCAATAATAGCGTCTCCGAGAAAGAACTGCAAGTCCTTTCATCTTCCATTCGACTTCGCGGTTTCGTATATTACTAAACAACTACTGAATTCGCAATTTTTCATAATCAAATCACAGAATTGAACTGACAGAAGTGACATCAGATATTTGATTACTTCAAAAGAATGATAAAGATGTCTATAAAACGCAGGTGTCCCTACTGTTAAAAACTTGAAATTTCACGTCGATAATTTTCAGATTTCGAAATAATGTAATATCTTCTCAATATTGATTCATCCTTCCTTCTGTCACAGAAAAAAATAGTGTATTATACACGGGAAAAATATTAGATTTTAGCTCACGGTTTTTTGTCTCCCTCCGCTACGCGTCGGGAGACAACACAACCTGGAGCTAAAATCTACTACTTTTTTCCCTTGTATAATAAATAACTATTCTTTCTTGCTTTTGCATGAGCAAATTCATTTACAATTTCCGCAAAGTCTAATTTCCGAAAAATTTCGTCTCAATGGCGAGCAATGCCTTTGAATCAAATATTTTTCCTGTTATTGTGGATCGCAAACAGTTTTTAACTCTTTTCAGCACAGAGAAGGATCTTTCACCGCTGCAATTGCATCCTAAGGGCGATTTCGCAAGTTGGAAAAACTCCTCTCATACTCGCTGCCCTTAAATATTCTAGTTTTATATTTATCCCAACAAAAGCTCTCTGGGCTCGCGGTACTCGTGCAGTCGTACATCGAACATCGTATTATGCTACGTATATTCTATATTCCGACTTTTCAGACTTGTGGAGATATTTTTTCAAATGCTACCATTGTTGAGGTTTTTACTATTTAATGAACTATTATTTTGCGTTTCTCGTTGAAGAAAATCCAAGAACAAGCACCCGATGAATTGCTCAAGCTTTGAATTCGAATCACATAAATGTTTGGAAAGTTTTACGAGAACCACAACTTCACCCTTTCCATCTACAAGAAGTACAACCGATGCTTCCAGTTGATTATCCATATCCACCAAGAGTGGAATACTGTCGCTGGGTCGATATGAAGAATATATCACCAATTTCCAAGGTAAATCCTTTTTTCGAACGAATCCAGTTTCACCAGGGATGGTATTTTCAATTCACGTAATAATCATTTGTGGGACGAAGAAAACCCCCACGCCATATTTTCAATTGGACATCAACAAAAATTTAGCTTGAATGTTTGGGCTGGGATTATCGGCGACAGTTTAATAAGACCATATGTATTGCCAGTGCCACCAAGACTATGTAACCGGTCCTATTTAATCGAATTTCCTGGAAGAAGTTTTGCCGGGATTACTAGACGATTTGCCACTAAATGTTCATCGGCAAATGTGGTTTCAGCGTGACGGAGCACCCCCACACTTCGCAATCGAAGTACCTGAACACAACATTCAGAAGACGGTAGATTGGAAGAGGTGGTCCAGTAATCTGGCCTGCCCGGTCACCTGCCCTAACACCTCTTGACTACTTTTTATGGGGTCACATGAAAAGCCTAGTCTATGAGAATCTGGTTAATACCATTGAGTATTCATCAAGGTTAATACTTAAGATGAATTGACGGCCAGAATTGAGGCTGCAGCGCTCGAAATTCGCAACATGCCTCGAATTATGGACAACGTTCAAGATGGTAGATCAATGCTTGCATTGAAGTCGGAGATAGTAATTTTGAACAACTATTGTGATAATTGAATCATTAAGGTGATTAAGGTGATTTTTCTTCCAAGTTTAGTTAATTGTTGCTGTAATTATTGTTAATGATAACAATACTACTTCATTTACAGCTCGAATATTTTTCGAAAAAAAAAAATCATTGTAGGATATTGTATGTTTTTATTCATGAATCGCCATTTTTCTCGCAGACTGTTCACTTCAGAGCATTGAAGCAAGAGGATATTTCTTGTGTAAAAGATATTGGCGCTTCAGAATGTGCTTTGAAAATTACAATTTCTCCAGTGGCATGAAAGTTAGGGGGTTAAACCCTTACGATGCGTTGAACTCTCCGCCACTGACCAAGGAAATTGATCAAGAGCCTTAGAAGTAGTCATTATTAATGATGAAGTGTGTTCTAAGGCTCAGTTTCGTAGCTCGAACAGTTCCTAATAAGAGCAAAAAACTGTTTTGTTTATTTTTTTTTGACGCCCTGTATATTGAAAACGGAAATCCAGAGAAGATTTCCTGAAGGAATAAAATTTATTTTTCTGTGAGGCACTTTTTTTGGCACTTATTGGTTAACACTCTGCATATGCCCTCGTCTGGGGGGGGGGTCACTGGCTTCAGAATCCCAATATCTATATAAATATAGAGTGGGTCTTCATTGGTGAAATTTTGGGAGGTATTTTCATAAAAAAAGTTCCTATAAATGTTTGACCGAAAATGCTCCACCCCTCAAAATAGGGCAAGCCGAAACGATTCTTCCATCACACAATTTTCGAAACAGTTTATCCAAAAATCATGCAATTTGATACGCACGTCAATATTTCTCAAGAATTTGATGATAGGACTAGTTTTTTTTTCTCGACTATTCCACTCTTGATCTCGAGCACCAATCAGAATCGACCATTTTCATGGTTTCTTCTGTATTCTAGCGATAATTTTTGTTTATTAAATTTTATCGGACTTGCTCTACCAATACAGAAGCCGAATTGACCCACACGTGACCAACTAATAACCTGGTTTGTCAGCGATAAAATTTTGACATCGTGTCTGGTCAAGATTGCTTTGGATTCAAATCTGAGGCAATAACATGAGTTCCTATACTTTATTTTATTTACTTATAATTCGCGTTAGTGAGATATTTTGTACGAAAGGCGAGACAATTTTATTCTGACTGGACGTTTCATGTGTAATTTAAAAAGTTTGCATATTTGTTGACGGTATGACACAACAATAATAGAATTCAAATTCCTTTTTGAAGTAATCTTCATCAATCACCCAAGTTATTTTATTGTGACTGACTGAAACAATTACTAGCTGATGTAGCGCAGCTGTTAGGGTTGTTGCGCGAGGATTCGAAGGTCGAAGGTTCGAGCCCTCGGCGACGATATCTTTTTTTTTAATTATTCCATGTCACATAAATTCAATTTATTTTGTTTGAATTGTATAGTAATTGTATACACTCTTTTGAGAGCAACCATCTCCAAGATAATTAAAAAAAATACTGTTTATCAAAATTGTACATTCCACTTTATGAATAAACTATATAAGTAGGTAGTTAATTTCTAAAAAAGTAAATTCTGTATTTCATTACTATGATTATGTTTTTCTTCGTAGTTCGAGTTGGAATATACTTAAATTATGTCTCCTATTTCTTATATACAGTATGATGCAAATGTATGGAATAAATTGATTATTTCAGAAATGGGCGACATTTGAAGAAATTCCAAAAACACGTGAGTTTTAATTTTTGAAGCCTCATCTCATGACATTCATATGAGAGATGTTACGTCACTGGTGTATAGAAGTAATGACGTAATGGACGATTTTTTCAAATACAAGCAAGGGTCATGTGACACCTCGTTTGAAAAGTCTACTGATCGTCTATCCAACACTCCAACAGTAAAAATTTTGCATAAGAATATTGCAATTAAAATGGATTATCATTTGGTTAACTGAATCTTGCAGAGGTCTGCTACAGAGAATTGAACATCGAAGGGTCGTCTAGTTGAAAAAATACACAATAAAAAAAGTTCTGAACTCTAGTTTTTGGATTTTTTTCGGAAGTCGTCTTGTTTTGAAATGAATTTATTCCATACATTTGCATCATACTGTATATTGTCTCATTCAATCATGAAATAGTCATACGAATACAACTCGTGATACTATTTGTCCCGGAAATATTCATCGATTGACATACTCCAGCTTGCTGCTCTAATTTCGCTCATGACATTGATCCAAAACTACTCGCCTACGGCTCGACGTTTTGATAACAATGTCATTCACGAAATTAGTAGGCAACAAGCTGTCGTTACAATCACCGAATATTTCCGGCAAAATATTATCACTTGTGGTATTATACACTGTGTCCATAAAGTCACCCCCCCCCCCCTGGTTAACTATTGAACGGATAAGTTTTTTTTTTCAATTTTTTTTTGCTTCGATGGTAGTTTCAGTGCTACATATTTTTCTAAAAAAAAAATATGTATCCTCCAAAATGGCGCCTGGGCACCATTTTGGAAGATTTTTTTAAATGGAGTGGGGGGTCGAATGATACCTCGATTGAGAGGTCTTTCGATTCTTTATACAACCTCAGAATCTCAGACGAAAATATTCATCCAAAACGAAATGGCGGATGATAACGTTTGAAATCTCACACCAGAATTCTTTCGACTAGATGGCTATTAACCCATATAGCACTCGACGTCCTGAGGACGTCCAGTTCAGGCCCGATTCAGGTCTGAACGTCTGGGACCTTTTCAAGACGTACTGAAAACGTCTGTTTCTGGACGCACTGGGTACGTACGATTACGATGTACTGGGTACGTCCAACTCTGGACTTTATCGACTTTCAAGGGACGAGATTGAATAAAACTGTATATATAATTATGATCAAAATCATTGTAAGTACATAATTTATTCTACTCTCGATCTCTGATATATCTATCCATATAGGAACATTGCAAACATATGAACATAATACATTTCTCACAATTCTTTTTTACTGGCCGTACCTGATCACAAAACATCCATCCAGGATCAATCAACATTGGCACATAATGTCTTGTTGTATACTGACATATAATCAAGTCTTCTGTAGAGTAATAGGTAGAGCACGGTAATCTGAAGGTCGTGGGATCGATCCCCGGTAGGAGCACTTTTTTTATTTTTTTATTCAAAATAATATTTTTTTACCCTATCTAGGTCTCTATTTTAACTATCTGAGTGAAAAAAGGTGGATTCACGTTGATTCAGGTATTAATGGTCCCGTTCAGACCTGAACAGGACCTTTATCCTACGTCCTGGAGACCTCCGGTTGTGTAACATCGTATGTCCCCAAAACGTCGTGAAAACGTACGCTGTACCTAAAATGGACGTTCTGGGGACGTTTCCAATGTCCGAGGTGTACGGCTTGAGGACGTTTTTGGGACGGTTCTGTGTTATCTGGGAAAGTGCTCGCATGTGATCTTCAAATCTCTATTGGCGTATAGAAGAGTTCTCTATCATGAAAATCTGAAAGGAGTTCGATACCTGCTGAGGATGCTGCAAGAAGATATTGATCCAGAGATAGTAGAGGTCGCTGGAAATAATATATATGCAGAATATTTTTTTTCAACAAGATGGAGCGCCTTCTCATTTCTATGGGCCAGTAACATCATTTCTTAATGAAAATTTTCCTGAAAGATGGATCGGTAGGATGGGTCCTATTGAATGGCCAGCTCGCTCACCTGATTTGACCCCTTTAGATTTTTTTTATGGGGTCATCTCAAATCTCAAGTGTACAGAACACCAGTAACGATAGATGAATTGGAGCAACGCATAACAGATGCATGTAGAATTACTACGCCTGAAATATTTGGAAATGTAAGACGTGAATTCCAAAATCGCCTCTTCATGTGTCAAGAAGTGAATGGTGGACATTTCGAACATTTGATTTGATTTTTATTTATTAACGTGGAATAAACATTGTTCTTTATGTTGAATAAATATTTCTGAACAATTTGGAAAGACAATCGAGCAAAGGTAATAATTGACTACCATGTTATTCTCTTCAAAATGGCTTCCTATTGATATCTTCATAGATAGAGAACTCTTCTAATACGCCAATAAAGATTTGAAGATCACATGCGAGCACTTCAATAGCCATCTAGTCGAATGAATTATGGTGTGAAATTTCAAACGTTATCATCCGCCATTTTGTTTTGGATGAATATTTTCGTCTGAGATTCTGAGGTTGTATAGAGAATCGAAAGACCTTTCAATCGAGGTATCATTCGACCCCCCGCGCCATTTTGGAGGATACATATTTTTTTTTTAGAAAAATATGTAGCACTGAAACTACCATCGAAGCAAAAAAAAATTGAAAAAAAAAAATCCTATCCGTTCAATAGTTAACCAGGGGGGGGGGTGACTTTATGGACACAGTATATGAGAAAATAGAAATTATTCACACCAATACCTATTATCTCCTTACAAACTATCAAAAACTGGAGTTTTAACCACGTTTTAACCTAACTCCTTCAGTATGATACACTTGTGATGAAAATTTCGAAATTTTCAGCTCAGGATTCAATTTTGCGTAAAAAAGTATGCAGTGCACACCAAATTTCAAATTTTCAATGTGAGCAGTTTGAGAAAAACCAGTTTCCCAAGTACCGATTGAGGTCCCGAATTATGATGCATCAATGTAAAAAATTGCGATTTTTGTGTTAAAACAGCTTGCCCTGTCGATTTAAATTACCTCTTTCACGTATGAAACTTTCAGGAAAAAATACCATAAAAAAATTAATTGTTTTCACCATCAACCCATCCAGTATGCGTGACGTCCCTGAAATAAGATTTTGAAATCCTGAGCTCTCTAATTCTGATTCAGCATCCGCATCATATGCGATGTACCTAATTTCATGATTTTGAAATAAGAGGTTTCTGAAATATTGAGGAAAACCCGAGAAAAACCATCTCCAGAGTGTACCTACTATTTGAAGGGCCTCCCTTTGGAAAAAACAGTTCGTTTTACGGCATTCCAACAAGAGTACCTTTTTCATGAAGAAGTGTTTGGAAAATCATATTCTGGTACTAGCAAGGAGATACAGTGTGAGACAAAAAAATTGAGACATTTTTATTGCACGGGTTACAAGTTTCGCACCTCCCTGTATATTATATCATTTTTTCCATTTCTTCAAACGATTTATGAGATCAAATTACCTATTGATACGAAATTTCATGATTCTATGATCAATGGTAACAAAGATAATTGAAGAAAACTGCATTTAGGGACCAACCTTCAAAGGGCTGTAGCGCCCTTAGGAAGAATTTTCGGACACCTGTTGATAGGAACATTTTTCCTTATTTTTATCTGTAGATCGACCTTCCGGAGTATATGAACGTTATTCTGGGACACCCTGTATAGTAGTTGTCTATATCTGTTTGTTTTCTAAATCTAGAGAGTGAAATTAAATCTGTGATTTTATCACTACAAACAGAGATTTCAACAGCTCGGCTTCGCTAGACGCTCGCAAATGCAATATTCGCTTGTCAAACAAAGTGTCACTTTTGATCCCAATGCAACAATTCACTATTATTAAATAGGTGAGTACTATATACAGCGTGTCTCACTTTAAACGGCCTCCCCTCTATATCTCAATTATTAGTCATGCGATTCCAACCAAATTTGGTGTGGTATGAATAACCATCAATATGATCAGTTTCACAGAGATGCACATTATTTTGGACAGTGCCGTGCGTTTTTATTGAACTAATTAAAAAGGGGTCGATTTTTCATAAAATCATATTAGGCATTTTTTTACAGGAAATCTAACCTCATATTATTGTTCCTCATGCTTTCCAACCTCCATATATGCAAAAAATCATCTAATTCCGAATTAACAGGATTGGCTTCATTTTCTTCATTTTCAGTCTGGAATAAATAGTGACTTCAAATCAACTACGAATTTTGGAACGTTCAACGGCTCTCACCGTTTCCGAGTAAATAATTATTACGTTCGCAAAAATGCTGTTTAGATGTGCCTGTTTTTCTGAAACCCCTCATATCTTATGAAAATCCACATATGTGGGTTTGAAACCATGAAGAACAATATTATGAGGTCAGTTTTCCTGTGAAAAAATGCCTAATATGATTTAATAAAAAACTGACCCCTATTCATTTCAATAAAAATGCACGGCACTGTCTAAAGTTTGTCTTTGAAGAACTGGTCATATTGATGATTATTCATACAGATACAAATTTGGTAAAGATCGTACGACTGATAGCTGAGATATAGAGGGGGCCGTTTGAAATGAGACACGCTGTATATACCTTTTTAATTTTGTGGAAATCTTATCGTTTGTGAAGTTTTTACATTTGCCATGGATTTCCATCAAGTAGCGGCCGAGTCAATTCAAAATATACCTTTTTAATATGAAGATAATTGGAATTTTATTTGATTCACCAAAAAGTTTGAATTTTTGTTCACAACATATATTTGGGATAGGAATAACTAGCTCCCTTATTCTCGCGAAAAATGTCACTATTAGTTAGTTCATTTTATACTTCAATGGAATAGGTATATTCCAAAAGGCCATCGATTTGGGTCTTTCAGCCATATTTTCTGTATTTTTGTGTTATTCCCGCCTTCAACCAGATTTTCCATTTGAAAAAAATTGATAATTTCTCGATGGGGTGACACGGCGGAAAGAGGTGTATAGTTTATGCAGTCAGTTGAATCGGTAGTTGAACAGATCATTAAACGAATGTCGGGCCGCGCTGCCGCACTCTTTGAACTTTCAAAGGGACCGACGGCTTGCGGTGATGTGTCTTTCCAACTGACTTTGCATAAACTTTACAAAATGTTCGGAAATCAATTGTTGTAAGCATTATCGGCATTTTTCGAAAATAATCGGCACTAAATGGCAATAGTCGACATTGAAGAAGAAATGCAGAAATAGAACGCCCCATTAAGTCGGAATTATTAGGCAATAGAAGGCAATAGATGAGGGGTTCAAAGCTGAAGTGAACCAAGTCCATGTATGGACTCGAGTTATGAAGGTTTGAAGTTATTTGTCAATGGTTAATTCCTATATCATCCATTTGATTTTTTTCGATTGGGGATCATTTAAAACCACTCATAACTTGAATTTGAGTAGGTATACCATCATTGAATTAATAAATTGAATAGTTTCAGATTTTAAACTTGTTTTCTTCTTTCATGATGGACTTGGTTCACTTTTCCAGTGGACATTTTATATGAATATTAAATACTAAAGGTCGATGCTTTTGGATGTATGATAAATTGACATTCATCATACAGGGCGTGGAAAGAAATTCTGAATTGATACTCTATCACGAATCTGCGATTAGAGGTCTATAAAAAGTTTCTATCGTTCGAGTTTGAACCCCCTGATTGGGTATGAAAGTGTTGAAGAGGAATATTCTCAGATAAATTATATGAACATACAAAAATTGATATATATTTATATAAAGCAATACATTGAGAATTCGCATTCTCTATGTGATGAGAATATCTACTCTTTTTCAGTTTATTCGATAGAAAATAACTACTTTCCTGGCTATATGCCACGACGAACATTGAATTATATCTATTGAACACATACGATAAGAGTTTGAAAAGAAAAATATAAAAACTTCTGATATTAAGAATTTGCATTCTCCTTCAGACAAAAATATGTATATGCACACATCATTCTGAATATTCAACAGGAAACAACTACTTTCCTGGCTATTTGCCACGTCGAACATTGAATTATATCTGATGAACATTCAAAAGGAGAACATGAAAAATAAAAAATAAAATCCTCCGAAAATTGAGAATTGACATTCTTCTTCAAATCGGATGAATAATATGATGTATAATGATATAGAAATATAACTTACAAATATATTCAGCATTGAAATGAAAATTGGAATGTATAGGAGAAGTAAACTGGCATAAAGTCTGATCTTGATGGACTTGAAAACTTACAAAAATAATAAAGAAGAAGAATATCAGTTCTCAATTTTCGGAGGATTTTATTTTTTATTTTTCATGTTCTCCTTTTGAATGTTCATCAGATATAATTCAATGTTCGACGTGGCAAATAGCCAGGAAAGTAGTTGTTTTCTGTTGAATATTCAGAATGATGTGTGCATATTATACATATTTTTGTCTGACGGAGAATGCAAATTCTCAATTTCAGAAGTTTTTACATTTTATTATCAAACTCTTATCGTATATGTTCAATAGATATAATTCAATGTTCGTCGTGGCATATAGCCAGAAAAGTAGTTGTTTTCTATTGAATAAACTGAAAAAGAGTAGATATTCTCATCACATAGAGAATGCGAATTCTCAATGTATTGCTTTATATAAATATATATCCATTTTTGTATGTTCGTAATTTATCTGAGAATATTCCCTTTCAACTAAAGGTCAATTTGGAGAAAATGAACTTTATTCATTGAAACGAGAACAATATAAAAAATTCCTCAATAGTTCACTGATCCATCTCAGTCACCATAAACCAATTTTTTTGTTTTCGTTTCGTAAGTTTTGCCACTCAGAATTTTCCTTTTATTCCTGTCCCAATTCGCTTCGTTGCGTGTGATGATGAGATAAAGAGATCTATGAGAAGATATTTAGAAATAAATATGAGATGAGATGAGTTTTGTCCCGGAACTATATAAGCCGGAACACACGACTCACTCACGACTGTCCTTGTGAAAAATTAGTACAGTTTGAACATGCAAATTTTTCATGTTCAAATTGTGCTATAGTTGAACCACCATATAATTTTTATATTTGTGGATATTTTCATATTCTACTTTTTTGTATTTTGTTTTTCGTAGTTTTGTCATTCGACTTGAGGAGTTCTATTTTGATTTGAGTCAGATATCAAATAATAATTTTATAAATTAAACAATGTTTCTGAAAATCTGGAAATGTGTTTTTCCCATGTTTTGGCAATAATTATCAATTCTGAACAATCAAAATGTCAGGTAAAATGTTTTTCCTACGACTACTACTGTAAGTGATGGATATTGTACACAAAACAATGGCAGTAAGCTACTCCTTACACACGTGTGCGTAAAGAGAGCGATCGCACGGTTTTCATAGGCATGTTGATAGATGACTTGTTTTGTTGCTTAGGCGATGTGTCAATAACAATTAACAATAATTTCATTAATGTCACTAGCTAGGTGGGTAGGTACTTATCTTATTATCAATCAATCCAGCTATCCACCGAAACCGAAAGAATCAGGAAAGTTATATTTTTTGAAAATATGATTATTTTTTATTGATAATCCTCAATTTCCTCAAAAAAATTATTTCAAGCGATGACGATGAGCAGATTATTTCTACACCACCAGAAATAATGAAAAAAGCTAGAATGGAAAAAAGCTAGAAATGAAAAAAATACTCAACATTGAATTGATGAATTCCTTTTCCTTTGAATAACAGGAATAATTAAAAAAGATCAATCTTCGAAATTATGAATAAAATATCTATTAATACAGAGAAATGGTGGTAGCTCAGTTGTTGGAAGCGCTGGCTCCGAACCAAAAGGTCGATGGTTCAGAGCGCAGTTGGAGAACTTTTTTTTTTATTTTCAATAACGATTACAGAATCTCTCGTGCTGCACTGTTACAAATAAATATCCATTATGAATGTTGATTATATATTTTTATACAATGTGTTTTGCTCCCTATTAATGAAGCTGTTTAGATATGAAAAATGGCTTCATTTCATTTCGAATTGAGGAAAATGTCTCGGTATGCAATGTATCAATAAACAAACACAAGATTTGTGATTTGTAACTTTCCATGCAGCTGGCTTAGTGACGGGAGAAGTTTCATATTGGTATTCGTTATTTGTGCCTTAATACATCAATATCTGCACTATCCGGAAATAAATATAGTGTAGTCGTAGAAAAAGTATAGTACAATTCTCGAGTTGTAAAGCAATTACGCACTTGTGGAGTTACACACTCGCCGCTATGCGGCATCGTCTGTAACTCTCTCCACTTCGTGCGTAATATGCGTTTTACAACTCTTGTTATGTAATATACTATTGAAGACAATTATGTGTACCTGAATAACAGAAAAATCTGAACGCACAAAAAAGTAGTCACAATGTATGCATATTATAGATTATTTCTTTTGGGGTATGTCATACCTCACCACACAGTTCTTGTGACATTTTTGCACCAAACTCTACTATGTGTGAAAAAAATGTCATTTCCGTATCTGATATCACAATGTCTTCATTGTGTTTTTTCCTAGATAACACATATATGTCCATTGGATGTCCATTAGGTGTCCATCAGTGCATGTATGTCCATGGACATCCGTTGGACATCCATTTTGTAGATGTACAATGGACATCTGAATTTGAACATCCATTGAATTTTTATTTTGTGTCCATCAGGCAGTAGAATGTTCATGGACATCCATTGGACATCTATTTTGTAGATATATAAACGGACATCTGAATTTGTACAATCATTATTGGATGCCCATTTTGTGTTTATCAGGCAGCATGACGCTCATGGACGTCCATTAGACTTCCATCCATTTCTAGATGGTACAAAAGACATTCGATTTTACATATCCATTGGACATCTATTTTGTAGATGAACAATGATCATCTGAATTTATTGTACAGTGTGTCCAGTTTTCGATGCTTTTGCATGATATTTTAGTTATCTTTGGAGATAGAACCTTGCGGTTTTCACGGTCCTGTGCCACTTTTTTGTGAAACTCAAGATGGCCTTATCAGATTTTGCAGGACTGTTTCCGTTTATGAGATACAGGGCGATTTTGAAAATTTATACTTTTTGGACCCCCTCTATATCTACGAAGTTTATCAGCGAAAATGTCAAATTAAAATCTTAACCCATAGAGAATTTTATGTAGAATCCAGTGGCGCACAAAAATTTTTTTTTCGGGGTGCGGTTTTGAAAATACGACTCAAACTTAAGATTTTTTAAATTGAACACCCTGTATTTTATAAGCTCATTAAATTCCTTATTTTTTTCCCTTCGAAATGATATATGATGTATGAATAAAACATCTTCGAAAATGTTGAAAAATCACTAAAACATTGAATGTTAATAGTGGGCTATGGGTTTTTCGAGAGATTTTCATATAAAGAAATTTACAATTGAAGGAATATTTCCTTTGATTGTTCCATGAAGGGGGAAATAACAATTTTAACACTAATTAACTTGCAATACACAAGACTCAGATACCTGATATCCACAAATATATAGTAATGAAAAGTTTATATAATGTAGAATAAGCACCTGATTGAATATTTACTAAAACAATTGAATTTCGAAATTATTCAGTGATTTATTCATTGAATTGTTCAAATTGATGTCCATTTTTCATCACAAACTTTCTCAATACATATTAATCATTGAAAGATGTCTTTGTAATTCCTGGAAAACTGCCTCTGTTGTTGCACAAAGTTCTTCAAGTATGTTGGGCCACTATCACTGTATTAAGAAGTATTGAGAAAGTTTGTCAACTGTATGTTGGGGAAAATGGATATCAATTTGAACATGTCAATGAATAAGTTACTGAATAATTCCGGAATTCAATTATTTTAGTAAATATTTAATCAGGTGCTTATTCTACATTATGAACTTTTTATTACTATTTATTTGTTGCTATCAGGTACCCAAGTTTGATGTTATGTTAATTAATATGTGTTGATATTGGTTTTGACCTCTCCATGGAAAAATTTAAAGAAATATTTCTTCAAATGGAACGTTTTTCATAAGAAAAATCCATAACCAACTATCAAAATTTAATATTTTAGTGATTTTGAGCAATTTTGAAAATTTTATATTCATTCGTTATATATCATTTTGAAGACAGAAAAATAAGGAATTTAATGAGCTTATGAAATACAGGGTGTTCCATTTAAAAAATCATAAGTTTGAGTCGTATCTCCAAAACCATACCCCGAAAAAAAAAATTAAGTGCGCCACTGGATTATGCGTGAAATTTTCTATGCGATGAGATTTTGATTTCACATTTTTGTTGAGAAACTTCGTGGATATAGAGGGGGTCCAAAAAGTATAAAATTTCAAAATCGCCCTGTATCTCATAAACGGAAACAGTCTTGCAAAATCTGATTAGGCCATCTCGAATTTCACAGAAAAGTAGCACAGGACCGCGAAAGCCGCAAGGTTCTATCTCCAAAGATAACTGAGATATCAGGCAAAAGCATCGAAAACTGGACACACTGTACATCCAATGGACATCACATTGATCATTGTGTGCATTATTGTGAAAGAAATAGTAATAGTGATCAAAACATTTATGTTTCTACACTTAGATTTGATTATATGGTTCTCATCAAGTTTATGTAAAAAGATGAGTTTTATTTTATTTTAACCTCAAAAATATTAGTGTCTGCGCTAGTCAATGTTCAAAATGTGAGAAACATGTTTGTTCCTACACTTAAATCAAACCATCATATACAAGGTGTTTTTGAAATAAGTGCACATATTCAGCAGATTAATATGATACAGTCTGAGGAATATTTCGATGATATCAGATTTTATTCAATTGTTCTAATTAACGAGAAATTCCATCCCAAAAATTGAACAAAATACGAGAACAAAATCAAGTTCGACACTTTAAAAACAATTTAAATGATTGAACTCCGCGTGATTGTGCCTTCCGGATGGAAATTCGAACAGAGGTGACGTCAGATTTGCTACAGTGTAGAACTTTGGGTGGAGAAAAGGGTCTAACCTCAAATTTCATTTTGTTCCCAAATTTTGTTTTATTAGTGCCAGTCGATAGTACACGTCGAGCTTTCTCAGTGTTTGAAATATTCGCACTTATTACAATGCCACCCTGTATAGTTATATCATGTTCTTTTCTATTTATTACGTGAATTTATAATAAATATTCAGAATTCTCTACAGTGTGGCCAAGAACACCAAGATACAGTTGCACAGCATAAGAATCACGGAACTGAATTCGTATCAATTATACCGTTTCCAAATACCCTATGCTATTCGCAACCTTATCTTGATTACAACTGATTCACTTATATTATTTGTTATCCTAACTTCCTAATTCCCACTTATCCAATAATCGATTGCTTTTCGACAATATAATTGAACAAGAATTCCAAATCCATTGAATGACTAGGGGTCATATATTGGATGTTTATTGGATGGATCGTTCCAATTCATGTCTAATGGACATGAATTGGATTTCCATTCTCAATCCATTGGAAGACTGATGGACATACATTAGACATCCAGTGGATATCCAAAAATTCAGACATTTGTCATTCAATATAGACATCCAAGGGATACACATTGAAATGTGGTGTACACTGTAAAGCCAATGGATGTCCATAATGTCCAGACATGGAGGTCCATTGGATGTTCATTGGACATCATTGTATTATCTGGGTTATTATTTCACAAAATCTCTCCTTCCATAAGATGTTAAATTTCAAGCAATGACAGCTTTACTCATAGATGAGCATTATACTTAAGAGAAAATCAGGTGGCTACAAAGCCGAAGTAACAAAAAAAATCGCTGTTATCTGTTACAGCCGTAGAAAAAGTATAAAAGCACGAAATGCTGATTTCCCACTCGTGTGATTTGTAGTATTTG
This sequence comes from Phaedon cochleariae, assembly GCA_918026855.4. Taxonomy (NCBI): domain Eukaryota; kingdom Metazoa; phylum Arthropoda; class Insecta; order Coleoptera; family Chrysomelidae; genus Phaedon; species Phaedon cochleariae. Next base: position 21,416,459 of record OU896722.1, on the reverse strand, counting down.
CCTACGGCTTATGCTGTAAAGTTCATTCTGGTGAGAAATCACTATCATTCTGTGCTAGTTAAACAATATAATATTATGATACCCACCAATAGTGTAGGTATAATGGCAGAGGTATCTAACAGACCCAGTGATGTTTATTACTGAGAAGGCAACTTTCATTAAAAAAAGTGATTATCACCACTCCTCAAACAATGTACCGGGTGAATCACCTTAAATGTCCCCCCTCTAGCTCAGTTCCAAGCAAATACGTTACATACAAGGTGTTCCAGAACAACGTACCATTAATTCTACAGGATGAACAAGAGACCATATTAGGCCGATTGAAATCAACTTACCTTCATACGAAATTGCACTGTTGAGCCGTAAGAGGGGGATGAAGAACAATTTTATTTCCAGATTTTCTTCAATAATTCGAAATCCTCGAGAGGTACTGCTCTCAAATTCGCAGGGCATTTTACTATAGTGAATATGCATGGAAAACATCTCGTACCAATTCAATCAATATACAGAGGGAGTATATGGCACTGCCTACATTTTGATATTTCAAAGAATGAAAAAATCAATTAGAGGGTATCAGTATTTCGTCAAGGTAAACTGAGGAATCTTTATTTTTAAGGTCACCTGAGGCCTTACAAATTGCCTGTTGAAAAACTGCAGGGGCATTTGAAAGTCCAAAAGGCATTCGAAGATATTCGTAGTAACCATCTGGAGTGACAAAAGCCGTTTGCTCTATAGAATTTGGTGCAATGGGAATTTAGTTTATCCGGAAGCCATGTCCAACTTCATATAGAACTTGTTGTTTTCCAAATTGTCTATTTAATCTTGTATAATTGGTAGGGGAAACCTTCCTTTGACCGTCAATTTATTTAGTGCTCTACAGGGAGTCCGTTTTTCGAGCTCTACCATGGGGATCTCAGTTATTATAAGAGATACGAGGTCGGTTGAATTAGGGCAAAGTTGACAATTTTTATGCTGAACATTTATCTGCACGGAAATTTGATGTGTCATATTTAGTTTTTGAATTATTGGAAAAAAACGAAAAGGACCCCGCACTTTTAGTACGTAAAATGGTTCTCGGTGAAATTTTCTGAATTTTCATCGATGAACTGATTGAACCTGCAGAATCGTAAAGTTCTTTGATGAACAGATTCTGAGATACAGGGCGTTGAAGTTACAAATCGGTATTTTTCATTTAATTATTTTCTCGAAATTCAAAGATGCCAAGTACAATTTTCTTCGCTCATATCATTAACGAACCTCCATATTACTCAACATAATTCAGATGGTTCAGATGATGTAATTGTTTACAGAGTGAAACATATAAACATTTCAGTGATGTCTGAAAATTCGATGTAATACTGAAATATCGAAAAAAGAATTTAGGCATGCAATATACTATTCTCATTCCATCATGAATCACAATTCATACATTTCATACAGGGTGATTTGAAAAATTGGTGACACCTAAGACCGATTTATTCATACACATCCTGTATATTCGAGTGAATTGTTAACCTCCCAAGATAGCTGATACCGTATGAACATGATTTCGTTGAGAAATATAGGGTGATCATGAAGATTTTCGATGATGAAAATGACAAAAAATCGTGTTTTTTGAAATTACCCTGTTATTCATGATTAACTCGGAGAAATTCCCTAATTATTTTTTTATATATTCATCATTCGCTCCTCAACGCTGTCTTGAAAATTCAGTTTCCTATCATGACGGGTGTCATAGTTATTAATTCAGGAACTTACCATTTGCATGAAGAGTTGAAGAGACTTGTTCAGCACTTACATTCGCATATTGTGGCCGATATTTTTCACAAATAGTGAAACGTGAGAATGTGGAGACGAAAATAAGTAGTTTAGTATTCATATACAGGGTGAACATTAGAAATTCAACAACAATAGCAGATATATGAATTAAATAATATTAATATAGGTAATGTACAGGTAGTTAGGCGAATTTCGTTGGTATACAATCTCTGCCAAAATGAAAAACGAACAATACCTAGGAGATGGGAGAATGATTCTTTCACGCTTCCATTTCTAAAAGGGAGATTTGAATCCTGGAATCGACAGATTTTTTCACATTTGTTTTCCACTCAGAATCACGTGTTTCCATCATTTTCATATTTGCTTGCTATCAGTAATTAATATAATATCATTAGATTCATATTCATATCACATTCCAATGATATATTTCAATATGTATATATGATGGTGAAATAGAAAATTCAGAAAATTTCACCGAGAACCATTTTACGTACTAAAAGTGCGGGGTCCTTTATAATTTTCGTTTTTATTTGTTCAAGCGGAAACCAAAAGACCTAGACGTTTCTGACAATGTGCCCTTTTTTACAAGGAATCTGAATCTTTCATTGTATCCTTCATGACGTTTTTGATGCCAAAGTTACAACACACAACTTTGTTTTTTCTCATGGGCGCCATATAGGATTTTTGCATTTTTGAAGTCTTTTTTTTTTTCAGATTACCATGATGTATCACACGATATATGATCGAATCTTTCCTGTTGATCAAAATTGAAAAAAAAACATTTTTGTGCAGAGTGCTTCGGAAAGATTCCCAACAGTTTTGTTTAACAAGCTGAATTTCGACAGTTTATTTGAATTTGGATCTGGAACGTTCACAATTTCGTCAAGCTCATCTACTTAAAAACTATGGTTTTGAATTAGGAACGACGTAATGAGCTAGAAGTTTATTCTTCGCAAAACAAAACAAAATAAAGTTATAAAAGATGCTCGAATACTCCACCTTCCACTTCTAAACACAATTCTACGCGTTTCCTCAGATTCAGAATTGCTCGCGAGATGTCCCGTCTTCTTATCTTAGTCCTGAAAGTGGTGATTATGGTTCTCCTCAGCTCATCAATATCGAACGGTGCAGTTTCGAAAATTGAATCTTGCATATAGTTCCCAATAAATAATAATCCAGCGGAGAGAAATTAGGTCGCGCTGGCCAATGAATGTCTCCGTTGTTGAAAATTACCTTATCAGGGAACATATACGGTGCGTCCCAAATTCGATCCTCACCAAAGGGATCTCAGTAACTATGAAAGATAGAGAAACGGTTAAATTGGCAAAGTTGTAGCAAATTCAATGTTGAATCAGAATCAATTGAGAAATCCGGGCTAGCTTCAGTCATTCTTGAGTTATTTGGGAACAGCTGATATCTTGTATTTTTGTTTTGTTCGAATATCTCGGAAACTGGAGGTTAAAATAGGATAAGTTGGTTTGTCTTCGTTTACAACTTGTCCGCATCCTGAAATTCTTCCTTAACCTTAATTAAAATCAAAGTAGATGTCGAGTACCTATTCATCATTGAATTAGTGCAGAACAATTTCAACAAAATTATAAATTTTGGGAAGTATTCTCCTTTATTTTCTTGGAACCTCCAACTTTTCATCTCTATTTGATGACGGTGATTATATTGCCACTAACAATTTGGATTTCAAACTATTCATATTCAACGTTTCCGCCATTTTCAAAACTGCACTGACTTCGCTCGACCTATTAGAGCTCGTGCGAGAATTGTTGCACTAAGCTCTAAACTATGTGCACCAGCTTTCAAACCCGACAGTAATTTTACCAATGGAATAAAATATATGCACTCACTGCGAGCCACATTTACTAGCGTCTGGAGAAAGGAGGAAAAAAATAAACAACGTAGTGGGAGAACCGCGCCAAACGCGAGAGTGTAGTTTATCTGTTTTGAACATATCCTACCATATTACAAAGTATTAGGTACGCATTTAGAAACATCATCGTTTTCCCGAATCTTACCTAATTTGATGAATAGGTCGATATGAGTTATAATTAATTTGGTCAAATATTTTCTTTAATTGTATCTTTTTTCTTGAAAAGGTGAATACCTACCTATACGTATTTCATCGATATTGAACACGTAATGAGATCTAAAAGTGTTAAAAACAATTTTAGCTCGTTATATAGAATCTTGAAAACGAATTACTGTAACATCCAATTTAGAATCTATAAGCAATGATTTCTTGAAAAGTGTAACACTTTGTAGGATGGTATATATACAGGGTCATTCATCTACCAAAACCAAATTCATAAGATGTTAATAGAGAACCAAAAGAGGCATCAATCTGAAATTTTTGGTACAGTCATAGCGAGATATTTTCCGGTTGAACCGGCAGTAACAGTAAACTTCGTTTTTTAAATAGAACACCCTGTATATCATGGTGTTCAAAATCGAGATTTTTCAAATTTAGGATTTTTTTGTATGAAAACTATTCATTATTCGTCAAAACAGTGTTTACCTCAACTTTTGATTTACTATCCACTGACGTATAATTGGAACAAATTCATGGCTATCAGAATTCGTCATGCACAATCAAACTCTTAAATGGAATATATTTCCTTGTAAATAATGTAAAGAATGTCGATAATAACGAAAATTTTGTATAATTACTACAAACTAATGTAAGCATTCCATCAAACTTCATTGTCCAAACTGTTGGCAGAAGACAGATCTCAATAGCAGCCCAGCGAGCACAAACATCCCTGGGATGTTTTGGGATGTTTTGAAAATGTTGGCATGAAGATGTTATTTTGAGACGTAATATGCACTGACCAAAGAGGTCTTTGAAGGATATTGAAGTATTGTTTTTGTTCTTCTGTGGCATTTCTTTGTTTGCCTACTGAGAGGTATCCCTGGGATGTTTTGGGATGTTTTAGAAATGTAGGCATGAGGATGTTTTTTTGAGGCGTGATATGCACTTCCCAAAGAGGTCTTAGAAGGATATTGAAAGTATTGTTTTTGTTCTTTTGTGCCCTTTCTTTGTTTGCCCCACCACAACGTCTCATGCTTAGGTTACAATACGATGAATTCTGATTTGTTTTCGATTTTGTTCTTCTTGTTCGCAATTGGCATTCGCGTTTGCAGCGTGCCACGCTTACATTACGCTGATAACGAACAGAAAGGAATTTGGTGAAGTTTATTGTGTAAGAAGACTTATTTAGTTTGTAATAATGACCATCAGATGCAAGATGTGTTGTTCGGTGCCTCAGTGTAATCAATATATAAAAGTACGAATTCATCAATACACAGCTTCTCCGCAGTTGCAAAATTATGCATTGTGGAGAACATTTCAAAAATTGGGAAACCTATTTCCAATTATATGTCTGTGTGTAGTAAGCACTACTCAGAAACCGATTAAGAAGGTAATTTCATATCAAGAAAATATTTCTATGTTCAATCTATTTTTAATGCATTTTTTCATTCAAGGGAAATGGAATCCTAATGCAAAAGTTCATTTTGACAAAAGGCTTCAGAAAAGTACCTCGAAAATGTTTTTTTTACAGCGATTTAATGTGCGCAAGACGCGTTGAAAATGTTTTGTTGTGTCCATGAAAAGGCTTTAAAAAGAACTAGGGAGAAGGTAGTTTTGTGACATATCAAGGACATCTCGATAATTGCCGCCTGCGGCGGACATTGGCTGTTCTATAATAGTTCTATTCATGTGTGAACAGAACATCGCAGTGGAGGTTCAATGTCTCGAAATCTCGTACTAGCTTTTAACATCTCCGAGATGTTTTTGTGCTCGCTGGGAGTGCTTGGCCTTGGGGTCCTTGTAGGAGTTTCCTTCTGGCTGTGACATAATTATTGTCCAATTCAATCACAAATACCATGTATACCTTCATAATATCAATTTTCACTATTTTCACTCACTGAGTTGTTGGGTGAGAGATTCAGAAAGACAATTGGCAAGGTGACGATTTCGATACGACATCTGGTGGACATATTTGAACCAGTTTGAGACGTAATTCAAGGTCATTTTCGTTATAGTGTTCATTGAGATTCATAATATTCCATAATTTATGTATTCCATTCAACAAATTACGTTAATTTTCTCT
>OU896722.1:21379057-21410056 GCA_918026855.4 Phaedon cochleariae | reverse complement strand
CATGGTGTCACCTAGTTATACAGAAAGACAAACGAACCTCTCCAAAATATTGAAAAATTCTTCATGCTCGCAACTTGAAGAGGAAATTATTGGATTTTATCCAATCATATTTTCATACTGCTCAAGTATATTATCCGAAATGGTTACGCAGTTTTCTCCCTCATCTTTTCAAGAATAAAAAAAGTATCTGAAAATGTGAGATTTCTTATATATCTGATCATTTCATCGCTATTTTCTGAAATAATCTCTTGGATAGGTTGTTGCGACCTATACTCGTATGAAATATTATGTTCACATATATACAAAGTGTTCTGCAAAGATGATGAATAAATAGTATTACATAAAAACAGAGCGCAACACATTCATCACCTTATACAGGGTGACATAAAAAAAGTACATTGCATAGTGCCACAGAATAGAGGACACTAAAATAAGGAAAAAAGTTCCTATGAACATGGGTCCGCAAGGCCTTCGGTTAAAAGATACGGGGTGTTGAATTTCAATGGAAAAATGTATTGAAGTATACAAGGGCAACAATTCGAACATCTTCTAAAAACTCAATGTTTTGTTCTAAATGATCATATTTTTCATCATACCATCAAAATGTAATTGTTGAAGTATTTATCATTGTTTTTGCAAAAGTTACTTTGGCGGTTTTCGAAAAATTTGCGTGCATTGTCGGCTTTTAGATGCATTTGCTTCTAGCGACATGGACAAAGTATACCTTTCTTAAGTATAAAAAAAAGGATAACAAATTTCTTCGGTCGAAAATGACATACAGTGAATAGCAAAAGAGTTACGACCGATTCAATAGGGATGGAACCCTGTATGTAGCGCCCTCTATCAGTCATCACAAAACTAAGATCATATTTGAATTGAGCATGATGAAAAAAACCCTGTAAACCATATTTTATCCATTTCTTGCATCTCTGGCTAAAGATATTCAAAGAAAACAAAGAAAAAAAATTAAATTCAACACCCCGTATCTTTTAACCGCCCACACAGCACATTATTGTTTCAGAAATATTACAGGAATATGGTTCAGACAGATTTGAAATATTTTTGTTTCATTGCAAAACATGAAATATTGCAGATATATTATTTTATAATATATCCGAGTATTGCACGAATAATATGCAATATTTAATCTTTATTTGAGATACTATATAGAGATATTGAGAATTTTCATATACAGGGTGTCTCAAAACAACATATAATGAATTATACAGGGTGGATTAGAATTCAAAATGGGCCAATGGAGGATACTTTTTTGACTTGAATATTTTGGAATCCTTCAAAGGTGTATACCTTTTTCTATAAATTAGCATTTTGTTGCAATTTGGCGAAAGACTGAGGACTGAGTGACACTGACCGTGAAAAACTCAAATGTCAAATGACTTCAAATTGTTACTGTTGCCCGTGCCTAAATCGCACAATGTAGTCAATTCTCATTGGCCGCAATTAGTCGGAAATGTATCATGTGCTCCATTGTGACCAATGAAATCTTCACTATATATCACGTGATCGATTTGAACAATAAGGATTAGGAATACAATTTCTGTCAAAACCATAGATTAATAGTATTATATAAGTGGTAGGTATAATAATATATTTACTCAATATTATATGATTTCCATGGCCAAAACAATGATGTCAAAACAAGAGTCGAAATCATAAATTCATAACCATATAACTGAGTTCCATTGGTGAAACCAGTGCACACTCATTTATATTCTGTCATTCATCTTCGAATGAACATTTCATATTTATGGAAAATAATTCAATATTCAATATTGCTGCAATATTTCTTGAAGATTGCATGATTTATCCAAGAAACAATCAATGATTTTAAGCGATATCTTGATATTATAATGCAGATATAAAAAATAAACTTGTCGATGAACGTCGCAATCATATGACAATACAAATTAGTGTCATTGCAGCAATATTTCGAAATATTGAAATTGCAATATACCAATATGATATTCCTGCAATATATCTGGAATATTGCGAATGTAACTGCAATATTATGATATTGTGGCAATATTTGTTGAATATTTCGTGCTGTTTTGGCGAAGGCCTTGCGGACCCTTGTTCATTGGAACTTTCTTTCTTATTTTAGTATCCTCTATTGTGTGGCACTATGCAATTTGATTTTTTTTATGTCACCCTGTATAGTGTATATAGGTTATTGTGTTTCACCACCTGTACCTCGTATATTCAACACTGAGCGACATTAAAATGAAAAGCAAGAAGTCATTGTTGGTGGATAGCATACATATGTGAACCCCCAAAGTTACTTTGAATACAAATTCCATCATCTTTTGTGTATCACCCTGTATATTAATTTTCAACAGTTTGCAGAGTTTTTTTCTCATCTCGTGTATAACCCTGTGTTACCATTGTATTTTCATAATCGGTCTCATAATCATGTACCCAATGGAGTATTCTTCAAAATGAAGAAAACAGAATATGTGTACCTATATAGTCGGAAAAATATTCAATGTTGAATAATCTACAATAATATTATTGAAGCAGTTTGCAGTTCAATTGATCAGGAGCTTAGTTATTAGTATTATGTATAGGCGCTCATGAAATTATATTAGTTCTTTGTTGTTTATCAAGTGATATTACTTCTTCAAGTGGTCAAGTAATCAAGTGATATTACTTCTTTGAGTTAATCAATGAGTTTATGTATGTTCTGATTATTGTTTATAAAAATTGGAGAATGCCATGCTTCCTTATTAAAACATTCATATCTTCTCTTAAAAATAAGATATTGACGTGAATCAAAAACAATTGTGTTAAGATCGAATCACACTTCTATCTAAAGCATAATGAAGCCAAGTTAAACTATTCAATTTGATAAGAAGTAAAGGGTGTATTATGATCAAGTCATCAGATTTACACGAAAACTAATATTCAGCCTTACATTCCGAAGCATGAATCTACGATTTGAAAGAAATTCCAAAAGAATTGAAAAAATTTTTAATATCAGAAGTTACAACCTGACAACTGACAAATTTCAACTGCTGCTGATTACTGATGAAAACCTGTTCCGAAATTACAGCATTGTATTTCCGATTTTATATTTTGGAACACAGAAATTCCGCAGACTCAATGGATCTACTGACAGTACTAACCAGTTGAATTCGGAATATAGCCTTTATCTTTCATTGTTAACTCAATTGTTTTGCCGAGCAACAAAATCGTAAACAATGAAGCAACATAATCATCTCGAATATTCAGAACATCGTGATATCCCTAACAACACAGGGATGTCCTAGGTACGTCCCTTTTTTGTCCCGCGGTACAAGGACATGATTGGGACATCCAGGGGATATCATGCAGTGGTTGTCCAGTGGACATCCCGCCCGGTACATCCCTAGGTTATCCTATCCGTGTCCCTGGAGTATCTGATATCCATTCACATCAGAGTCATTGAATTTCATCAAACTATTGAGCTGAATTTTTTTGAAAATGTTTGTTTATCTTCCGGAAAATGATTTTAATGAAAATAAAGAATGAAGTCTCAGAACTTCTCAAGAAATTATACAATTTTTCGCAGACAGAAATCGTACATGCATAATGCCCCTCATTTTTAAACACCCAAGAATGATAATAATTATACCCAATTCCTAACAAAGTTGTATTTATTCAGGTTTCTGTAGTTAAGTCCTGTTTATAAATCTGTTTAGTACATAAATCTTCAGGAGGCATGATAGCCGATGGAACAAGGTGCGTGCATGATAAGCCAAAGGTCCCGGGTTCAATCCCTACTCGACCTACAACTTTTTTTGTCGAAAGGATGTCCCTGGGATATCCTTGGGACGTCCTAGGGATATCCTTTCATCGTACTTGGTACATCCCAGGGACGTACCAGAAGGACATCCCTTGGATGCCTTTTTTTGTGGCCAGCATATGTCCCTGGGACATCCCTAGTATGTACGTTGTCCCGACAAAGGACATTCCTGGGATGTCCTAGTATAAAATCAGGGACATCCCTGGGAAGTATCTAGGATGTACTGGTGTTGTTAGGGATTACTTATGATAACTATATTTAGAAATATCAACACATATCTCAAAAACTGTAACGGATAAGTTGACATAAGTTAGGTTGCCTAAACTCAAAATTGAAAGGTCAATCAAAACGTGTGGAAAAATACGTTTTTATTCGAAATAAGAAAGTTAGGCGGCTCAGTGGTCGAGAGCGTAAAAGCGCTGAGTTCGTATGGGGACTCCCACCGAGACATAGGTTCGAATCCTAGTTAGGCCATGGATTCATTATTCCAAATATTTTGGGATTTTCTCTCCTTGTTTCTATGAAATAAAAATATATTATTTCAATATACGTGTAGTAAGGACAAATCAGATGATTTGCCCCAAAATGTCACTGCGTTTAGAGAATTTTCCTATCAGAAAGCCTAAAAGAAAAATTCACCAGCTTGTCAGTAAAAATTTGTATTGAAAAAATTGTGGAGGAGAGAAATAAAGGTATATAGAAAAAATATCGAATTTTCACTTATCTTCAAAGAAGATGCTGCTGAAGTGGAAAAGTCAACCGTCAGGAAAATCGTAGGCTCCATCAGAAGTCTAGGGTTAGAGGACCAAAACTAGATAGGGGTAATCACAATAGATCTTCTAGGTCGCAGTGATCGAGAGGTGTCTCAGCCTATACGACCCATCTACAATCTACAATCTACATCTACGCTGATGCTCTCATCGCATCCAGAGAAGAGCCATTCTTTGACATCATTAGAACACCGTTAAAAAGTCGGCGACCTCAACTTTTTTATAGATACTTCCATAAATCCCCTGGAGTAGATGGATTATACCCCATACTGCTGCTTCAAAAGGGGCAGGAGATATCTAGGAGATACTAATTCCACATCTGAGTCGTATATTCAAGGCTTGTATAGCAATACGATATATGCTCATCGTATGGCAGAAGGTGACAGTCATCTACCTACCTAAAGTAGGAAAGGTTGGCGACGAAACTCCTAAGTCGTACCGCCAGGCAAGTCAACTGATTCAGGCTATAACAACATTCGTAGACATAAATACATAGATGTTGCCTCCAACGCATCCACAAATTCTATAATCAACGCCCTAGCAATAAAGGAGTACCATTACTCCTGTGCCAGTGGATAAATGCCAATTTGAAAAATAATATCATCATATCAACAATTGACGAGGCAACGTTGAAAGCTATAGCAGATAGGGAATTCTATATCTCCTACTATGGGCCATTCTAATGGATAAACGAAAGGTCACTACTGCTTAGGATATACCAACGACCTGGTGGTTATCGCTGAAGGAAGATTCGCAGGTACGGTCTCGGAGCTCACACAAACCGCTCCTCAAACCGCTCTAAACATAATAGACAAGTGGTACAAAGGGGAGGAACTCACAGTTAACCCTCATCAGACCACTATAGTGAATTTGACGAAACAGAGAGAACTTGAAGGGTTAAGGTCACCAGTACTCAACGGGGTGAAAATTCCGTTTGCCGTAGAGGCAAAATACTTATAGGAGTCATATTTGACCCTGAGTTGACAAGGAATCAAACCAACAAAAACTTGCCCAGAAAAGTACAGTAGTTTTCAATCTTTGCAGACAAATGTCCGGGAAAAATTTCGGGACTGCAACCAAAAATGACCACATGACCACCTGACCTGACCATATGGGTCAGTAGTTTGGTGGCCAAAGACACAAGAGGCTGGAATGATTCGAAGGCTCAGTGCCATTCAAAGGGAAGCTTGCATAAGTGCGACTGGTGTAATGAAAACCACATCACTTCAACAGCCACTTCAGAGGCCCTCTTGAACTTGCCAACACTTCAAATATACATTTAAGGTGAAGCCAGAGCAGTTGTGAATAGATTGTCCAGGGGTCAAGCACTCATGAGCAACATTCACGGTAAAAACTATAGGAAGCTATATAAAGAGTTGGATAGCGACCATATCATGAAAATGCCAAAAGATGGCAGATAGATTCAAAAAACTTTCGGAATAAGTATAAGAGACAGAGAGGCATGGGGAAGGAAGGACTTTCTATAAAAGTAGACATTGCTGTCTACACGGACGGTTCCAAAACGGAGGAAGGGTCGGGAACCGGTATTTATGGAGCGAAGCCAAAGACGACAATCTCATCGAGCTCACGTTTTCTTGGAAAAAAGTCTATTGTGACAAGAACATTTCCACCAACGGTAGGAAAATAAGGTACTTGAAGTAAGCAGAACAATGTTTCTGCTGTAAGTGATCAGGACACTTGGTATTCACCAAATCGATATGTATGTATGTAAACTAGTGCTAGGTTAATGTATACTCACCATTATCAAATTATTATTCTGAGACAACATCACTTGCTCTGAGCGAACTCATCGATGAAGACAATCTATCAGGTCGATTGGTGCAAGTGACAGCTCACCTGTGGTTGTACATCTCTTCTCCGTTCGGACATCTCCGATATATTATTCGGATGCCTCTTAGCATCTTTGAAGTAAACATGTGTTCTCGCTAGTAAAATTGAAATTCCAAGTCTGAACAAATGCTTTATCATATTCGTAAAGCTTCTCAGTTCGTGTGCTGTGGGGTGTTGAGTTCTTGATGTTCTCTAATATTCCTTTGAAGAAGATAATGAAATACAAAATTCTTCCAGAACAGAACATGATTGTTGACATCATCATATGTATAATTCTTTTCCACTTCCGACGAAGTGGTAGGAAGTGACGTTTAATGACTATGAAAGGTAATTCCAATTTCACCTTTTCATCTTCATCACAGGAGTGTACCAGTGCGTATCTGATGGTCCGTTTTTCTCGGCGCATGATCCTGATATACCCGCTATACTATTTTTCGCCAGCCTCACCTTCTTGTGATATCTGGATGGTTGATCACAGCTATACAATGCATGTTTTGGATATACGAGTTCTTGTCTTTTCACCAAGGTTATTCTTTCGCAGAGAACAATATATGTAATGTTTTATAGTGCCTATAGCTGATGACAGGCGAATGAACCACTAATGACAAGTGAATAAGTCACTGATGACAAGTAAACAAATCACTAAAAACATGTGGTCAGGTAACTAATGACAAGTAAACAAGTCACTTATGACAATTGAATAAGTCAGTAATCGCTTATGAATCAGTCACTAATGAAAGGTGGATGAGTCACTAATGACAAATGGATAAGTCACTGATGATAAGTGAATAAGTCACTAATGACAAGTGCTGTGTTTCCTAATGGTTATTAATCTGAAATTCAATGGAACAGGTTGATAGTGTTGGGTGTACATTTTTATAACACTAATGTACTTGTCACTATATTAAACATTTACTAAGGGGTTAGTGATTTTTTTTCTCTGTGTACATCATTGCGTGAAAGAAATGATAAGGCAAGGGACTGCCTAGAAACCCTGGGAGTTGAAGTAATGAAAGCCTAGGAAAGATTCTGCTGAGCGAAATATGAAAAAAAGTTCATATTATGAATATGGGTCCGAGAATACTTCGTGTACTGAGTTCTTGAATAATACTAAGTTCTCATGAATAGCCTAATCTGTTTTTTCTTCGATAATAGTAAATTATAATCAAAGATGTCGAATGGATTGAATTTTGAAAACCTAACATATTCCTAATAAACTCTTTTTCTAATTTTGACAAGTAATTAGTCACATTTCAGAACTGACGGGAGTTTCACTTCAAGTGAGCAGTTACGTAAAGTAACATATTATATAACTGGTGATAAAATGTGCATTTCAACACCAGTAACGGAATGAAAATATGCATAGACGGAGAGAATAATGAGTTTTGTGCTGCTTCCTCAATATCACTTGGGAAATCTGAACTCGAATCAGCTATTTTCTACTAATGAAAATATCGAACGAGTCTATTTCACGAATTTCACCGCTGATATTAGTGTTTGATAGATATCTACTTCGAAGTGACGGGAGAAGTCAACTCACCTACGAATTTTGTACATAATCGGTATATACCGGGTGACACAGGAGACATGTAGCAGCCTGTAATTTTTTTAATTGAAGAGATAAAATTTTGGAATTCACAGGGGGTATATATAATAAATAGTAGCGCACTTTAAGAAGTCAACGACAAATTTTTTCAACCAACTGTTTGACCAGAAGTGACCCCCACTTTTTTTTTTAAATGTCACCCTGTACATTTCTTCAGTCTATCTTTTTCGCCTTGAAATTCTCTATCAAACCATGTATCACAAAGTGGCATTTATTTCTTAATTCGCTGTTGAATTGCTTTTTATTCAAAAAGAATAAGTTGGCTGTGACATGAATTCGATGATATATCGACACTTGGTAGGCTTTGAAATTCAAAGATCATTAGTAAACCGATATTATTCAAAATGTTTTGATATTATTCCACTTAGTAGGCAGTAACCAGTAACTAAAATTGTTCCTCTTATACGATGATCCACAGGGCTATCAGTCTATTTTTTCATAATTATTTCACTTAGTAGGCAGTGTACCTACACAAAATGATGTGTTTGACAGTTATAGATTGCATCAAAATTTTTCTTCTTCATTTGTGTGTTGATTAAAATTGCATATTATCAATAGAGACGGAAAATGTATTCAGGAAACGAAAAAGTCGATATGTTGTTAATATGCAATTGTAATCGACACACAAATGAAGAAGAAAAATAATTGATGCAATCGATGAACTGTCAAACACATAAAACATTTTGTGTAGGTACACCGCCTACTAAGTGAAATAATTATGAAAAAATAGACTGATAGCCTTGTGGATCATAGTATAAGAGGAACAATTTTAGTTTGATTATTCCAAATGGGAAGATCATGTGATAGGTACATGGCGAAAATAAAAGACAGATAGTTTCTGTACGAGTAGCTGAATTCGAAAAAATATGTTCCTATCTCAGATTCCTCAATTTCATGAGTTATTTTCGAAGGTTTTCATCTTGACTCAAACAAACTATTGACAACCTGCAGACATTGATCAGAATATCACAACATTTTGAGTAATATCGGTTTACTAATGATCTTTAAATTTCAAAGCCTACCAAGTGTCGATATATCTTCGAATTCATGTCACAGACAACTTATTCTTTTTGGATAAAGAGCAATTCAACAGCGAATTAAGAAATAAATGCCACTTTGTAATACATGGTTGGATAGAGAATTTCAAGGCAAAAAACATAGACTGAAAAAATGTACAGGGTGACTTTAAAAAAAAATGTTGGGGTCACTTACGGTCAAACAGGTGGTTGAAAAAATTTGTCGTTAAGTTCGTTAAGTGCGCTACCATTTATTATATACCCCCTGTGAATTTCAAAATCTTATCTCTTCAAATAAGAAAACTACAGGCTGCTACATGTCTCCTGTGTCACCCGGTAGAACTTGATAATGAAAGAAACATCTTTACCTTTATCCTTTATGTATATCTGAACACATGCTAACTACTTTATTATAGTTCATAAATATCATGTCACATACAATTCAATTCCTCAAGAAAATATAATCTTGACTGTATAGAAAGAACGCATTTATTTGGGTTCTGTCAGGAAACAGAAAAATATACATGTTGTGAATGAATGAGTGCCGATTAATCCAAGGGGTGATTCCTCGTCATATGTTGTGGAATGAAAGTGAATAAGGCAAAAACTTCCTATTAATATGGGTCCGAAAATTTCTTCTCTAATAGTATATAGGAACATGGAGCTCCTCTTGATATAATCAGATTAGGAAATATAATTCCAATAGCTTCGCAGTAAGTTACTTTCATATCTCGCTTAGTTTTCGAGGAAACGATAAAAATTGGATTCGATTTCACATAGACAGACGGACTATTTTTTTATCTCTTGAATAGAATCATCATTCAACTACTTTTCGATTCTATCCGGATGTCCGCTAAAAGGAGGTCAATCCATTAACCATATATTCCTTGAACAAAAACAATATGAGTTTCTAAATACCATTTTTCATTTTAGTCTTTCATATTCGATATACAGGGTGTCAAAGTTGGAAATTAAAAACTGTTTTTCATTAATTACTCGCGTATTAGATAAGATAATAATCTGAAAATTTGTACATTACTACAGCACAAAGAGTTACATTGTTTGAGGAAAACAAAACAGAAAATAACTGTCAAATATTAAAAATACTGGGGGTCAAGTACACACTTACCCCCATATTTGTTTTTGTAAGTGCGCTAATGACTTCCTATTTATTTGTTTTCAAATGTTCAATTATTTTTGAGTATTTTTTGTCTTCGGTATAATTTCGATAAAATCATTTGTTTTCAAGATAATTCGAAAAGTATTGGTTATTGTTTGATGCCTATGCGGCTTACGGTAATCTCATAATGTTCACATACTCCTATTTATTTCGTCGAAATTGGAAGAGGGCGTAACTTTTTATGTACGAAAAGGTAAATATGGAAATACCGGGTGCTCAGAGCGAATGTATTAAAATAATTTTTACAACAAATTTTTCAAAATTGTTTTAAAATCGGTTTGAGCGGTTTTGGGGGATGCGGAATTTTTTTGAAATATTTTCGAGCCTCCCCCCTTCCCCGTATGGTATGTCGAGCGCGAAACAAGAAATAAAATCGGAAAAAAATTTAAAAAAAAACGAAATTTTAGGTCAAATTATGATATCCATGATTTTAATACCTACTTGATGAAAGAAATAGCAGATCAGGATTGTCTGGGGATGTATGAAAGATTTTGTGTATGAGCCACATATTTTTCAAAGGCTAAGATTTTTTTTAAAGGGCTCAACATGTACGTGTTGAATTCCTATCAATTTTTTTATTATTATTATTATTTTAATACATTCGCTCCTGAGCATCCGGTATTTCCATATTTACCTCTTCGTACGTAACAATTTACGCCCTCCTCCAATTTCGACGAAATAAATAGGAGTATGTGAACATTATGAGATTACCGTAAGCTGCATAGGCATCAAACAATAACCAGTACTTTTCGAATTATCTTGGAAACAAATAATTTTATCGAAATTTTACCGATAAAAAAAAATACTCAAAAATGATTGAACACTTGAAGAAAAATAAATAGGAAGTCATTAGCGCACGTTATGGGGGTAAGTGTGTACTAGACCCCCAGTATTTTGAATATTTGACAGTTAATTCATGTTTTGTTTTCCTCACACGATGTAACT
The DNA here is from genome assembly GCA_918026855.4 of Phaedon cochleariae. Lineage (NCBI taxonomy): Eukaryota > Metazoa > Arthropoda > Insecta > Coleoptera > Chrysomelidae > Phaedon > Phaedon cochleariae. The sequence goes on along the minus strand of OU896722.1, from coordinate 21,398,886 downwards.
CTTTGTGCTGAAATGATGTACCAATTTTGAGATTATTATCTTATGAAATACGCGAGTAATTAATAAAAAACAGTTTCAAATTTTCAACTTTGACACCCTGTATATCGAATATAAAGGGCTAAAGTGAAAAATTGTATTTAGAAACTCATATTGTTCTTGTTAATAGATTGACCTCCTGTTAGCGAACACCCTGTATATTCTGAGATATCTTCAGTCGATTTCAAAGTCCTCAAATCATCAATAATGCCTCGATAACTTTCAAATTTACCCCAACTAGAAACTGACTTCACGATTTCGTAGTAAGTAGGGATAAAATAGCACAAATGTCCGTTGTCATATGTTGGAATACGATTAGGACCTCTAGAAATATTGTATATTGAATAACTCATGAAATTCCAATTATGTATTGGTGATATTCTGAATTAGCTATGAAAAATCCATAGTCTCAAATTGTATCCTCTTAATTATTGTGGCTTATTGCTAAAACTGAATTTGTGTACGGCACGGATTGTGGGCGTTGTCTTGTCAGTTCTCACCATTCAGCACATGTTTCCAAGTCACCAGCCAACATTCACATGATATTTTGTTATGGAGTATGAGAACTATTTTGACAAGTTGGTTGCTCGAAAGGGTCAAGAATAAATACCTATAATATTATGACTTCCTCCTATGAGGTCAAATGAAATATTCAATTTGGATGTGGTTTATTCAACGACAGGACTCCGAAAACTTTCAAATAACTTGATTTTAATTGGTGACTTGACAACCTTGTCTCAAAAGTAGGGATAGAAGATGATTTGACCAATAAGTGGAAACTGCATAACTTCACGCAACGCAGGATTCTTCTGCAAATTTCGCATCTTACATTTCATCACCTGTTCTATCGATCTAAAATATTTTCGAAATTGCGACGTTGCCGTTTTTATCAAGAAGTCCTAGCAACTTCATCTTTTTTGTCAATAAATCCCTATACCTATCATTATCGGTTTTCGGAATAAGAAATAATTTGTGTTAAATATGATACAAAACATATCCCTAATTGAACTTATGTAAATCAGGGCTCTCAAATCATAAAGTGTTGATATTTTAGTGGTGGTATGGACAGGCTCGATGTATTCAATTTACACCGAAAAGCTGCCTCCTTTATGTTTTTACTTTCCCGAAAAGGCTTTTTAAAAAAGCACTTTATATTTCGAGAGACAAAAATTATTTATTCAATCAGTTATTACAATATAAAAATATACGTCTTTACTCTACCAAGATCATGTCTATTCTGAATTGCGGTTCACAAGGCATTTCGTTCTTTCCCTGAAGTCGGATTTCTGCTGATGTTGATGTCAGCAGGTTCTCACGGGAAACCGGGTTGCTGCTCACATAACTCCTCCATCCCTTAGAAGGAACTCGAGGGTGGAACAACTTGAGTTTCGTTGATGGCCATCCTCTGGGATTCTTGTGTTCGTTTCTTGCAAAACCATGTCTGGACTCTGCTTCTTTTGGCGATGCATAGGTAGGCTAGGACGCACATGACAAGCGTCGCGACGCTCCCAATGGACCATAGGGAATATCTTCTGTGAAGGCTGATCGTCTCAAGGGGTTCGTCTTGTAGTTGTTGTAGTTGAAGCTCGTGTAGTTTATCAAGGGAAACTTTCTCGAGTCGCAGTTTTTCAACATGAAGAGTTGTCATATTGAAAGCTTTGATTTCTTCCAATAAAATGGGATGTCCTATAATGACACCCTTCTCATTCTTGTAGCTGTAGGTTGGTGTTTTTATGGAACATGCTGGTGGAATAACAAAGAGGTACGTGCCACGGACTATGGCCACATTGTTTTCTTTGCAATCAAGATGGAGTTTCTGATTTTCTGGGAAAATACCAATATAATGGGATTCGTTGATTTCTTCAATCAACTGTCGACTGACGTGGATCGGAACTTGTTGGCAGCTGATTAAATTGCTTTCGGCAGACAGAAGTGATGTAACGCAATCCAAGTTCTCTCGAAGGGGTAGAAGATGGTTCTTCTTGCAGAGGTAGTTTGGTCTAAGCTCAATGCATTCTTCGTTGTGGTATTGATAGTCTTCGTTGCTCAAGGTTATGTAGGTTGCAGGAGGTATAATTATTGATTGGTTTCGATTAGGAATTGGGAAAAGGTGGTAATGTTCAAATGTGCTAGGGTGAACCAAAGGGAAGTCAAGTGAAAATATCATTTTGTCATCAGATATAAAAACGCTGGTTTCTACTATACTATAATATTTGAGGTACTCGTCTAAATGAAACAGCATTTGCGATTCAGTATGCGATTTATATAATTCATTTATTATTTCTTTGAGATCTTTTGGAGAAACAATACTATGATGTAGAGTTCTAAGGTATGCGAAACTCACAGCATTTTCAGTTTCTGAAAGGAAATTTAGGAGTGAATCAAGATTAAGTTTAATTTGGTCCAATATATCATGAATTGTCAAATAATGGGAAAATAGCAGAGATTGATCATTTAGGGCTTTTGTCAACAGATTAATTTTATTTTCGATTAAATTTTGATTTTTCTCGAAAGTAGTCATCGTGTCATTGATATTATTCATCAGATTAGCTGTTAATGAAATATGTTTGTTCACTTTCTTGATTATTTTGTTCTGATTGTGTTCGAGTTCCGAAATGCTACCATAGATTTCTTTTGCGTCTTCTTGGTCAAGATTTCCAGTGAAAAATTTCAGAAGTGATCCTGCTGGATTTACTAAGCCTCTTTTTGTTCTCTCTTTAGGAAATAGTGAGTTCATTTTCCTATTTACTGTGTTTACTTCATATTCAAGACGATTATAAATATTTTGTAGATTATCGGTTCTAATAAGATGACGATTGTTGATCAGCGTACCCAAATGGTTGTACTGATCGGTTGTTGATTGAATTTGTTGACGTAAATAATCAATTTTGATATAGTGGAGGAAGGTATGGGAAGCGATCTTTATTCTGGCGGTTCCGAGTTTAAAAGGGAGAATACCAGGGTTAGTTTCTAGACTGTGTATCTGAACTTCCTGAGGTTTCGTCAGGTGAAGTGTCATCAACCTGCAAAAGGGGATTGTCGGTCATTTTTCTGGGAGGTTTGAATACTTGTTTGTGGTAGGTATTTTGTGGTGTTGTCACTGTTAGGTCGTTACTTTTGGTCACGTGTTCAGGTCGGTAGAGGGGATTTGTTTTTGATTGTCTATCAGTCAATTTTCTAAAACCAATTCGGCCAGGTTCGATGTCTGGTGGGTCTTTGCGTTTTTCATTCAATTTGGAAATTACGTTTGATTCCTTTTCTGACATTTTGTCATGAAGTTTACTATATAGGTCGGACATTATTTCTTTATGTTCATTAATTGTATGATTGATTATTTCTGATTGATTATCGATATCTATTGGGTCTTTTAGTTCTAAATGTCCCAATAAGAGATCAACTGGTTTTTGTTTGGTAGCCGAATGAATAGAGTTATTGTATCCTAAAACTGCATAAGTAATTTTTTCGAATGGATTCAATTTTGGTTTGCTCAAGGCAAGAGTGCGCATATGTTCAAGAATTGTCGAATGAAATCTTTCTACGATTGAATTACTATTTGGATTTAGTGGTAAGGTAAAATGCCAGTTAATTTTATGAACTTTAGAAACATCTTTCAAGATACTCTGCGTGAATTCTGTTCCGTTGTCGGATATAATATTTTCTGGGATTTTGTATGACGTAATGAATTGTAAGAGAGATTGATAGACATGAAGTGCAGACAGACTAGGTAAAATGTATGCTTGTCCAAATCGGGAAAAACTATCACAAATTGTGAGAGCTATTGCCTTGTCAAATTTGAATGTATCTACATGAATGGTTTCGAAAGGTTTTTTCGGTGTTGGTGTCAGTTGAAGTTTAATAAGTGGGGGATGACGTTCATATTTTACTTGTTGGCGAATAGAACAATTATTTACGAATTTCCTGATGTCATCACTTAATTTTGGCCAGTAATATTTTATTTTCAGTTCATTAATAGTTTCGTGAATACCTCTATGATTCGTAATGCCTTCATGAGTTGACTTGATCAAATTTTGTTGTCTGTTTTCGTTAGTAACGTCAAATAAAAGTTTATTAGATTTTAAAATTTTGAAAGCTGAATTTTTGAATATTTGGGGTAGAAAAACACATATTTCTTTATAGAGCTCTTGATTTTCATCGTTCTGAAAATACAAGACATATTGTCGTTTTGCGCCACCGAAGTCTTTCAAGAATTCAACAACTTGTGCTTGAAGTGTTTCGTTTGTCACATAGAGATACCATCTTGTTCGGCTCACTGGATTTCCGAAAATTTTCTTAGTTTCGAAACGTGGATTTTGATCAACTTTTATTATGACTATCTGACAAAGAAAATAATTCAAAGGTTTGTCAGTTATATTTATGGTCAAAATCGGGTTTTCTGCACTTGTATGTACAGTCTGATTGTCGTCATTTTCGTCAGGGTCTATTTGTCCTATCATTGATTGATTATCAGGTTCGTTACTAGTGGAAGGTCTAGGATTTTCGTCTAAAATTGGATTTTCATTATATTCTTGCATGTACTGTAGTATGGGAATGTTTTCTGTGATATTTTTGTCGTTAGTCTGTGTATCAGTGGGGTAGATTTCTACTCTAGAGAGGGCATCCGCGTTTGTGTTCATTTTTCCTTTTTTGTAAATTATCTGGTAATCATATTCTTCAAGTTTTAATCTCCAACGGACCAAACGAGAGTTTGGCTCTTTGAGAGACATAAGCCATTGAAGAGGTTTGTGGTCTGTTATAATTTTGAATTTTCTGCCAAACAGGTACGGCCTGAAATATTTTGTAGCCCACACAATGGCTAACAATTCTTTTTCAATTGTCGAGTAGTTTTGTTCTGAATCATTCAATGTGCGTGATGCGTAAGCGATAGGTTTGTCTTGTCCAATAGGGCCCTGTGAAAGAATGGCACCTACGGCAATATTACTCGCGTCTGTTGTCAGGATGAAGTCTTTTGTCAGGTCAGGATATTGAAGGATGGGGTCATTGGTCAGGAGAGATTTACAATCTTCAAAAGTTTTAATATAGAGTGGATCATTGATATTGATTTTGGCTCCTTTTTTCAAACATGAAGTGAATGGTTTCGTGATCTTAGCAAAATTTTGAATGAATTTTCTATAATAGCCTAAAAGTCCGAGGAATCCTTTGATTTCTCTCGTAGTTTTTGGAATAGGATAGTTGATAATAGATTTGATTTTATCCGGGTTCGGTTTAATACCATCGGGAGTGATGATGTGTCCTAAGAATGCTACTTCAGTCCTCAGAAATTCTGATTTATCAAGTTGCACTTTTAGGTTACTCGCTCGTAGTTTTTCGAAGACTAGTTTCAAGTTTGTTAAATGTTCCTGTAAAGAGGTGGAAAAAACGATTATGTCGTCCATATAGACAAAGCAAATTTTATTTTGTAAATCTTTCAAGACGTTATCCATGACTCGTTGGAATGTGGACGGGGCATTTTTAAGTCCGAAAGGCATGCGCAAGTATTCGTAATGTCCATGCTCAACATTGAATGCAGTTTTTTGGATATCATCAGGATGCATTTCAATCTGATGAAAGCCACTTGCCAAATCCAAAGTCGAGAAATACTGACATCTGCCTAATTTGTCAAGGATGTCGGATATGTTTGGGATAGGATATCTGTCGTCAATTGTCTTCTCGTTAATCTTTCTATAGTCGACCACTATACGCCATTTTTTCTTGCCTGATGCGTCAGATTTTTTGGGGACTATCCAGATCGGGGAAGACCAAGGAGAGTCACTGGGTCTGATAATTTCCTGTCTGAGCATTTCATTAATTTGTCGTTCAACTTCCGGTTTATGAATAAAAGGATAGCGGTATGATTTCGAATAAATAGGTGATTCGTCTGTGGTTCTTATTTTGTGTTTGACTTGATTTGTGAAAGTTAATTTCGAATTTTCGCGGTGAAATATATCTGAAAAAGAACGGCATAATTTTTCTATGTGATATTTTTCTTCTTGATTCATGTGCTCAGTTCGTATAAGTTGCGTATGTCGGGGTTTTGTATAGTTTCGTAATCTGTGTCTGGTATTGTCAAATGGTAAAGTTCAAAGTCATTATTAACAAATCGTTTTACTGGTACCGGTTTATAAAGAAAGATTTCTTGAACGCCACTGGTGTTATTGTGAATATCAACAGATGCATATCCTAGATGAGCTATAGTCAGACATTCGCGGATAATGCACTTTGACATATGAGTTTCAGGAATTGTAATAGTACCTTCTGGTATCGCGACTGGAATTTTAACTGATTCTATGGAAAATGGTTCGATTCGTGCGAAAAATAAAAGTTTGCCTTTTGTTTCATAATGAGCTATCGAAATTTGGGCAGTGGGTGTTTTAATAATCGAATTTTGGATATCTATTTGAATATTAAGATCTTTTAGAGTTTCGTAACCAATTAAACCATCGAAAAAATGATGAAATTTAAACAAATAAAATTTTATTTTCTTATCTGAATTGAATTCGCTGAAGGCTGGAATTTCGGCACACTGATCTCTGCAAGTTGTTTGAAATATTGATGATATTGTGAATGGTTCCTTTTTTATGAAGTCGTTATAATAGTTTTCTGCAATTTCGGGGTTCAAAAATGATTTGGTAGCTCCTGTGTCAATTAATAATTTTAATGGGGGATTTGAAATTTTGATATATGGGAGGTCTTTTCGGTCATAGATTGAATGAATTTCTATGTGTTGGTTTCTGAAGAGTCTATTTGTTGAAAATTTTGATTAGGTTCATCGATTGGTTCTGATTGATATTCATCATGATTAGGATTTTGGTAACAAATTTGATTTTGAGAAGTGCTCGGTTCATTTTGATAGTCAAAATATTGGTCATCGTAATAATGATTTTGATATTGGCTGTCAAAATATTCGTCGTCAATTTGTGAGTCTACGTTATATACTTCTTCAGGGGTAGAGTTCATTCGGGGTTGTTGATGAAATGTGTTTGGTCTATCGTCATTTCTTTGTCGAGGTACAGTTCCATAAGAAATTCCGCTCATTGGGGTAGGTCTAGGTCTAGTTTGATTTTGTGGGTTTGATCTCCAAACATTACTTTGATTTCGGAAAGGTCTCTGGTTTCCAAAAACTTGACTGTTTGTGAAATAACGTTGTGGAGGGGCAGGCCTTGTTTGAATTTGTACAGGACCGTGTGGAAAGTTAGAATTTTGGAAGGTTGGTCGTGGAATATTTTGAGGTGGATTTTGGAAGTTATTTCGCTAATAATTATTGAACTGATGATGATTTTGAAATTGATTTTGATATCCATGATTGTATTTCGGATTTTGTCCCGGTTTGAACTGATCGTTAATAGGTTTTTGCAAATGACGAATATTACTTTCAGAAATTATGTATTGCCTAGCTTCTGCTAAATCATTGGGTTTCATTGCTCTGATTGTCGAACCTAAGGGTTCTTTCAATCCTGCAAGGAAAATTTTCAATGCATGTGTGTTATAAAAAGTTTTCTTCACTGTCTTGTTATTTGGATTATTTTCATGTGTATCAAGGTAATTGTGAAGAGCGCTTAAATTTGACATAATACGAGTATAAAATTGTAAAGGAGATTCATTGTTAGTTTGTCGCAATTGGTCCAAATCAAAAAGTAATCCGTTTTCATCTCTCTGATCGCCAAAATGGGCTATAAGAGCGTTTTTTACTGATTGCCAGTCTTTTGCAATACAAATACTGTAAACTTCGCGTGCTTTTCCTATTAATTTTGCATAAATGCCGTAAATTAATGTTGTGTTCTGAACACCATTGATATTTGCGGGATTCGGGTCCCAATATGTATTGATTAGGGTATTAGCTGTATCCAAGTATGAAGATAACTCTAATGGATTTCCGTCAAATTTCGGAACAATCTCTAAAAGTTTGGTTTCAAAATGTGGGATTGACATATTGTTTGATACTTTAGGTGAATTACTATCTTCTGTTATGTTCAAGACAGAAAGAAGTCTGATTATTTCTGACTCTGATTCTAAATTTGCGATTGGGCTTATTCCGGTATCTAAATCTAACTCGCGATCTATATTTTCACTTGAAAAATCTGAGGGCGAGGAGAATGACATAAAATCTTGGAAGGAAAATAAATGATATGAGCAACTTACATCAAAACGAAGATTTTCATTCCTGCTTCGACGAGACTGCTTTTTCTTCTACTTCTGCTTTGTTTCTGCCAGTTGAGGTCCTCGATGGAGCACTGGGTTCTTCTGGTTAAACAGTTGAAACTGACGGGTTATTTTCGATAAATTCCCTTTTCAGAATCCGTACGACTGCGCCACTTTATGTTTTTACTTTCCCGAAAAGGCTTTTTAAAAAAGCACTTTATATTTCGAGAGACAAAAATTATTTATTCAATCAGTTATTACAATATAAAAATATACGTCTTTACTCTACCAAGATCATGTCTATTCTGAATTGCGGTTCACAAGGCATTTCGTTCTTTCCCTGAAGTCGGATTTCTGCTGATGTTGATGTCAGCAGGTTCTCACGGGAAACCGGGTTGCTGCTCACATAACTCCTCTATATCATACAGGGCGTGCTGAAATTATTACTATATCCGTTGTTCATACAAGTGGTCAAAAGTTCATTTTTTCAAATGAAACCCACTGTTTTCTACTCAATGAATTGAAAGACGAATGAAAATGCTACAAGATGACATAGCATATCCCTATACCTAAATCATCAAGTTTTCTTAATGAAGCCGCTTTTTGTAAAAAATATGATTTTATGAAAGAGTTAATTTTAGATAGCCATGGAAATATCAAACTCATGACAGTTATTGATTGTTATTGACAGTATTTCGAAAAAATCTCCCAGAATGAACGCAAATATCGATTATTCAAACGAAGTTCTTATGAAGTTATTTATTATACACGGACAATGTGATCAAATCATTGCCAGAACTTGCAGAAAATTAAAACAATTATTGTATCCTGAATTGATACCAATGAACAAGAGGAAGTTTGTAAGATTACAAAATAATTTCATGAACTATGGCTCAAAGTTTCCAACAACTTATCTAGCATATCTAGGTAAAAATTCACTGTGAAAGTACAGAAAATAACAGAATAAGGAGGAACGAAAGTAACAAAAGTATAAACAAAATATCACATTTTCACAATAAATGCTCGAAATGTTGTCCATTACATTCTAAACATTTCAAAATATGCTTTTGTACGGGACTCGTGGTTGCCTTTGGAATTTCATGAGGATCCAAATCTTTAATACACCGCACTATTTGCCGTCGCAGTTCTTCTTTCAAAACACCCCATAAAAAATGTCAAGCCGCGTGAGCACAGTTTAAGGAATACCCATTCCTTAAACTGTGGCGTGAGATAAGATGGTCTTGGTGGCCAATCCCACGGACCAAAACGGCCAAACCAACAATCCTCAAACATTTCGTAAAGTTTCCTGGAAACTTCCTGAGTTGAATGAGCTGGCGCCCCGTCCAGTTGGAACCATGAATTCCTATATTCCTCTGAAGACAAATTCTCGAGGAAATCTGTCACAGTCGTCCTCAATATTTGAATATATCTCTCAGCATTCAGTGTGCCATCGTAAATGAAAAATCTTATTTTATCATTTTTTAAAATACAGAAAACATTTAGGTCACATTTTACTAGAAAACCCATTTATTTTGTTATATGAGGATTATGATCATTCCAAAACTGCTTATTTCTTCTATTGAAAATCCCATCCCTCGTGAATTTTGATTCGTCGCTCCAGATTATTTTTGACAAAAATTCCGGATCCTCCTGGGTATGCATTAAAAGGGCTTCGCAAAAATGCACTCTCCGCTCGAAGTCTTCTGCATTGAGAGCTTGAACTTTACTGAATTTATACGGATGCATTTTGTGATTTCCCAAAATTCTTTGTACTGAAGCATGTGATACACCCAAATCTTTTTCTGCACTAGGAATGAATGCTCCTGGATATGCATGAAAATATGCCAAAACGTCAACAATATTGTCTTCACTCGAAGTAACAGCTATTGGTAATGTAGGAGGCGCTTTTAACTTTGAGTCATAGTTGATGAAATTATTTTGTAATCTCACAAACTTCCTCTTGTTCATTGCTGTCAATTCAGGATACAATTGGTTGAATTTTCTGCAAGTTATGGCAATGATTTGATCACATTGTCCGTGTATAATAAATAACTTCATAAGAACTTAGTTTGAATAATCGATATTCCCGTTCATTCTGGGAGAATTTTTGAAACACTGTCAATAACAATTACTGAATTACTCATTTATGTCACCGAACTGTCATGAGTTTGATATGCGATGACCATGGCTATCTAAAATTAACTTTTTCATAAAATTATATTTTTCACAAGAAGCGGCTTTATTAAGAAAACTTGATGATTTAAGAATAGGGACATGCTATGTCATCTTGTTGCATTTTTATTCGTCTTTCAATTCATTAAAAAACAGTGGGTTCCATTTGGAAAAATGAAGTTTTGGCCACTTGTATGAACAACGGATATAATAATAATTCCAGCACGCCCTGTATGATATGGAGGCGAAATTGAATACATCAAGCCTGTCCAAACTAGAGTCCCTGTATATACCTTAGATAAGAGTCCGGACACAGCTATACTTCTGTCCTTTTCTGTTTTCAAAAAATGCATTGATGATTGAATAAAGGAATAAGACATATATATCCAGCTCTGTCTTTTCAATTCCCCTAGTATCAATGATTGTCAGAAACAAATTTGAGGGTTAGATTATTCGTCAAACCGTTCATAGACGTAGGTAGAAGTGAGAAATAGGGCTATTTAAACTAGAATAACTATTAGGTATATACAGGGACTCTAGTCCAAACCACCACTGAAATATCAACACTTTATGATTCGAGAGCTCTGATTGATTTAGGGATATGTTTTGGATCATATTTAACACAAATTATTTTTTATCTCGAAAAGTGATAGAGATAGATATAGGAATTTATCAACAAAAGAGTATTGTAATGAAAAGGCAATTATAAAATGTTGTTAACATACGGAGTGTTCTATTTAAAAATAAAGGTGCTAGGACTTTTTGATAGAAACGGCAACGTCGCAATTTCGAAAATATTTCAGATCGATAGAACAGGTGATAAAATATGAGATGCGAAATTTTCAGAAAAATCCTGCGTTGCCTTCTCCATAAACGTCTACCTAACGTACCATGGACCGTGAGTTACCCTGTATAAGACGTACTCCAGATCATTGCCAAATGAAAACTACGGAATAGTCACAATGCTCAAAGTGAAATGAAATGATAAATAAATACGGAAAGCTCAAAGTCTTTTCTACACGATGTTCATAAAACAAATAACAATGGTAGATTTTGGGAGAAAATCAACTACTTTCCTGGTCGAAATCGACTCGAAAAAGCGAGTTTCAATTACGCCAATCGAGCAACCTGCCACTCCCGTATGAGAATTTTGGCTTGGGCTTGTCTATGGCGGACGCCTCTGAGGAAATGTAATGCCGACTTGATTTTTGTTTGGCTAGGCTACGCTTAGTCGGCGATTCTAGGACTGCTGGCTGGAGAGACTGCCCTGCACTGATGAGAGTCGAAGAGATCGAAGCCGGTCTGTAGGTGTCTAGGGTGGCCTGGATAAATCGAAATCAATGAAGGCATTCAGGAAAGAATCACTTATATCAGTACTCGTTTATACGAGTCGATGTATAGATTTCGGGATGATGAAATTCAATGTTCTGCAAGGCATTTGCCAGAAAAGTAGTTGTTTTTCTCCCGAAATCAATCATTGTTGTTCATTTTGGGAACATTGTGTGGAGATAATTTCAAGCGTTTTGTATTTATGGCCAAATGAGCTCTTGAATTCAACAATTTCGAACAACGCTTAAATACATCAATCAATATAAAAAACACTCAATATTATGTCCCTATAACGAAACAGTATGGTGTTATTGAATGCCAATGATTCATTACCAGTTCAGTAGCCTATTGTAATGTATAGGAGCTCTCAAGATACCATTTGAGTTTACTAAGTAACCTCAATAAGTATCAATCTGGAATTTGGAGACTTCATCAGTCACCAATCAGCCTGAATTCCCTTACTATGAAAGCTTATTAGTTCATACAGAAATCGATTCATACTTCCAACTTCAACACTTTTTGTCTCAAAAACGAAGCAAGATAGTATACGCTCTCAGATGATTCCTTTTTCTAAAATTGGACAAGGTATCATCTCGGGAATCACCTCCTAATACTTTTGCAATTATTTATTCACAACATGTATGATATAGTCACACATTCTACTACGTGGATATATACATCTATAGTTAGTATATTCATTCATTCTGGTGGAAATTCTTGAGTGTTCGTTTGGTCCATTTTTCAGCTCGGGTAACTAGGGACGGTTGATCTCTCGTAGACATACAGAGTGTTACTTAACGAACTCAGATAGAACCTTCATCCTCATCAGTTTCACGAAATCTTTCTATTGCAACTATCCCCCACAGTAAGGCAACTAATTAGTGTTTACTTATAAGATAGCTAGGTACATTTTTTCTGATCAACTATTAGAGTATAAAAATTTTACGATACTGTTGAACTCGCCCGCTACATTTTGAGATAATTCAAAGTAACACCCTGTATTGTGTCACAAAAAATGTGCCCAAGGGATGGGTATAACTGCAACCTCCAGCGAAGCATTTGTCATGGTTCCTGAAACAAAAAAAAAACATTTTAGACTGGCCGGTAGTGACAGATTTTATGCAAATCAAATCAAATCAAATCTACATGAGCGTTATTGTCCAAGATGAAATCTTATTAACAAAGCAGAGTACAAATTTGTATATAAAGATTGGAAATAAATTGTTACAATACAACATAAAGTACTTATGAACGTCAATACAGATAAACATTGAATAAATTATAAAACCATATAATCATTAACAAAATCAAAAAATAAATAAATGAATAGCTAGTACAAAAACATAAAGATTTATAAATTATCACAGTGATATTCATTCATATCATAATATGCAATACTTTCAGATCTCTTCTGAATTGTTTATCATCATAGAAATCTTTGAGATCAGCTGGCAAGTGATTATATATTTTCAATTTTCATATATTGGAGAATTCTTTGTCAATGTAGATTTTGGAATCGGAAGATGAATATGTGAACAAGTTCTTGTATTGTATCTGTTAGTAGAGACTGCATTTTTATATTTTCTACGAACTAAACAAACAGTTTCCAGACTAAAAAGACGGGTAATTGTCAGTAATACCCTGCCTTGAGAAATTCCTACATCATCAGTAATTTCAGACGATAAAACGTTGTTGTAACGTACTTTTCGTTTACGATCATTATACAGGGTGTTTTTTATATATTGCGACAAAATTCAGGAACGTGTTCTTTGGACAAAAATTCGCAAAAAAGTTCCTATAAACATAGGTCCTAAACCTTTTAGATTTTGAGCTACAGGGTGGTAAAGTTTTAACAAAAAAATGATTTTTTTTTCGTTAACTTAAATACCCCTGTAGATATTTGTCGAAAGATTGGTATGCAGGGTCTGTGTATCCAGAGCCATTTACCAACATACTTTTAACATTTTTATGTTCTCCAGTGGCGTGTGTGCGGGTTTTCCGCTGAATACTTTTATAAAGAAAAATGGTGCGCCACTGGTTTTTCTTGTATTGAAAAATATTTTTGAATTCCCCGTTTTATTTGCAACGTTTTTGATGCCTTGGATTTTGTCCGTTAGATGCACTGTTTTCGCACAAAAAATTAAAAAACATCTACTTTGACTGATCGCTAAAATTTATTTTTTCTGTGATCGTTATAAAAAGTAAGTTTTTTTTAAATTTTATTAATTAATTTAGTACAATTAGCCCAATTTAATAAAATTGTAATTGAGGATTCAAAACTTTTGCTTCTACAATCTTTAATTTGAAATACAAGTTTTTAAGTGATAAAAAATATTTCATTTTTTATTATTTATTTAAGTAATATTATTATTTTTACAAAAGTTGTTCAAAGTGTGCTCCTCCAACATCAATACAAGCATCTAATCGACGTCGCATTGATTGGCGGACACGTTCAAAAATTCCTGGTGTCTGCCGAATTATGTCACAAGACGTTATAATACGATTACGCAATTCCTCCACATTATCAATTGGATTTCTATAAACCAGTGATTTAAGGTGTCCCCACAAAAAAAATCCAGCGGATTTAAGTCGGGAGACCGTGGGGGCCAAGGGTTAATACCTCCCCGACCTATCCAACGATTTGGATACGTAATATCCAAATACTGCCGAGCCACTAAACTAAAATGGGCTGGAGCACCGTCATGTAAAAAAACATTTGCTGTCTCAGCTGAATGGGGACATCTTCTAGCATCACTGGTAATTCATTTTCAAGAAATTCTTGATACACTTGTCCAGTCAACCTTGCTGGTAAAAAAAATGGACCGATGAGAAAGTTTTCAATAATGCCGACCCATACATCCCAGATAGCACAAATTCCTTTTGAGGCCCTTCTGAGGCGTTCACAATCATGTCCTCAGGACGTCGAGAGCGACCCTGAGGACATTCTCAAGACGTCCTCCTGTTACCATTCTCTACATTCTAATAACGTCTCAGAACATCCCTATAAAATCTTTTGAGACAACCTCAGGACATCATGGTAACAACTTGAGGCGGTTTTTGATGATGTTTCAAGGAGGTTCAAGATTTATGGGAGAATATTATTCGTATACAGAATGAGTCACTATAGTGTGTTCTCCTCCGATATTAGCCAAACCGTCAGATATATAAAATGAAAATTCAAGTACAACAGTAATAGGGTTTCATAAGAACAATCACCTAAAGTTGTTTTCATATCTATAGGGTGTTCGAATTCCAAGATATCGGTTGATGATTGGTTTTTTTCAATGGAACACCTTGTATATTATTGCATTCTTGAGTTTTCCCTGAAGAGTTGATCCCATCAATGCATCACACTTGGTGTCTAGTGGAAATTATTACAGAGATATAGGGTGTTGACAATTGAGATTTTTCAAATGTAGGATTTTTTGTGTCGAAACTATTCATTAATGGTCAAAACGGCTCACATGTTCCTATCATAACTTTTGAATGCTTTTGATTAGCTATCTACTGATATTTATTTGGAACAGATACAATAAGCTGATCAGTATTCTGAATGTTAACCCACCCTCTATTTGTTCCGATTGAATGTCAGTAGATAGTAAATCGAAAGTTTATAAGGATATGTGAGCCGTTTTGACCAATATTGAATAGTTTCCACAAAAAAAATCCTAAAATTGAAATATCTTGTTTTTGAACACCCTATATCTCTGTAATCATTCATGCTAGACCCCAAGTGTGATACATTGATGGAATCAGCTCTTCAGGAAGAACTTGAAAATGCAATAGTATACAGGGTGTCCCATTTGAAAAAAAAACAATCATCAGTCAATATATCTTGGAATTCGAACACCCTACAGATATATATGAAAACAATTTAATGTGAAAGTTCTCATGAAACCCTATTACTGTTGTACTTGAATTTTCTCTATTTATCTGATGATTTGGCTAATATACAAGGATAACACACTATTGACTCACCTTGTATTATGCAAATGATAATTTCTTCAAAATAATATGGATCTCATGATATTTGCAAAATTTCCCTCTATTTATAATAGGTTCAAATGAAAAACTTACATTCTATTATTTATAACTTATTCTGAAAAATTTCAATTTCCTTTTCAAAGAAATGTATTTCAGCTTCTTGTTGAGCACTAATAGAATAAGTTATTGCCTATTGATAGTTATATTTCTCCATGTTGTTTTTGATTTCTGAACTCTGGACATTCCTGATGCAGATTAATCAACTATGGAAGTTGAAGCCTTCATGCAATATTTTATAGATTCTGAAGAAGCAAAACTATCTTGGAATGAAAATATCATCAGGTTTGTGTTTTGCATAACCTTCTGAAACAAACAATGTATTAATATTTCATGTCCAGTACTTACTATCAATGATATGATTTATGTAGTTATAGGTACCAACCATTATTGAATCTACTGAAAGTTCAAGTCTGCATATGTACAATCTTTCATAATTTCCAAAGAAGCCAAAATATCTTGGAATGAAATATCTCTGCTCTGATGATATCATCATTTTGTGTTATCAATAACCTCCTGAAACAAATAATGTACCTATTAATATTTCATGTTCCAGTCCCTACTATATCAATGATTTGATTTAGGTACCTACCTTTATTGAATATACTGAAAGTGCAAACATGCATAGGCAATCTCACATAGACTTCGAAGAAGCCAAAATATCTTGGAATGAAACATCTCTGCTCTGATGACATCATTCAATCTTGTGTTCTCAATAACTTCATCTGAAACGAATAATTAACCTATTAACATTTCATGTCCAGTACCTACTATATCAATGATTTGATTCAGGTACCTACCTTTAATGAATTCATACTGAAAGTTCAAGCTTCCATACAATATTTTATAGATTCCAAAGAAGCAAAGCTATCTTGGAATAAAACATGTTTGCTATGATGATATCATCAAGTTTGTTTTCTCAATAACCTCCTGAAACAATAAATAATGTATATGAATGTATCAATATTTCATGTCCGGTACTATCGGGTACTATATCAATGATTCTATTTAGTATTACTCACCATTGTTTCTTGCTACCTGAGAGAAATGTCATCAACAGAGATTATCATCCTTTTGTTATTGTTATCTTTTAATTCTGTGCAATAAGTTCTTCTCGCAATCATTTTGTGAAATAGAAATTTGATGAAGGTATTCAATGAATACTCTAATAATTTTGATATAATCATTAATATATTATGATGTATCTTGAACAAATCATGACTATCATGAGACATAACCTCAATTCTAGTTCTTCTTTTTCTTCCTTTTGTCTTCGATGACACGTTATTTCATGGAATGTCATCTGAAGACGTCCGTAGGCACGAAATTCTTTACATCCTCAGGCTGTCACGGAAAGAACTCATTTAGGACAATTACAGCGCTAAATTTACGCCTGATGATGTTCTTAGGTTGTAGAAAATAGAACGTCCTCTCCAGGCGTTTGGCGACACATTGAGGATGACCTTAGGCGAGTGTGTGCTATCTGGGATTAAGTGAAAACTGGTGCTGATGACGGTTTTCTGCCACAGCATGTGGGTTCTGATAATGCCATTTGTGGTTATTGTGGAAGTTCATAATTGCGTCCCTGGAGAAATTAGCCTCATCGGTGAAAAGTATTTTTCTTATAAACGGTGCATCTTGCCTTATGCGTTCTTGCATCCAACGACACAAAGTCGTTCTTTTCGGAAAATCGCCTTGCAAAAGTGCCTGCACCCGCTGAATATGATACGGGTATAAAAGGTTTCTTTTAAGAATATTCCAAACTGTAAAGTTACTAATGTGTACCGTCTGAGCAATTTTCGTAGTGCTTGTGGTGGGATCTTCCTCGAATTCATTGAGCACCTGTTCTTCAATTTGAGGAGTAACTGTTCGGGGATGTCCGTTTTCAGCGGTGAGTTTTTTAAAGCTGCCGGTTTCACTTAGACGTTGGTGTAAACGCGTAAACATGGAGTGATGAGGAATAACACGATTCGGGTAACGTTCAGCATAAATACGCAAGGCTTCTCGTGCGTTTCCGTTAGCCAGTCCATAAATGAAGTGCATATCGCACATTTCATTATTTGTGTAATTGTTAGCCATTTTTTTAACAAATTAATCTTGTCAACTTGTACTTAAATTATTTACTTTGACATTAATTTTGACGTCTTAACCAAGAATGTGATTATCGTTGCGGCGGCGTTGTCCGTAGTTACGTTAAAAAAAATTATGTTCACAGGCTACTTCGCGATTTTGGAAGCGTGAAATATTAACACGTTACTCATATGTCACTTTTTTAACATGTTAAATAAAGTGACATATTATGAACTACAATGAAATTTTAAATGAAATTTTAAAAAAAACTTACTTTTTATAACGATCATAGAAAAAATAAATTTTAGCGATCAGTCAAAGTAGATGTTTTTTTAATTTTTTGTGCGAAAACCGTGCATCTAACGGACAAAGTCCAGGGGATCAAAAATGTTGCAAATAAAACGGGGAATTCAAAAATATTTTTTTAAACAAGAAAAACCAGTGGCGTGCCATTTTTCTTTATAAAAGTATTCAGCGGAAAACCCGCACACAGGCCACTGGAGAACATAAAAATGTTAAAAGTATGTTGGTAAATGGCTCTGGATACACAGACCCTGCATACCAATCTTTAGACAAATATCTACAGGGGTATTTAAGTTATCGAAAAAATATCATTTTTTTGTTAAAACTTCACCACCCTGTAGCTCAAAATCTAAAAGGTTTAGGACCTATGTTTATAGGAACTTTTTTGCGAATTTTTGTCCAAAGAACACGTTCCTGAATTTTGTCGCAATATATAAAAAACACCCTGTATACTTGTGATTGTGATAATTTTGACATCAAAATGTTTCGATCTATGGTCGCAAAAGCTCGTTTCAAATCTGAAGAAAAAGCACTGATAAAATACTTCTTACTATCTAAATCGCTTTAGAATTTAAGCAGAGATAGTTTTTGTGATGTTTCGCAAGAATATTTTTCCCAAAAACATGATTGATTATTTATTAAAATATCATTGCAGAAAATATATTTCAATAGCTGATCATAAAAGGCTATTTCCAGTTTTTTTTTCAAATGAGGAAGTGTATTTATATGCTTTTATAGTACCTGTATTTTTTAGATAGAAATGATGGTACTTTTTTCAAGGAGGCGGGTCAGAATTTCACCTGTTTCAAGAGACGTACTGATTAGGCTTGATATTACATGTCTAATGGTATATGGTATAATGGTATATATTGTATATAAACCTCTATGGCATTATAAGGTATTCTAATGGTGTTTTTTTTTTTTCATTATTATAGTATAGCTTATGAAAAATCTATGCATCAATCTTACGTTTCTACTAAGTAACTATATGTATTTCAGGTAAATCCACATATAAATTTAATTCACGCATTCGCTTCTTGTCTATTGTTGGAAGCAACTTTATGTCCAGTACATAGCTTCGCGGATGATAGTACCCTTTATACCGCTTTCTCTCCCAGAGCTCCAACACCAGCCAGGCAAATCAGAAACGAACAAGGCTGAAATGTTGACAACGTAAATATGGACTTGGCAACAATTCTCGAATGGGGATCCAATAAACTGGTGAATTTCAATGCAAACAATACACAAGCATGCCTTTTCTCTAGAGAAGCCGATCTCACTGTGCCCAACATGAGCTTATCAGGAGAGTAACCATACCTTTGAAGACATCCATTTCGATGGTTGGTGTTACTATCAACAATATCCTTCCTTCGGAAAATCACGTGAGATCGATTGTTGAAAGTGCATCCCAAAAACTTGGTCTTTTGTTTCGGGCCAGGAGCTATTTCACTTCCAGTCAGCTGCTTATGATATATGAGGCACAGATCCGACCTGTCCTGGAATACTGTCCCCGTATTTGGAGTGCAGCACCCAGATATACCGTGAAACTGTTGTTTTCTTTCCAAAACAGGGCAATTCGTCTCGTGGGTGATGCCTCGCTCACAAACTCACTCACTTCTCTGGAACACCGTAAAAATGTGGGCGATCTGGCTCTATCTTATAGATATTTCAATAGACGACGCTCTTCTGAGATATCAAGAATTGTTCCTCCCTTGGCAGTCCCCGCGAGATTAACCCGTCGA
>OU896722.1:21343557-21378557 GCA_918026855.4 Phaedon cochleariae | reverse complement strand
TCTCAATCCGTTAGGATGTTCGATTAGAGACAACATTATGTTTGTTTTGCCGCATCCGCTACTACCTACGATCAATCCTCGTTTGGAATCACATCCGAATAGTTCACCATGTTTTCCAACATTTTGTTTGTTATCATGGAAATCATAATTACCGATGGGTAGGGTAACGTTTTGTTTTCGTAACCTCATAATGGTTGAGACTGAGGAGTATAAGTAGAGGGACTATGTGACTACCAGGGCAAGACAATCAGAGGCCAGCATTTGGTTGGAGGCCACGCCCACCAAAAATCGGCGCGAAATTCAAATTATTCATACGTCGACACGTCGCCATCGTGAATAAATAAATTGAAAAAAGCTGTCACCGCTGGGAAATTGAACCAGGGACCTTTGCATTATGAGGCAGCGTATATACGCACTGTGGTATTCCGACCTCCGTGATATTTCAATTATTTTAATGCTATTCAAACGGGATATCCATCGCTGGCGCGCGCTTATCTTTGCAACGGATCTATCGAGGTAGAGTGAAGCGAGAGATGCATTCCAGAGATAAGAAACTTCGAGTCAAAAATAATATCCATCGCTGGCGCGCGCTTATCTTTGCAACGGATCTATCGAGGTAGAGTGAAGCGAGAGATGCATTCCAGAGATAAGAAACTTCGAGTCGAAAATAATATCCATCGCTGGCGCGCGCTTATCTTTGGAACGGATCTATCGAGGTAGAGCGAAGCGAGAGATGCATTCCAGAGATAAGAAACTTCGAGTCGAAAATAATATCCATCGCTGGCGCGCGCCTATCTCTACACGGGTGCAGCGACAGCAAATTTCACAATCAACAGCATAACAGATAAGGTTGGAGGTTATCAAAACCACAAAATACCCAACAGCAAATTTCACAATCAGCAACATAACAGGAAACGTTGAAGGTTATCGAAACTACAAAAAACCCAACAATTTCACAATCAGCAGCATAACAGGAAACGTTGGAGTTTATCAAAACTATTAAAAACCCAACTAGTCGCATAAACAAAATACGTGATCAGAATGACGCAAGAAATCATCGCTATCAGCAGTCGTTCCAGATGAGTTTTTCCAGAACATCCGCGTCTACTATCAGCAAGTCACGAGGTAACTCCGCCAGCGTATAAAAGCGATGACGCCGCACAACATCATTCACACTCGAGTCTACACTTGTCAACGTCTACTATCTTGACCAACTCCTTCATATAATACAGTTTGTGTGTGTGTTTGTGCATCAATAGCTCTAATAGTACGTACTTCTTTTTCATCAAAGTGCTCATTTATATTCTCAATCCTATATTATCTGACTTTTTTATTCCATTTTGAGTTTCTTAGTTTTATTTTAAGTGTCATTGCGAATTATTCATTCAGTGCCCATTCCTTTCCCGAATTTTATATCATCGGCCCCTTTCAATTTATTTTGAAAATAATACAACCTAGTGCTCATTCCGCATCAACCTTTTTCATTTCAAGTTTTTTCGAAAGACAATTCAATGAAAGTGGCGATGATCAATCGCAGATTGATTTCCTTTCCAGTTTTATCGAAAATAATCCATCCTAGTATCAAGCTCATCATGACTTTGTTGGACTGCTGATGTTTTTTGTCCTTTTTCTTCCCACCAGATGGATCTTACTCAAATCAACGCAGCTTCTCTGATTGCTCCAAAACAACAGAAACCAAGCGTGAAGTTGGTGGATCTCCACCTAGGACAACCCCATAACATCCTAACAGCAAAAGGAGTCAATACGAAATTCGGACTGACCATACTTCTAGAACTAGAAGAATTTGTCGTCTTCCTACCGAACCGCGTAACGAACGTCTATTCTTCCCACATTGAGCATTTCAACACCAGGAAATATTTCTTGGTATTCAGAGGGAAGGTGGAGACTGGAAAGGCACTACCAGCAGCTTCATTTGAAATTTTGGAGAATTAAAGTGAGTTACATTTTTTTTGTGGGTAAAATATTATCAATACAACAATGGAGAACATCAATAAAACCCTAACCAAAATCGACGAAACACTTTTACTGATCAAAAACAATTATTCTAAACCATTGGCACTTTTTGTATTGAAATCAATCCGTTCACATATACGGAAATAGGTTTTAGCAATGAAAAGAAATACTTTTCCGATTGGTTTGAAGCGTAAAATTCAGACTAAGATCGGGGAACTGGAATGGATGAGATATTTCATCAAAACTATGAATAGAGGACATGTTGGCTCCGGCCTGAAGCCCAATATTCGTTGGATTGATGTGAATTCAATCTTCGCGTCAAGAGTGCAGACCGGTCTTATTCTGAATTTGAGACATAAGGAGATTATCGACTTTTTGGAGGATTCATTCAAATTGGTGAATAAGAGAATTTCAAAAATGTTGGGGCGCTTTTCAATGGTTGGTTGGTTGGTTGACCGCAAACATTTTTGTACTCCCAATGCCATCGTGGACGCAGGAACGGACCTAGCCGATTGGTTCAAGATCAATGTGCTAGATGTGATCCTTAACAAACTAAGCGAATTTGCCGAGAAGAATAGCGGGTGGGCCTTGAGCGAAATTATTTCTCTGGAGGTTGCCATAAATGAATATGAAATGGGCAATGGCTCATCATACATCAAATTACCAGAGCAGATTGAGAAAAAGCAGGCTTGCATTAACGTTCAAAATGATGATGAGGCTTGCTTCTATTGGAGCATAGTCAGTTGTTTGCACCCTATTAAAGCAAGTTCGAAAAGAGTTAATAATTATCCTCACTATTTACAAGTTTTGAATATCAAACATCATAAATATCATATTAGACATACCAATGAAACTGCCCCAAATCACAAAATTTGAAAAAATGAATGATATTTCGATTAATGTTTATGCGCTAGAGTTGACAGAAGTCAACGAACGGACATTTTACACTGTCGTGCCCACCAGACTGACTAAACATGAATGTAATCGACACGTTAATTTGCTATTAATTCAAGACGAATATTTCCCAAAATTGAATGACTATGAAGCTCCTCCCGATAATGATAGTATTGAGGAAAACGTTAACGTAAAATATCACTATGTCTGGATTAAGGACCTTTCACGACTAGTATCAAGTCAACTCAACAAAAATCGTAGTAAGAAATTTATTTGCGATCGGTGCCTCAACTATTACCATTGCCAGGAGAAGTTTGATAATCATGCTGCTCTATGTGAGAAAATTAATAATGAGAAAATTTCATTCCCCAAGTATGATTTTGTAGAATTCAAGAACCATGTGTATAAGCAGACATGTCCTTTCATCATTTATGCTGATTTCGAATCGCAGTTGGAGAAATGTAATTCCAAAATTTCAAAAACCACTTCGAAGTATCAACATCATGAAGCATACAGTGCTGGGTACTATTTTGAATGTTCTTCCGATGACTCGCTGACATTTTATCATAGTCATAGGGGTGGAGGTTGCATGGACTGGTTTGCCTGCGAAATGTCCAAAATTGCCAAATTTGTCGAATCCAAATTGAAAAATATCGTTCCAATGGTAGTTAAACCAGCTAGTACCAGTGGCGCAACCATCTGCCACATTTGCGAAGAGGAATTCAAGGCAGAAGACGTTATCGTACGTGACCACGACCATTTTACTGGCGCATTCAGAGGCTTCGCACACCAGGCTCCCTGTAATCTCAACTTTAGGAAACTGTTCGTTGTTCCCATTACGTTCCACAACCTCTCAGGATATGATTCGCATTTTATAATCAGATACATTTCCAAGCGGGGACGTGTGAGCGTACTCCCGGTTAATCGCGAAAAATACATTTCGTTTACACAACATGATGATGAAACAAGCATAAAATTCCGATTCATCGACTCTTTCCGCTTTTTGGAAACCAGTCTCGATGCTTTAGTGTCAACGTTAAATGTCGATGATTTGAAAATTCTAAAGAAGGAATTCAGCGACGTGAATGAAACGAAATTTGCATTGTTGACACGAAAAGGAGTATTCCCATATGATTATGTCAATAGTGTGGAAAGATTGGATGAATCCAAGTTGCCAAGCATTCAAAATTTCTACAACAAATTGAACGATACAAATATTTCGGACGACGATTACGCGCACGCGCAAGAATTTTTATATGAAGAAAAAATGATTGCCATTAAGAAAAAAATCGGGTGGAATTTTTCCGATTTTTTTTAACTATTTTTCAGAATTTTTTTGCGACGTATGCCAAGTTTTTCGGCTAAAGGAATGTTTTAAGAAATTAAATACCTGATATCTTTTAATACATTTATTGAAACTATATATATACAGAAATACTACATAACTATATACGAAAAACTACATGACTATATACAAAAAAATACTATATACAAAAAGATTATCTGAGATAATCCTCCACCAAGTCAAATAAATCGCGCTCGTCCAGCGCGTCCATTTCCATCGCCTCCATCATAATGGGGTCCAGGTAAGCGCCCCTCGCCAATGGACGGTCCTCCTCCTCCTCGGTGTCGCTCTCTTATTCTCTTCCAATGCCACCTAGGATGAGTGTGGCATCGGAATCGGAGTCGTCTCCTCGGTCATCGTCATCGAAGTCGGAGGCCTCATCGCTGTCTTCGACTACGATGACATCATCCTCCCAATCGAACTCAAAGGAGACATCCTCCACTTCAACAACATCCGAGGAAGAGTCGCAAGGTCCCTCCGATGCTGGCTCCAATCGGTGGCTGAATGACAAGGCATTGCCTTGGCTGGTAGTGGTGGAGTCTGCTGCACAGATGGTTGTAGTATTCATTTTTTGATACTGAACTTCAACTGAATGATTCCAGAGAAGCGGTTGAATTTATCTGTGGCAGAAGGAGGAGGAGAGTTGTGGGCGTGGTGTTGAAATGAGTAGTAGGGTGAAATGGTGGTGGAAAAAGTGGTGGGGGTAAAAATATTGAAAACACCATAGTCCAGAATAGTGAATATATTCAGGGTAATCTCTTATATTCACAATAATAACAGTTAACATTCTATAAAAAAATATATTTACATGGATAATATGATACAGAACACATTCATTCAGGTACAAGAAAATAATATAATATAAAACATGATATAAAACATATATACACACACACACACACACACAATTGACTTATGTATCTGCCAAATACCCCGTATTGAGCCGATCTGAATGCTCGAAACGAGTTCTACCCCTTTCACAATCCTGCTGAAACTTTTCTTCAGACTCTATCTGTCGATCTATTTCAGCAAGCCGCGAAAGTAGAGCTTCTCTTTGCTGTGAGAAAGATCGCAACCTACTCTTACTCACAGCAATCCGACTATCTACATTCGCATTCCATCGCTTCAAATCGGCATCATATTTCCTGACGTGGTCGATGAGCTCTTTTGGCGGCGATGGAATGCGTATGTGGATATCAACATCTTGATCGGCCACATCTGCAGCGGCAGCAACAATGTTGTCTCCCACGACATCTGATTCCTGTGAAGGAAGTGGTTCATCCACACTCTCGGGTAGATCGGCTGGACGCACCACCTCCACACTAATCAGATTGATGGTTGGACGTCGCTGTTGCTGCTGCTGCGTCCCGCTTGTTGAGGGAACGGCTTTCTTGTGAGTCGTGTACCACGGCGAAACCTTGCCACCTCGGTATGGGTTCGGTTTACTGCGGCTACCTAGCAACTTTCCAAGGATGGTTGTTGGCGGTCCAACTTCCACCTTCTTCTTCATCTTCTTCCCCTTGAAAATCTGAGGTGACAATGTCGAAGAGGAGGAGGAGGAGGAGGTACTCGATGACGACTGCGTCGATGGTGGTGCTGTTGGTTTGCTCTTACCGGGTTGCTGGGTTTGGAAATCATCACCGCTATCGTCGCTATCGTCATCCCGACCCCTCTTCCTGATGGAAACTCTCTCCGGTGTTGACGGCTTCGGTTGCTTAAGAGTTTTCTTGGAGCCTTTGGAATACCTAGCCGCAGGTCTCACGAATCCACTGTCGCTACCAAGACCCTCAACACCGGATGATGAGTCCTGAGCCGGCACCATCCCACCATCAACACCTGAAGGCGCATGGTTCTCCCAGGTTCCTGCTTCCTCCAGGTGATCTCTAACTGCCTGACTGAGCCACTCCCTCTGACTTGGCGTCTGCAACTCCGGGTCGAAGGGGATATCATTGATACCCCTTTCTCCGACATCGACGGGGGTGTCGATGGCAATGATGTCGTCATCATCGAGGTCTGGAAAAAGCAAGACAATGGGGGTGAAATACTTTGTTTCATTGCGATGATTGGAAAAATATACTGACCTAAGAGAGGAAGTGGTGGCGTGGAGCCTTCTCCAACAGTCGCGGCCTCTCCAACGAACGCGGTGTTCAGATCGGTTTCAACGTTGGACATATCTGAAACAATAACATTTTTATATATATACTGTAGATTCACATAACATGTGGAATAAAATAGCTAACATTCGATCATAGTATATTACTTACTCAACTGATGTTCGAAGACGCTGTAGTGGAATTAAAACTGACGAATGGTGTCTGAAGGTGTTCTGGTAGAAGATAAAGTCTGCGAACAGAATGAGGAGTCAGTGTGTGCACCTCTTGTTTTAAACACTCACACCCCACCCACTTTCCACCCCACTCCCTCCCCACTAACTCACAGGCTCCACCCACCTAGCGGTTCCACCACTATCAAACCATCGCCCCCAACCCCACTCATTTCACATCCCTTCGCAGGCTCCGCCCACTCAACACCACTTCCAAATCTCGCCGTCAACCCCACTTATCTCCACTGTCAAGTCTAAACCTTGACCCCACTCATATTCTATCCTCTCAAGGATTTCACTACGAACAAGTCTCACCCAATCCCGTTCACTATCAACATGAGCTGATGTAGAGAAAGGCAACGAAGGAAGAGAAAACAAATAATATATGAATTTAATATTTTTTATTACAATTTGATATCATTAAATCATTAACAGAGTATGAGAATATATATTTTATTCCTCCCCCAAGTTCGGGGTTTTTCCTCCATCCCAGGTCGCCTCATTCAGTTGGTGAAGACTTTCCCATTCTTCAACGCCAATTCCACTTCTAATTTGAGCAATCGTTCGCTGAATTCAGTGGATTTCTTCTCAAACTTCAAACTCAATTCCTCCATCTGTTTCGACATGGAACTTATATCATCTACTGACTGATTCACTTTTGGTGACATCATAAGCACCTTTTGAGAAAACTGTCTGTAATCTCTGGTAACTATTTTCAATTTTTCGAGAGCTGTCATCATCTCAAACATTTGCTGATTGAGAAACTCCAATGGGACGCAATCCCCACCACTCAATGGATTACCAACATTCGTTAGTCGCTTACCCAATATGTCATAATTTCCACTTTCGTCGAGTTTGAACCCGATTCCAGGTCGCCCGGGCAGCGAACACATTGATTTGCTCTTCTTGCGACCAAATTTATCAATAGCGTTATACATCTTCCACCTACAGCAGTTCAACGTGCACTAACTTAATTAGAATTGATTATTTGATAGTTGACAAACCCCCCCCCCCCGAGGTATTCCATGGAGGGTAGAAAAAAAGTAGCAAGTATTACCATATAAATATATATTTAATTCGGTAAATATCAACGTAAAATTACTTGGATGATGATTTCATAACAAGAAAATATATATATATATATATATATATATTAGGTATAGGTTTTGTGGGGATGCAGCTGATGTGGGACTCAAAAGAAAACTCTTTTTACTTTTGAGAAAGCTTTCGGAATTTATTTAATTCCTTCGTCAGTCTCTCTAAAATGGAATGCACAATTATAATATTCAGAAGAAATGGGTATTAAAAATTACTTACAGTATATGAGGTTGTAGAATTGCAAATCAGAATAATATGTAGTATAAAATTGTAAAAAATGCATAAATTCATGGATATAAAAATAATATAACTTTGTCAAAGTGACAATATGTAAC
Source organism: Phaedon cochleariae (assembly GCA_918026855.4). Lineage (NCBI taxonomy): Eukaryota > Metazoa > Arthropoda > Insecta > Coleoptera > Chrysomelidae > Phaedon > Phaedon cochleariae. The sequence continues at coordinate 21,370,588 of OU896722.1, read as the reverse complement.
ATGAAAAAATACATGGGGTTGAAAAATTAGATAGGTAAAAGGTTGATCAAGATGGAATTGAATTCATGGATATATTGTGTCTATCATGCCTTTTATTCTCTATTTCTAGAATATTTGAATAAATTACATTTAAATTTTGAATATCTGTTTTTTTATTCATTGAGCATTTTTCATTTTTTATATAAATCATTTCTAAGAAACATCTCTTGAAAGTATTTTTCTCTGATACTAATATCGAGATGTTATCAAAATCCATTGGATGTCCAGTATCATTAACATGTTGGGATAAAGCGCATGCATTTGGTTTTACACGAATATCACTTTTATGCGATGTATTTCTTGATTTCAAATTTCTAGATGTCTCTCCAATATATTTTTGATCACATTCTTTACAATTTATCTCATATACTACACCAGCTCTATCAATATTTGGAGTTTAATCTTTCAATTTCGTGAAAAGTTTACTCACAGTTTTGATTGGTTTGTTAGTCATTACAATTTCATCTTGTTGTTTTAGTACATTATTAATTTTTGAAGTCAGATCCCTGATATATGGTAATGATCTATATTTTTTTAAAAAAATATCAGGCTGTGTATTTCTAATGTTTATATCATTGTTATGTAATTGAGTGGTTCTATTATCTGAAATATTTGGAGTTGAAAAAAGTAATTTGTTGAGTAAATGTTTTGGATAGGAATTTTCAATCAATAAATCGAATAATTTTCTCAAATTTTGTTGTTTAAGATTTGGATGACATATTTTTATTATTCTATTTTTCATTCCAAGAATCAAATTTATTTTAGTTTCCTCTGTGTGATAAGAGAAATAATTCATATATCTTCCTGAACTAGTAGGTTTGATATACCAGTCTAATATAATTTTATTTTCTTCTGTCCTAATAAGTCTGGTGTCAAGAAATGGTACACTATTATTACTTTCATTTTCTATAGTAAATTGAAATATTCATTATAACTGTTAAATACATCAAGAATTTCATTTTCTGAAAATGAAATTCTTGATGTATTTAAGAGTTATAATGAATATTTACAATTTACTATAGAAAATGAAAGTAATAATAGTGTACCATTTCTTGACACCAGACTTATTAGGACAGAAGAAAATAAAATTATATTAGACTGGTATATCAAACCAACTAGTTCAGGAAGATATATGAATTATTTCTCTTATCACACAGAGAAAACTAAAATAAATTTGATTCTTGGAATGAAAAATAGAATAATAAAAATATGTCATCCAAATCTTAAACAACAAAATTTGAGAAAATTATTCGATTTATTGATTGAAAATTCCTATCCAAAACATTTACTCAACAAATTACTTTTTTCAACTCCAAATATTTCAGATAATAGAACCACTCAATTACATAACAATGATATAAACATTAGAAATACACAGCCTGATATTTTTTTAAAAAAATATAGATCATTACCATATATCAGGGATCTGACTTCAAAAATTAATAATGTACTAAAACAACAAGATGAAATTGTAATGACTAACAAACCAATCAAAACTGTGAGTAAACTTTTCACGAAATTGAAAGATAAAACTCCAAATATTGATAGAGCTGGTGTAGTATATGAGATAAATTGTAAAGAATGTGATCAAAAATATATTGGAGAGACATCTAGAAATTTGAAATCAAGAATTACATCGCATAAAAGTGATATTCGTGTAAAACCAAATGCATGCGCTTTATCCCAACATGTTAATGATACTGGACATCCAATGGATTTTGATAACATCTCGATATTAGTATCAGAGAAAAATACTTTCAAGAGATGTTTCTTAGAAATGATTTATATAAAAAATGAAAAATGCTCAATGAATAAAAAAACAGATATTCAAAATTTAAATGTAATTTATTCAAATATTCTAGAAATAGAGAATAAAAGGCATGATAGACACAATATATCCATGAATTCAATTCCATCTTGATCAACCTTTTACCTATCTAATTTTTCAACCCCATGTATTTTTTCATGTTACATATTGTCACTTTGACAAAGTTATATTATTTTTATATCCATGAATTTATGCATTTTTTACAATTTTATACTACATATTATTCTGATTTGCAATTCTACAACCTCATATACTGTAAGTAATTTTTAATACCCATTTCTTCTGAATATTATAATTGTGCATTCCATTTTAGAGAGACTGACGAAGGAATTAAATAAATTCCGAAAGCTTTCTCAAAAGTAAAAAGAGTTTTCTTTTGAGTCCCACATCAGCTGCATCCCCACAAAACCTATACCTAATCTATTGATTTATACAGCTACTAATATTAATTGAATATATATATATATATATACAAAAATGTGAATAAATTAATAAGGGTATATATACAAATATGTGAATAATTTAATATAGGCGTCCTCTGAACATTCAAAACTAATGCGAATATAGAGATGATCCAGCAAAATATGATATCCACTGACTACTGACTAATATTTTCAGGTATAGAGTCCGCTGTTAAAGTTTCGATTGTTCCATCTCTAACAAATTTATGAAGTCGTTCGTTTCTACTTCAGTAATAGCTTGCTGTAACCAAAGCAAATTATGTTCAGGACTTGATTTGTAGAATTCGATATCGCTATGGCCCCACGGTGAGGTTTTCGTGGTGTTTGGTATGATGTATCGTTTATCATCATGGTATGATAAAGCAACTTTGTTTTTCATTTCTGTGTATATGTCATGGTGGTCAGTGCGAAAACAATTCATTTTCCTTAAAATCAAACCCTCTTTTTCGACGATACTTTTATAATCATCCATCGAAAGTTGACTTCTGACGACCGACCTTGAAACACCCTTTGCTTTCTTCAATTCGCTACTCAAGGATTGAACATAATATGCCTTGGCTCCAGTGCCGTAAAAGCTAATAATAGGATCGTCCGGGAATTCATCCTTCATATTTCCAACAACCGATTCTGTTATTGGAATACCCATTTTATTATCTGCAGGGTAATTGGACGTGTCGAAATATCGTATATTCTCTCGCATGAAGTTGTAAAAATTTTCTGTTTCAATTTTCAAGATTAAGGAGTCTGTGTCACTGTATAGAAGCTATGATTTACCGACGAAATGTTTCTTAATGCACTCATATAAAAAGTTGTATATGACAACTTTCGACACGTCTAATATAGTGAAACCTAGATATAGTGGTTTGTCATAATGCACTTTGACTCTCCCCATATGGATTGCTACGAAATTTTCGTGGAAAATCTTACATGTCTTATAATTGGGGAGAGCAATCAGAGCATTCGCACCCAACTTCTTTTTGATATTATCCCAGTGTGTGATGAGTTTGATGTCATTTCTCTTATCAACATTTTCCATTGTTTTGCCGTATACTGAGTTGACCATATTCTTATATAAATTCTTATCAGCCGCATTTCGACTCTTATTGCGCATCTCTGTATTGAGGTCTACATACCTTTTCAGCCACGGCGATTGATTGAATTTTAATACTCTATGTATTTTAACCAACACCAAACCATTATCCATTGCTTGTTTCAGGTTTCTATAGTGAACAATATATTTTGTTTTATGAAATAAATTTGGAATTAGTTTTGGTAATTTGGATGATGAATTAGGAGGTATCATTGATTCCACAAGAAATGGCAAATCTGAGTGAGCGTCATGTAATTCTTCGGGGTAGTATACGTCGACTTCAAGGACATACCCGCATGAATTATCATCTGCGATACTCATGAGATCTAAATCTGCAATTTCCTGAGTAGACAGCCACTTAAAATCAGAGGTTGGTAGCGGTTGAGACATGCTATGGCCATATAAATTGGTTGCGTCTAAATACATAATGTATGATGTGGGCTCATTAGGATCGAAATTTGGTGTGAATTTATTGTTTGCCACATGAGATCTTAAGCTGCATTGGCTTATTCCCCCTCTGATACCTTTTTTGAAAAAATGTATCATGTCTATGTCGGTCAACAACTCCAATTCGATTTTCGTATACCTTAACATAGCATCCCACGATAAACCGGGTGCTGTATAATACTGGCATGGGTCGAGTTTATATGTTTGTAAGCAAACCTTTCGGAAATTCTCGAAAACATCGCATAGTAATAGAACATCCGATTTCAAGTAGACGTCTGAGTATTCCCCAAGCGATTCACATTTGAATAAAGCCCATACTGTCTCAGCTCTTCGATAATCCTCATCAGATATATGTTGATTCGAAAGATTGTCGTAGAAATCATCTTTGGTTGGCAATTCATTATAATTCAATTTAGCCATCGAAGTAATGAAACTATATGGGAAAACGCCTTTCTGTGTCATGACATCGAATTGTCTAGAATCTTGAAAATTTCGTGCAGTTTCTACGAGCTGTTCTGTATTTAAGTTTTGTGCCAGTGTTTGTAGGGGTTGCGAAAGAAATTTGTAACTATCTAAGAATCGCAGTTTCAGAAAAATATTATGAGTCTGACCATCTTTGCCCGAATATTCACCCACTAAAATATGTTTAGTGAATGAGATATACTTCTCCTTGGTTTGAGCTACACAATCCACTTTTTCTTCGCGATCGAAAAGTTCCTTGATGAAGAGGTGGCTATCGTAGCCACTCATGTTGTGGAAAAATATCGGAATGAAATTGGGAACCTTGTAATTCAGATTACATGCAGAATGTGCAGCTCCAAACCTTTTTTTTCCAGTCAAATGGCAGTGATCTCTTACTTTTATATCGCCGTATTCGAAAGTTTTATCGCAAATATTACATGCGGTGGCATTAGCAAAATCTGCCTCTTCAGCTGACGTCAATTTCTTCATTGAAACTATATGTTTCAGGTATGAGTTGTAAATATTTTTCGAGTCGCGAACTACGCTAGATACAAATTTCTTTGCTGCATCCTTTCCACGAAATGAAACAAATTTTGTTATAGAATCATCGTATGAGCATTTATTGATATATGCGAAAGAGTATGGCTCATGTATGAATGTTCTATTAGTAAACGATTTTTTCGGATCTGGCTCGCAAGATTGTATTGGCTTCAAGACTGATTCAAAATCGGCGTGTATTACAAAAGGCACCTTCATCTGTTTCTCGAAATTTTCAAATTTAACAATATTCTCGGGTATCTCATTACCAAATTTATCAACTTTCAATTCAGTTGTGGGCGTCGTGGTCAATGTGAGATTACAGTCGCTCAATCGATGGCGTAACAACTTAGTTTCATTTGAAAAATTCACCAAACACCCATCACACAAATATTTTTTATGTTCAGTGGAGCTCATTTGACTAGACACTAATCTAGATAGATTCTTTATCCAACAATAATGGCTATTTCCAGAATCGTCTGAGACAAGTAATAGATTAACATGCTTACTGAACCTTTTCTTAGCGTAATGGAGTGGGCCAACCACCTGATATTTCACCCTTTGATTCTCAAATATACTCTCTAAACCATAAACGTTGATGGAACAATCGTTCAGAATCTCGAATTTCGGAATATTTTTTACTTTAACAGGAAACTCTATACCCACCAGATTCAAAACCGTAGAGAAATGCGGGTACGAAGACATCTCACAAGGTTTGGTGTTTGTTGCGTACAGTGCAGACGTGACAGCCCAAGCAAAGCAGCATTCATCCTGATTGCGTACATTCACTACCGCCTTCTTGCTCTCGATGAAACCAGGGAGTTTTATGTAGGAACACCCGCGTAGTGGACTATATTTGTTCACATTGATTTCAAGGAACAGTATCTTCTCTAGAGCCCAACCTGTAACAATATCATTATTCAGCTACTATTTTCCATAATCAGATGGGTACTACTCATAGGGAAACAAATCTTGAAATGAATTGAACTTACCGGAATCGCGTTCCTCGAATTCTGTTGCTAGGTTGATAATTATATCTTCGAACGTATCGATGATAGACCCCAAATCCAATGATGAGTCGATTATATGGTTCGGCGTCATGAAGGACTTATTATCACGTATATTCTTGGCTTCAATAACGTATCTACCAAACATTTCCATATTGACTTTGATGGAATGATGAATCGAAAGCATATTCTCCAACAGCAAAGTTATTGTTGATCTATTCTCATTGAAAAATGTATTGTAATCCAATGTTTCACTCCTACATTCTAATCTGTAGCTGATGATGCGACATTTGAATGCGCTCTCAATCACGTATACACCGTTCATGTAATTGGAGCAAGCATTCGTCCGATGTTCCAATGTTCTTTTATGGGCCGCCATCTTATCGGCAGGAATAGTTTTGTCACAACATGCACATATTTCCAAATAAGTAGATGTTGATGGTGTAGCATCTAACCGAGGCTTTTTCGAAAGAGATGGACCAGCACTCCCTATGCATGACACTCTTTGATGGCGTCGTAAGTTATCACTGCGTGAGAACGATTGGGCGCAAACATTACAGAACAACATTCTGGCTGATTAAGATATAAACGCGAGCACTACTCTCAATCGGCGATGCTCAGAAAACTGTGATACATGTGGTTTGATGAAGAATTTATATGTGGAGGAGCTGTGCCATAACGCTCCCTACTACTAACCCACCCCACTTTCACGATAAAGCCTTCAATAGGGGAGGGACAAGGTCGACAACGATTATGCGCATACAAGGTTGGGGGAGGGCATTTCACCAAGGTTATTCCTCTCAAGGTTACTCTTCTTCTCAAGGACACTACACCCCCAAGGTCGACTCAGTCTTCGAGGGCATCAACCACTCTAATCGGCTACTCCCGAGGTCACCCCAAGATCACCCCAAGGTCGCCTTCAAGGCCACCTCTCAAGGCCACTCCTCTCGCCTTTCAGGGTCACTCCTTTCAAGGTCACTCTTTTCAAGGTCACCTCAAGGTCACTCCCCTCAAGGTCACTCCCAAGGTCACTTCGCCCAAGGTCACCTCCAAGGTCACTCCCGCCCAAGGTCACTCCCGCCCAAGGTCACCTCCAAGGCCACTCCGCCCAAGGTCGCACTCCTCTGGCCTTGGGAGGAGACCCAGAACCGGTGAAAACTATCTACTACCAATGGTTCTAACATTTTATTAAATTATTGCTCCCTCGCGTAACTCTTCGATAATTGAAATAATTTCATTGTTATGACCTGTAGTGTTACCAACTGCTTGAGAAGCAACAAGCAAACGTAATTTATCTACGAGCTTGTTATAGTCATCAAAATATTTATAATCAATTGGTTTATTCTCATATTTCATCATCATTGACATTTCAGCACCTTGTCCTTTTTTTGTCATCTTTCTGGTTAGCACGCCTTTCAATAAAGATGATGGCACTGAACCAGATCTAGCGCGAGTTTTATCTGAATGAGGCTTTATAATGAAAATATACTTTTCTTTGGTATCATCGGGGAATTTTCTAATTGGCAAATCGGCATTATTATCACGACGATATGCACTAGTCCATTTCATAATATCTACATAATTTTCAATGTCTTGTTTGGTGTAAGAAATTGGATTCTTCAAAAGAAGTAACTCATAAAGTCCTGCAGTTCCATTGTAAGTGATGTCACGTACTTTCACATTGGATCCTATAAAGTCTACTTGAGAATCTCCTATATAGAATTTGTCTTCAACAGGATTATGAAAAAGACCTAAAATATGATCATATTCACTTTTTGTATCTTTTATCATCCCTTCAATATATGTTCGAGGTAATGGTGATTTAAGTTGATCAAAATATTCCTGAAGAACTTCTGGATTTGTGATTGTCTGATAAAATTGAGATAGGGTGTCATCGATAAATGCATCTTCTCTGGTTCTATCTGGCAATTCCCCCTCATCATTGCGTGATTCATACGTTTTTTCATTTCTCAAAAAACTTGGTAGCTTCATGACAGATCCATTTTCAGGAGTTGGAGATAAAAATGCTAATTGATTATACGATTTCGGTGATGATACTGGTGTTGACTCAAATTTTTCCAACTTTTCAAACTTATCTGGTTTTATGGTTTCTGCCACCGCCTCTGTCTCTCCCAATGTTGAAACCAATCATTGAATAGACTGAGTGATAGGTTGATATGATTTTTCTAATTGACTTTGCGATCTCGCTGTGTTACCCTTTATAATTTTATACTTTTTTCTTAGTGCGTGCCTGGCTTGCACAAGCTGTTTTGCTAATGGAGGGTCCATCTCGACTGATTCCATTTCAAGAGTTCATCTTTATATATCATGAATGCATGTATCGAAGCCCTCTCTATACCTACCTGAAGACAAACCGCAATCCTTATCAATTACAAAAAAGTCGAACTTTTTCTTCCAACAAGAAGATGCTACTTCCTTGAATTTTTGAAAGTCCATATCAATATTCGCATGGTCATCATAAATATGTTTCAAATTGGTAGTGTCTTGTTGAAATAAAATCAATAAATTGGCATTATCACGCAGGAGATGCTTCGGAATAGCAGAGTACGTCTGACAAATATAAAAACAATCTGTTTATGTCGTCCGAAAGAGTAATAATCTTTGATAATATTTTGTTCACAAGTTGCTACATCATCAAATATAATTATAGAATTTGTTTTAATGTTATCTGCTGGAGGTACATCTTCACTATTCTTGTATTCATAATATTCAATTTCACTGAGTTGTTGAAGCAAAGTACGTAGATATTGATACTTGGGTTGATCCAATGACTTTGAGTATAGATAGATATTTTCGAATCTCAATCCGTTAGGATGTTCGATTAGAGACAACATTATGTTTGTTTTGCCGCATCCGCTACTACCTACGATCAATCCTCGTTTGGAATCACATCCGAATAGTTCACCATAATTTCCAACATTTTGTTTGTTATCATGGAAATCATAATTACCGATGGGTAGGGTAACGTTTTGTTTTCGTAACCTCATAATGGTTGAGACTGAGGAGTATAAGTAGAGGGACTATGTGACTACCAGGGCAAGACAATCAGAGGCCAGCATTTGGTTGGAGGCCACGCCCACCAAAAATCGGCGCGAAATTCAAATTATTCATACGTCGACACGTCGCCATCGTGAATAAATAAATTGAAAAAAGCTGTCACCGCTGGGAAATTGAACCAGGGACCTTTGCATTATGAGGCAGCGTATATACGCACTGTGGTATTCCGACCTCCGTGATATTTCAATTATTTTAATGCTATTCAAACGGGATATCCATCGCTGGCGCGCGCTTATCTTTGCAACGGATCTATCGAGGTAGAGTGAAGCGAGAGATGCATTCCAGAGATAAGAAACTTCGAGTCAAAAATAATATCCATCGCTGGCGCGCGCTTATCTTTGCAACGGATCTATCGAGGTAGAGTGAAGCGAGAGATGCATTCCAGAGATAAGAAACTTCGAGTCGAAAATAATATCCATCGCTGGCGCGCGCTTATCTTTGGAACGGATCTATCGAGGTAGAGCGAAGCGAGAGATGCATTCCAGAGATAAGAAACTTCGAGTCGAAAATAATATCCATCGCTGGCGCGCGCCTATCTCTACACGGGTGCAGCGACAGCAAATTTCACAATCAACAGCATAACAGATAAGGTTGGAGGTTATCAAAACCACAAAATACCCAACAGCAAATTTCACAATCAGCAACATAACAGGAAACGTTGAAGGTTATCGAAACTACAAAAAACCCAACAATTTCACAATCAGCAGCATAACAGGAAACGTTGGAGTTTATCAAAACTATTAAAAACCCAACTAGTCGCATAAACAAAATACGTGATCAGAATGACGCAAGAAATCATCGCTATCAGCAGTCGTTCCAGATGAGTTTTTCCAGAACATCCGCGTCTACTATCAGCAAGTCACGAGGTAACTCCGCCAGCGTATAAAAGCGATGACGCCGCACAACATCATTCACACTCGAGTCTACACTTGTCAACGTCTACTATCTTGACCAACTCCTTCATATAATACAGTTTGTGTGTGTGTTTGTGCATCAATAGCTCTAATAGTAAGTACTTCTTTTTCATCAAAGTGCTCATTTATATTCTCAATCCTATATTATCTGACTTTTTTATTCCATTTTGAGTTTCTTAGTTTTATTTTAAGTGTCATTGCGAATTATTCATTCAGTGCCCATTCCTTTCCCGAATTTTATATTATCGGCCCCTTTCAATTTATTTTGAAAATAATACAACCTAGTGCTCATTCCGCATCAACCTTTTTCATTTCAAGTTTTTTCGAGAGACAATTCAATGAAAGTGTCGATGATCAATCGCAGATTGATTTCCTTTCCAGTTTTATCGAAAATAATCCATCCTAGTATCAAGCTCATCATGACTTTGTTGGACTGCTGATGTTTTTTGTCCTTTTTCTTCCCACCAGATGGATCTTACTCAAATCAACGCAGCTTCTCTGATTGCTCCAAAACAACAGAAACCAAGCGTGAAGTTGGTGGATCTCCACCTAGGACAACCCCATAACATCCTAACAGCAAAAGGAGTCAATACGAAATTCGGACTGACCATACTTCTAGAACTAGAAGAATTTGTCGTCTTCCTACCGAACCGCGTAACGAACGTCTATTCGTCCCACATTGAGCATTTCAACACCAGGAAATATTTCTTGGTATTCAGAGGGAAGGTGGAGACTGGAAAGGCACTACCAGCAGCTTCATTTGAAATTTTGGAGAATTAAAGTGAGTTACATTTTTTTTGTGGGTAAAATATTATCAATACAACAATGGAGAACATCAATAAAACCCTAACCAAAATCGACGAAACACTTTTACTGATCAAAAACAATTATTCTAAACCATTGGCACTTTTTGTATTGAAATCAATCCGTTCACATATACGGAAATAGGTTTTAGCAATGAAAAGAAATACTTTTTCGATTGGTTTGAAGCGTAAAATTCAGACTAAGATCGGGGAACTGGAATGGATGAGATATTTCATCAAAACTATGAATAGAGGACATGTGGATTGATGTGAATTCAATCTTCGCGTCAAGAGTGCAGACCGGCCTTATTCTGAATTTGAGACATAAGGAGATTATCGACTTTTTGGAGGATTCATTCAAATTGGTGAATAAGAGAATTTCAAAAATGTTGGGGCGCTTTTCAATGGTTGGTTGGTTGGTTGACCGCAAACATTTTTGTACTCCCAATGCCATCGTGGACGCAGGAACGGACCTAGCCGATTGGTTCAAAATCAATGTGCTAGATGTGATCCTTAACAAACTTAGCGAATTTGCCGAGAAGAATAGCGGGTGGGCCTTGAGCGAAATTATTTCTCTGGAGGTTGCCATAAATGAATATGAAATGGGCAATGGCTCATCATACATCAAATTACCAGAGCAGATTGAGAAAAAGCAGGCTTGTATTAACGTTCAAAATGATGATGAGGCTTGCTTCTATTGGAGCATAGTCAGTTGTTTGCACCCTATTAAAGCAAGTTTGAAAATAGTTATTAATTATCCTCACTATTTACAAGTTTTGAATATCAAACATCATAAATATCATATTAGACATACCAATGAAACTGCCCCAAATCACAAAATTTGAAAAAATGAATGATATTTCGATTAATGTTTATGCGCTAGAGTTGACAGAAGTCAACGAACGGACATTTTACACTGTCGTGCCCACCAGACTGACTAAACATGAATGTAATCGACACGTTAATTTGCTATTAATTCAAGACGAATATTTCCCAAAATTGAATGACTATGAAGCTCCTCCCGATAATGATAGTATTGAGGAAAACGTTAACGTAAAATATCACTATGTCTGGATTAAGGACCTTTCACGACTAGTATCAAGTCAACTCAACAAAAATCGTAGTAAGAAATTTATTTGCGATCGGTGCCTCAACTATTACCATTGCCAGGAGAAGTTTGATAATCATGCTGCTCTATGTGAGAAAATTAATAATGAGAAAATTTCATTCCCCAAGTATGATTTTGTAGAATTCAAGAACCATGTGTATAAGCAGACATGTCCTTTCATCATTTATGCTGATTTCGAATCGCAGTTGGAGGAATGTAATTCCAAAATTTCAAAAACCACTTCAAAGTATCAACATCATGAAGCATACAGTACTGGGTACTATTTTGAATGTTCTTTCGATGACTCGCTGTCATTTTATCGTAGTCATAGGGGTGGAGATTGCATGGACTGGTTTGCCTGCGAAATGTCTAAAATTGCCAAATTTGTCGAATCCAAATTGAAAAATATCGTTCCAATGGTAGTTAAACCAGCTAGTACCAGTGGCGCAACCATCTGCCACATTTGCGAAGAGGAATTCAAGGCAGAAGACGTTATCGTACGTGACCACGACCATTTTACTGGCGCATTCAGAGGCTTCGCACACCAGGCTCCCTGTAATCTCAACTTTAGGAAACTGTTCGTTGTTCCCATTACGTTCCACAACCTCTCAGGATATGATTCGCATTTTATAATCAGATACATTTCCAAGCGGGGACGTGTGAGCGTACTCCCGGTTAATCGCGAAAAATACATTTCGTTTACACAACATGATGATGAAACAAGCATAAAATTCCGATTCATCGACTCTTTCCGCTTTTTGGAAACCAGTCTCGATGCTTTAGTGTCAACGTTAAATGTCGATGATTTGAAAATTCTAAAGAAGGAATTCAGCGACGTGAATGAAACGAAATTTGCATTGTTGACACGAAAAGGAGTATTCCCATATGATTATGTCAATAGTGTGGAAAGATTGGATGAATCCAAGTTGCCAAGCATTCAAAATTTCTACAACAAATTGAACGATACAAATATTTCGGACGACGATTACGCGCACGCGCAAAAAGTTTGGGAATCTTTCGAGCTGAAATCGCTGGGAGAATATAGCGACCTATATATGCGGACCGATATTCTTCTTCTTGCCGACGTCATGGAAAATTTCCGTGCGTCATCCCTCAAGACGTATGGCCTCGATCCTGCATGGTATTACACAATGCCCGGCTATACGTGGGATTGCATGTTCAAGTATACTGGGTGTTAGCTGCAAATCATCAAAGACATCGACATGGTGATGTTTGTGGAGCAGGCGATAAGAGGAGGAGTATCGGTTTGTTGCAATAGGTATAGCGAAGCAAACAATAAGTACCAGAAAAATTACGATCCAAAAAAGCCGTCAAAGTACCTTCTTTATCTCGATGTAAATAACCTTTATGGAAAAGCAATTAGTGAATCCCTCCCTTATGGGGGCTTTACATGGGTAGAAAATATTGACATTGATGTAACCCAAATTCCTGACAACAGTCCAGAAGGCTATATTCTCCAAGTTGATTTGGAGTATCCTGAGAGGTTGCAAGACCTACACAAGGACCTACCATTTTGTCCCGAACACCGCACAACACCAAATTCAAAATTATCCAAACTACCCAGCAAACATGAATAGGCGGTAAATAGGCGGGCCATCGCTGTCAGCAGCGGATATGTATCGGCAGCGGCAAACCGATATCGGCAAAATGTTAGAATGACATAGGTTGTGCCGCCACGGTATGATGTACGCTTATTAAATTTTTTTTCCATCCCGTAATTGACCGTTATAGATAAGTCACAATCGATCCGCTGTCGATTCGACGCTGGAGACAAACTCCATTATATAAATAATCTCATAGTGTAATATCACAATAACAATATATCTCCAGAATACTTTTATGCATTTTCATGATTGATCCCAGCAAACTATCGTCCGACATCAAGAATAATGATACATGTTATATAACAATAATTAAACTCGTTATTGTCTACCAATCCATTTTTGTGGTAATGATTTTGAGCTTAATATTTGTTCATTACCCTATATTATAACAATGATGCTCCAATGCGAAGTTCAGCTCTTTACCTATATTCGAAAAATATTTGATTCACAGTAATAGATCATACACTGGAAAAGTAATGTGGCTAGAACATTATCAGACTAAACCTATTTTACGTCGTCGAATCAACAAGTTATGATAGGTATATCGTATATGATCAAATATCAAATATAATTGAAGTATTGTACTATTTCAATTCTGTTGACTGATGGATTCGTAATAGTATCTTTCAAGTTTCGCAGTAGCCTAGTGGTATAAGCGTCTGACAGTTGATTGGATATCTGTTCGATCGCAAGTTCGAGTCCGACTCTCGACTATATCTTTTTTTTATTTCTAACCGAATAGTGTCGGTAGATAGTCGGGCGGCCTACTAGCGGCCGGTGCGACACGGGCTAGCCGGGCCGACGATTTATCATGATTGTGGCCCGCTGATGTTGACTGTCGGCAGTTTTTGGAGGGCGTCTAAAGGCCCGCGCGATACATGTTTGCTGGGTAATGACCACACTCCACGATAAAAAACAATATACTTTATATTATCGAAATTTGAAGCAGGCATTAGAACACGGTCTGAAATTGACCAAAATCCATAAAGTATTGAAATTTAAGCAAGCCCCGTGGCTTAAGTCCTACATTGCGTCGAATACGCGATTGAGGACCTTGGCCACTAGTGACTTTGAAAGAGACTTGCGAAAATTGATGAACAATGCGGTGTTTGGGAAAACAATGGAAAATATCCGTAATCACCGCGTTGTGAAATTGGTACAAAAATATGAAGGCCGTTATGGTGCTAAGAATTTAATTTCCAGTCCTAGATTTTAAAATCGAACAGTTTTCGATGAAAACCTCATGGCTATCGAACTGAAAAAGTCGGAGTTGATTTTCAACAAGCCCCTATACATTGGTATAGCTATTCTTGATTTATCGAAAATTGTCATGTTTGATTTCCACTACAATTTCATGTTACCAAAGCTTGGAGCTGACGTAAAACTCATGTATACCGATACGGACAGCTTCATCTACGAAATTGTATGTGACGATGTGTATAGTGAGGTGATTGATGCAAATATCGAGAGATTTGACACGTCTGACTATGCTCCAGACAATATTTATGGTATACCTCGAGTAAATAAAAAAGTCTTGGGCCTATTAAAGAATGAGGCAAACGGTAAGATTATTACGCATTTTGCTGGACTACGATCCAAGATGTACAGTTATAAATTGGATATAACGGATGAGGATATTGAAAAAGAGAGAAAGCGATTGGAAAGAAAGGGATTCAGTAAAGAACGACTAGATAGGGAATTGGAAAATTTCGGTATAAATAAAAAATCCAAAGGTGTCAAGAAATGTGTTGTCAAAAATAAGTTGACTTCTGATGACTATGTGAATTGTCTGACGGCTTGGAAAGGAAAGACCGTAGCCCAGCAAACGATTCGTTCCTACGCTCACGATGTTTTTCCATCGAACAAACAAAAATTGGTCTGAGTCCCAAAGATGATAAGTGGAAACTGATTCACGATTCGTTTGACACACTTCCGTGGGGTCACTACAGTTTGACGGATTGATTTTCTCCTCAGTATTCTTGCACCAAAATTCTTAAACCAACGCTGTGTTGTATTGATGACTTATTTTCCCATGAAAAAAATTTAACTTCTTTTATTCATCCAATAATTCACCAAATGTTGTATATATGTATATTTTCAATTATTTTAGTATTATCTAATTATTCCTAATATTCATATTTTATTGTATAAACTTTTTTTTTTCATTTTTATTATTCCTTTTTACATTTATACTATTATACACTTTTACAATTTAGAATATAGAAACAATTATTAGACTTTTCTGTGTATCCTTTTTCCACACCCTTGTCTGGATGATGTGTACGAGAAAGAGAGATAGACGAAAAAAGAAGAGAGATAAAGGGAGAGAGAGAGGGAAAGAGATGAAATAAGATTTGGGTTGAAAGTATGGATGTAAAAAACAGTTGTATCATGTCTTCTGACGAATACAGACGTCCACTAGAAGAATTTGGGTTGAAAGTTAGAAAGGTCAGTGCAGACATCCAATTGTATGAGCAGAAAGTTTGTTTGTTCAAAGATTTCGAGCAATTGAGTATTTGGGACAAGGTGTTCACAGAACCAAGACGTTCAGTTGCAACGTTTCCTACATCGAGAAGAATCCAACCAACACAGCTAGATGGCGATACTGAAAGCAAGCTTCATTCTATTGACAGCTCTGAGCAACAACGTCTTCCACACAAACATACCATATGATACGAGGAATGCAGCCATATGTTTTGATATGAATCGTACACAACAATGTGATTGGAAGATGATGAAAAGAATGCATGTCAATGATAACAAACTACCTGTATATTCAATCGACATGCCTCGAGTCAATGGGACCACCATCGACTACAAATTGAAATTATCGTTTTCTGATGACAGTGACGGCGAAACTGGGGACTGGCAGACATTTACATTGAAGAAATCACCCGCAAAATTAGATGATGATCAAGATTCTGTCAATATCATTGCAATTTTGACACTTTGTTGTACACTAATATGTTCACTCATTTTAATCTCACATGTTATTTTCATTATACTGAGAAATAAGGGATGTGATGAATAAAAACTCTGAAATTACGATATATAGTTTTTTATTTAGGTATTAAATTACATAGCCAATCATATAAAGTATCGACATTGTAAAGACTGCACTGGAACCTTCCTCTGCGGAAATGATTCATGCAAGGTGGAATGGATTGTTGAAACGTTATTGGTTGCCACCAAGAATTGTCAAAATCTTCTAAATTCACAATGTGATTGGTCATCGCCAACTCTGCACATTTTCGCTGCAAGAACTGAATCTTTTGGTGTCCTCTAACGTAGATGATATTTGTTTGCTGCAGGTTGTCTTGTAGTATTCCATCGAACTCATTTAAATCCACATAACCACTGGAATATCTCAAACCATGCACATAGCGTTCCAGGTGATTTGCCATCTTTTTATCTTCTCTGCTTAAACTCGAAAATTCTGCAGATGGCTCGAATAGAAAATGACTCGTCTTTTTGCCAATGCGAATGGTCATTTCTTTTGGAATGAATTCACCATCAACCGTGAACCCTTGAATGTCAACCAGTGCGATCTCCATGACTCTTCGAAGCAAACTGACGTCTGACTGATGCAGCAACATCTAACTAGGCAATTTTTCGAAAAATTTCGCTGAGTGGGAGATGTTCCATGATTTGATCGTGAATGATGATGCAATAGGCTTTGGTGTCGGGAGGGAAGCCTGTAGTCGCTTCAATGTCCAACTTTATGTCAACTGTGGACGACTTTAGACCCAGATAGCGCCTCGAGCAATGGATACAAACATTGGTCGGGATTTGAATTCGGCAAAGTTTACTAGAGAGCGCTTTTCTTGACAGTTATGGTAGCTCTTGTTGAACTCTGTATAGTTGAAGTGAGCGTCAGCATATTGGTCTCGGGAAAAGTCCAATAGCATTCGTTCTTGCAGATAATAGTCGCTATTCAGAGCCAATCGTATGGATTTGATGTTGGCATTATCGAACAAGGTGACGTCTTCATGCAAATTATCGGCTTTTTTCGTTTGGAAAAATACTATAACATATCTTGGACTGTCCAATGCAGAACATGTCTTGACGGACCAGATTTCTATGGTAGATCCTTGTGTGAGTGCTGGTAGCTCGTGCAATTCCCATCGGCGAAACGGTATCATCATAGGCTCATCTGCTTTGATACGTGTCAACAGCTGCAACTTCATGTCATCGTTGGGTGGGAGATGTGGCACTTTCAAATTAATGCTTTTTATCGTTATTTCAGCAATACTCTGAGTCTGAGGAGATCCTTGCAAAGCAGTATTCGCTCTCTCGACAACCTTCACACTATTGGCATCATTGCGAGCTCTCACTAAACGGATTGACTGCTTGCCCCACGTCGCCACTTGATGATCATTGAAGATGGAAAACAAATGTTTCAGTGGAATGTTCATGCTAAACGTACCATCGGTGTTGAGGATCGGAGCATTGGGATAGTTCCAGCCTGCTATGGCTAGATGACATGAGTCTTCAGGCGTATAACACAAGTATCCTCACACAGTACTCGTCATTCCAGGATATCTGACAGTGTCCAATTCTTTATTACATAGTTCATAGGTGCAGGAATCAAAGAGATAAGCTCTAGCATTGTGGGTTAATGTACCAGTACCACCACCGGTCACCTTCAATTTACCCTTGATGGTAATGATGCCTTCAAACATGGCCAACCACGAATCTGCTTGATTAACCGTTATATCGATGACATCATTGTTCTCGAATGATTTCACATATGGATAATAGGTACGCCATTCCACTTTAGTGATGCTTTCGTCGAGTCTGAGTTTGCGGAAAACGTCGAACACGGGTGCTAACAACATTGTAGTCTTTGAGTGATTTCAGAAACAGGACACTGGATAATGTCAATGTTTTTCTGTTGCTGCTGCTGCTCTTCGAAGACACGACTGCTTTGGTGTACGGTGTCGAGAGAACTGGTGCCGATGATGTTGCTGATGATGGTATATTATCTGATTTATAGGAGTAATCAAACACTAGTACCATCTTGCGAGTTTCTTCAATTCCAATCTTATGATGATTTCTTCACCTCTAAAATTTACCTGCCTGAAATCTTGGTCTAGAATCTGGAGTGTAATGTTGGGCAATTTCCGCCTGCTGACTATAGGTAGATAGATTAGATTTCTGGGAGTCTCGTCTATGGCGTAACCAGGATCGACTGCAACTGCAAACTCGTAGATCGTATGTGATGGTCTGTCGTTGTAGAGAGCTCCAGCAGTAACGTTGCTATCAATGTGAATGGTTCTCACTTCGGTTATGCTGACCGGCAAATCGAAAGTGTGGACTTGTTGTGCGTTCAACAATCTATTTGAAAATCCCAAGACTTGAGCTATGCTATCCTTCGGGCGAAAATCGATGGCAAACCTTTGGCTCGAAATCTCACACTTTAGTGTATTATTGTTGGGCTTCAACGAGAATATATCATCAACGTCTTTTGCACTTGAGATGCCCAATTCTTTGCGTAAGAATGTCTCAATGTCCACAATGTCGTATGAACCTTCGGGAATATCGATGATCTTTCCCGCCTTGGTCTTATCTCGCAGATAAAACTTTGATCCTTTGTCGATATTTGGTATACTGTTGTATGAATGGAATCCCAACAATGCTAGTCCGTAATCAGAGTCTGGATCGAGTTGAAGTGGTGTCAAAAAGTCTATGGAGAGCGTAGATGTACGACCTTTCAACGTCACAATCAGAGACATGACTGATGCACAATGACCGAGTCACTTGGTCTCATTAAAAAGGAATTCTAAACATAGACGTCCACAATGACTTTGATTGAAATTTTGGTATTGATTGTTATTGTACAAGATTTTCGTGCTGGCACCCAAATATTGCGCCAATTCTCTGGGCGGTTTCAGATTACCATAACTATCGAAATATAAGGTTTTTTATCATTTTTTATGTAAGCCACCCAATGAGTGCCCGCATGATTGGCGGTATCCAAATTCAATACAGCACACTCGCGATGCCATGGACCGGTGGAAGGTAGAGTGTCCCGCATAAAAACACCTCGAAAATACGGTATTTTCAGCTGTTTGGCATACTTTATCACATCTTTATCGTACATTGATTTATTGGGTAGCTTGTCTAGAAGTTTTTTGAGTTTTTTGATTGTTTCTTCAAGTACAGTCCGAATCCTCTCGATGTTTTGCATAGAAATAGGCCGGAACCCTGCTTGCCGATAGCCTCCATCGCTTTATTATGTCTTTGATCTTCTTCGAGCTTTTTCTTTGCATTTTTTGCATCAATGACTGTCTTTGCGACTGCTCTGGCTCCTTCAGCTAGAGATCCTAGGGCTCCCAAGGCGGCAAAGATTGGTATCAATGGTAGTATACCGCCACTGTGTGGAAGAGGTATGATTCTTGGTACTCTGATTCTTTTTTTACCGTCAGCCCTCTTGATTGCCATTCTGGCTGCATGGAGTGCTTTCAATGCAGATTTATTCAGACCACTTCATGATGTTGTACTACCACCACCACCACCATCTGACTTTGATAGTACATTTTTTATTAATTTGATAATGTTGGATGGGGATTGCTGTGATACAAGACCCATGCCAAGTTTTCGTTTGACCTTCTTTCCGGTGGTGACAAGCCAAGCAGCAGCCTTCTCTTTGAATTTAGCGTTCTTCGACTTGACTCTCTCCCACGCTCTATTTTCCAATATCCAATCAGCTTTGTGTCTGTCTTCTATTGAGGAATTTTGTGAATAGGCGATATCGTGTACTTGACACGCTCGTCCAACGGATTGATACCGGTGTCTCCTCTTGCAAGTCTTTTATCGAGTTTGGTACCTGGACCACAAAATCTGTAGCCTGGAATGTGTAATTCGATGGGAAGTTTATCGATCAGAGAATTAAGCACACCCTCTACGTGGTAAAGCAACATGAAGACTGACGTGTAGGAAGTTCGAAAACTCTGCGTATACCTAATGAAATGAAAAATATATCATCACATGATGAAGGTCATTCAACAAGAACGGATGTTACCCATTGTGAATTTGGATGAGATTTTGTCAACCAAACCACCAGTAAATAGTAAACATGGGAAACTGCTTCCCCATTCGTTCAGAGCAATCTCCTGCGGACCAAGCGGATGTGGAAAGACCAATGCGATGCTTTTTCTGCTGTTCAATCCAAATGGCGCGAAATTCAAGAACGTGTCGTTGTACCAACCGAAATATCAATTGCTGCAACAAGTGTTGGATTCAGTGAAAGGTGTTGGGTATTTTCCCTTTAAAGAAAATGATGATGTCATCAGTCCATCAGAAGCGAAAAATCATTCGATATTCATTTTTGATGATGTATCATGCGACAAGCAGCAAAAAATTCAGGAATATTTTTCAATGTGTAGACACAAGGATATTGAAGTAGCATACCTATGCCAGACTTTTTCCAAGATACCGGAGCAGCTGGTGCGAGACAACAGTAACCTGTTGGTGTTATTTCGACAGGATGAAATGGATTTGAAGCATGTGTTCGACGAGCATGTCTCACCAGACATGTCATTCGATCAATTGAAAGCATTGTGCTCAGAGTGTTGGAATTCCAACCAATATGATGCGATAATGATTGCAAAAACTTTCGATATGAATGCTGGCAGATAAAGAAATGGTTTCGATAAGTTCATAAACCTGTGATCTCTGGACCATTCATCAAGATAACGTCAACCAAGATGCATGATGATGTTGCTGATGCGCTGCGCAAGAAAAAAATCAACGAACTATCGAAATCAATCAGAAGAAAATATTTAGCACTAAAATTGGGCAAGTCTGAGGATGATGATGCGTTACAGAAAATATTCCAACCACTGACATCACCTTTGAAACAAATTGCCTCCGCGTCCAAGGTCATAGAAGAAAAACTCGATGGAACACTTTCAAACATCAAGCGAAGCAGAGCAAAGTCGTTGGGGTTGAAGAAGGAGAAGAAGAAGGAGAAGAAGGAGGAAGAGGATGGGGAGGTGAAGAGGGAGCAATCGGATTTGAATCAAACTAATTTCATACCTATGATGGATGTGGCTGATAATGCTGGGCATACTGAAAATGATGATGAGGATGGTTATGACGATGCTGATGATGAACTTTTTGTAGATAGTGAAAATATCTCACCGGCTGCAATACATGATTACGTTGATCAGTATCCTGCGATGGCTCAAAAATATCTGACTGAATACTGGACAAATGATGAAAATATCGATACGGTTTATGGTCTCAAATATGATCCAGTAACATCGAAATGGTCTCTCAACGGAAAAGAAATGAATTTCCATCGAAGAACTGGAGATAAACTTCTTGATGGCTTTCGGTTCCGTGGCACCCCAGGCCTCTATCAATTACTCTTCTATAATGATCCATCCTTTGCCAAAGATGATACGAACCCATACAAGCAAATACTCTTGCTCACCAAAGCTCATCTGAATTCTGCAGGACGTATGATGTTCAGATCCAATTCTAGTGGTCGTGGTTTGAAGTTGACATACAGCACAGCACCTATCGAATACATGTATTGGGATGATCCAAACGAATTGGTTGATAGATTGAAGTTGCTCATTGCATCACAGCAAGCCGGAAATACATCAAACGATTACGAGATTGTTGCCATCTTGAACGAATTAGAAGAGGCAGGCATAATAAAACATGTGTGATGATTCGGTGACATTTCCGTGTTCCGTGATACTTCCGTGACACTTCCTTGACACTTCCGTGACACTTCCTTGACACTTCCGTGACAGTTCCGTGACACTTCCTTGACACTTCCGTGACAGTTCCGTGACACTTCCATGGCATGTCTATGAGTGAAGGGGCTAATAATTGGCGGGGCAAAGTGCCGACCATCATCAATAACGTACAATACTTTAGTCATTAGCATAATGAGTCTCGACAAATTCGGACGTGGTTCGTTTTCACGCTCAGCTCAGATGGTGACAGTCAGATCTGGATTTTCACATACTCCAACCGGTGATATTGATGTTGGTCATTTGAAGATGTGTAACGTAAAACTGCCAACAGATGCCGCTGATGTTGCAAACAAACAATATGTGGATGAAGTTATATCGCAAATAAAGTTAGATTTAAAGATTGCTTTCGATAATTACCGTGAAAAAATCCGAAATTACCTTGCTGGCTTCAGCAACGAAATAATCGAAGAAAGGAAGAGAGTGGATGTATATGATCTTAAACTGACATCGTACAACACAAACTTTGTTCAGTTGTCTGGCAAAGTGCACAAGATCAACATACATGTGGAGCAGCTTCGCAACAACTCTCTACCAAAACTCGAAAGCGACATCGACTTGAATGTGAAAAATATTCTAGAACTTGTCGATAAACACTGTGAAGAGTTTGCACGATTTGAAGGCTAAGCAACAACACAGTCGTGATAAAGAACGCCAGCTTGCTGATGTCATTGATCAAATGAACAAAGATCTGGCCAAGATTGCCATCACTCCAAAATCTACGACAACAACACCGCCACCGAAAAGGAAGCCTCCTGTGTGAAACACATCATATAAACTCCTAATCCAACGAAGTCAATATGTCACATTCTAAAGAAAAAATCCAACTCGTCAATGAATTACATAGACCTGCTAGGAAACAGTTTCCTAGGCGCCGCATTATCATCAAAGGTTTGGATGACTTATGGCAAATGGATCTAGCCGAAATGCGACCTTATGCCTCTGTTAATGAGGATCACAAGCTGATAATGGTCGTAATTGATTGTTTTTCCAAGTACCTATGGACTAGACCATTAAAATCAAAAACTGGTACTGAAATTGCTCGAGCATTTGCAGATATCCTATCACATGCTGGCAACACCAGAGTTCCCAAGAACTTGCAAACCGATCAAGGTACTGAGTTCTACAACGAAAAGTTTCAAAGTCTGATGAAAAAGTTCTCCATCAACCATTATCATACGTACACCATAATGAAGGCAGCCATTGCTGAACGTGTTATACGGACATTGAAGGAAAAACTATACAAGTACTTTAGTTTGAATGGCTCATACCGTTGGATAGATGTCCTGCCTGAAATCACAAAGAATTATAATGACACGAAACATACGACGATTAGATGCAAGCCCAGTGACGTCACCAAAGCCAACGAACAAGACATTCTCAAATCCGTCTACAATCACATAAAAATTGCTGGAATCAGAAAATTCAACGTTGGTGACATTGTGAGAATCAGCAAAGCCGAACATGTTTTCGAAAAGAATTATACGCCAAATTGGACTACTGAACTATTTAAAATCGTAAAAGTTCGTATTAAGAAACCTACTACATATCTCTTAGAAGATTTGCATGGTACTCCGATCAAAGGTGCTTTTTTTCCTAAAGAATTGCAAAAAACTATAAATCCTGACATCTATCTAGTGGAAAAAGTTTTAAGAAAAAAAAGGAAAAAAGGTGTTTGTCAAATGGTTGGGATTCGATGATACACATAATAGTTGGATTGATTCCAACAATAAATTATAATGCAAACATATGGAAAAGAAGCACACATTCAATGGCTATGAGAGGGCCTTTCATCGATCACGAACAAATAACCTGTTATTCCAATCTGCCGGATGTTATGATCAGTCAACAGTTATGGTATAGTGTTGAAAAGGAATCTCAGATAAATTATGAACTTACAAAAATGGATATATATTTATACAAAGCAATACATTGAGAATTCGCATTCTCTATGTGATGAGAATATTTACTCTTTCTCAGTTGATTCAATAGAAAACAACTACTTTCCTGGCTATATGCCACGATGAACATTGAATTATATCTATTGAACACACACGATAAGAGTTTGAAAATAAAATATAAAAACTTCCGAAATTATGTATATGCACACATCATTCTGAATATTCAACAGATAACAACTACTTTCCTGGCTATTTACCGCGTCGAACATTGAATTATATCTGATGAACATTCAGAAGGAAAACATGAAAAATAAAGAATAAAATCCTCCGAAATCGAGAATTGACATTCTTCTTCAAATCGGATGAATAATATGATGTATAATGATATAGAAATATAACTTACTAATATATTCAGCATTGAAATGAGAATTGGAATGTATAAGAGAAGTATACTGGCATGAACTCTGATCTTGATGAGCTTGAAAACTTCCAAATGACAGGAATAGAATGTCAACAAATTTCTCAGATGTCATTTCGTTATAGTGTTACTCGGTTTTAGTTGTATTATAGAGAGATGAAAATTGTGTATATCATGAAGAATGACTGTAAGAATAAGTGGACATCATGGTTACTGATGAGGATTCAGAAATCCGAAATGGTTTCATTGCAATAAAGTCATATAACCTGTGTGTGAGAGATAATATTTCCCATATCACTGATATGAATGATTATTTTCGGAAGTTTTCAAGCTCATCAAGATCAGAGTTCATGCCAGTATACTTCTCCTATACATTCCAATTCTCATTTCAATGCTGAATATATTAGTAAGTTATATTTCTATATCATACATCATATTATTCATCCGATTTGAAGAAGAATGTCAATTCTCAATTTCGGAGGATTTTATTCTTTATTTTTCATGTTCTCCTTCTGAATGTTCATGAGATATAATTCAATGTTCGACGCGGTAAATAGCCAGGAAAGTAGTTGTTATCTGTTGAATATTCAGAATGATGTGTGCATATACATAATTTTGTCTGAAGGAGAATGCAAATTCTCAATTTCGGAAGTTTTTATATTTTATTTTCAAACTCTTATCGTGTGTGTTCAATAGATATAATTCAATGTTCCTCGTGGCATATAGCCAGGAAAGTAGTTGTTTTCTATTGAATCAACTGAGAAAGAGTAAATATTCTCATCACATAGAGAATGCGAATTCTCAATGTATTGCTTTGTATAAATATATATCCATTTTTGTATGTTCATAATTTATCTGAGAATATTCCCTTTCAACACTTTCATACCCAATCAGGGGGTTC
Source organism: Phaedon cochleariae (assembly GCA_918026855.4). Classification (NCBI taxonomy): domain Eukaryota; kingdom Metazoa; phylum Arthropoda; class Insecta; order Coleoptera; family Chrysomelidae; genus Phaedon; species Phaedon cochleariae. Next base: position 21,345,198 of record OU896722.1, on the reverse strand, counting down.
AAACTTGAACGATGGAAACTTGTGATTTCTATAGACCTCTAATCGCAGATTCGTGATAGCGTCTCAATTCAGATTTTCTTTCCACGCCCTGTATGATGAATGTCAATTTATCATACACCCAAAAGCAGTTATGGTATAAATAATGAGGACTGAAACTTTCAACACATCAGTTCGAGAACAATGAGTGAAGACTCTGGTTATTCATCTAGTGAAGTGCTTTTCGAAGACGGTAGTTCTAGATCATCATCATCAATGATGGGTTATTATGGTGATGTCAATACATATTTGGACATGATTGAGCAAGCAGCGGAAGCCGAATCACACCACCTGCTGAATACATCGTTCCAGTTGTCCACTTACACAATCCAGTGTGGACTCAGTCCAGCTAGACAGTTTAGTTCGAGCATCATCCTGAAGAAACCCTTCTACCCAGCGAAAATTTCATTCAGTACTTACGAATGGGTCACCTTCATCGATTTGCTGCATAAGGCACAACAAGACTTTTTTGAACAACCCCTACCTGGTTTTATCGATGAATATGAGCCGATCATTACTGCTTGTGGAGACTATGCTACCGTAGCCAAACATGTCTGCGATGGTGTCAAAATGTTGACCCCTCTCCAAATACCACGTCATATTCGATCTGATGGAGGAAGATGTTGCAGACATTTTGAGTGCTGAAATGAGCATTGTTTCACATCGAGTTGATTCAATCAATGACTTAGACTTTTTTTATGTTTTATCAGAATATTATGAATGTAATAGCTGAATGGATAAAAAATAAACTGACTGTTTTGAGTGCACAAGAGCTTATATTAGGGTTTTGTGATGTTTGCGATAGCATGTCTAGTAACGCTCTCAGAGAATATCAATATTACTGTAAAAATGATTTGATGGCTGATTTGAATAAAAACCTGTGAAATATGTGACTCGTTTTTTTTTATTTCATCAGTCTACAACTTGACGCGAAACTAGTAGCATCTGAAATATTTTAGCTCTGCTCGAAAAATCATGAAGTCTGAAATAGCTGTGCTATTGGAGTTTAAAAAAACTCCCGCTTTGACTCTGACGAAATTCACTGAACAAGAATTGCAGTACATTCCAGTAGAATGTCTCATTGAATATGCAGATCCTTATGGGCTATTAAGGGTGTGGCACAAACTTCCTCAAGAATATCGCAGCAACTTCAACCTACAAATCAAACTGCCATGCTTCGTTCATTATAATCGTCCCGATTGGACCACACACTGGGATGGACCGCCATCTTCCCAAGAGGCATGTCATTTTTGTAGAGAAGGATTACTTAAATAAATAGATTATTCATCTTCGTTTTCGTATTCTTTCACCCCCTACATACATCATATTGCAAACACCATCTGTCATACGTCATATGTCATGTATTACGCGACATCAGATATTTTTTGAGAATCTGACAACACCTCATCGACTTCATAAATAATAATTTCCAACGTCTGGCAACAATGTGACGGTTATCGCTGCACACGACTCTTATCAGCATAAGCTTCATTTGGTGTTGTGTGTGTATATTGTCGATAAAACCAACATGGAAATAATCCACCATAAATTCATTTCGATGTAATACTTGTGTCTTATCTCTAGAACGCATCTCTCGCTTTGCTC
>OU896722.1:21328057-21343057 GCA_918026855.4 Phaedon cochleariae | reverse complement strand
ATGTCGATGTATCTTTATTTGCCTATTGAACTTGTTATATACCCCCCAAAGTCATCTCATACGGTCACTGCGATCGAATCTGCTTCAACTGTATGCATGTCAGATGCTAGACTGCAGAGTTACAGTGTTAACATAGTCGAAGTCGAAGTTTCTTGTTCTGCAAACTGTATGCGTTATACCCGCTTGGAAGTCGTCTCGTATGGTCATTGCGAACTTGTCTGCTTCGATAGTGTCCATGTGAGATGATAGGATAGGGATATATAGTGTATAAGACGATGAGGTCGATGTATCCCCATTATTTGCCTATTGTTCCTATAATAATCCCTTCAAAGTCGTCATATACCGTCACTGCAATCGTTCCTGCATCAACTGTATGCATGTCAGATGCTAGACTGCAGAGTTACAGTGTGAACATAGTCGAAGTCGAAGTTTCTTGTTCTGCAAGTTGTGTGCGTTATACCCGCTCAGATGTCGTCTCATATGGGCATTGCAAACTCGTCTGCTTTAATAGTATTCATGTGACATGATAGGATAGAGAGATAGAAAGTGCACACCGATGAAGTCGATGTATCTTCATCTGCCTACTGTACTTGCTATTCACCCTTCAAAGTCGTCTTATATGGTCACTGCGATCATATCTGCTTCAACTGTATGCATGTCAGAAGCTAGAGGCAGAGTTCATGTGTAAACATAGTCGTAGTCGGAGTTTCTTGTTCTGCAGTGCGTTATACCCGCTTAGATATCGTCTCATATGAGCATTGCGAACTCGTTTGCTCCAATAATATTCATGTGAGATGATAGGATAGAGATAAAGTGTGCACAACGATGAAGTCGAGATATCTTCATTCGCCTATTGAACTCGTTATATACTATTCAGAGTCATCGTTTACGGTCACTGCAATCGTATCTGCTTCAACTGTATGCATGTCAGATGCTAGACTGCAGAGTTACAGTGTAAACATAGTCGAAGTTTCTTGTTCTGCAAACTGTATGCCTAAAACCCGCTTAGAAGTCTTCTCATATGGGCATTGCGAACTAGTCTGCTCCAATAGTGTCCATGTGAGATGATTGGGAAGAGAGATATAGTATGCACGACGATGAAGTCGATGTATCTTTATTCGCCAATTGTTCTCATGATATACCCTTCAAAGTCGTCTTATACGGTCATTGCCATCGTATCTGCTTCAACTGTATGCATGTCAGATTCTAGACTGCAGAGTTACAGTGTAAACATAGTCGAAGTCGGAGTTTCTTGTTGTGCAAGTTGTGTGCGTTATACTAGCTTGGAAGTCGTCTTATATGGTCAATGCAAACTTGTTTGCTTCAATAGTGTCAATGTGAGATGATAGGATAGAGATACTATAGTGTGCAAAACGATGAAGTCTATGTATCTCCGTTTGCCTATTGTACTCGTTATATACCCTTCAAAGTCGTCTTATACGGTCACTGCAATCGTATCTGCTCCAACTGTTTGCATGTTAGATGCTAGACGGCAGAGTTACAGTGTAAACAAAGTCGAAGTCGTAGTTTCTAGTTGTGCAAGTTGTGTGCGTTATACCCGTTTGAAGTCGTCTCATATGGGCATTGCGAACTCGTCTGCTTCAATAGTGTTCATGTGAGATGATAGGATAGAGAGATATAGTGTGTACTATGATGAAGTCGATGTATTCCCATTTGCCTGTTGTACTCGCTATATTTCCTTCGAAGTCGTCTTATATGGTCATTGCGATCGTATCTGCGTCAACTGTATACATGTCAGATACTAGACTGCAGAGTTACAGTATAAACATGGTCGAAGTCGGAGTTTTTTGTTCTGCAAGCTGTGTGCGTTATACCTACTTGGAAGTCGTCTTGTATGGTCATTGCGAGCTTGTCTGCTCCAATTGTGTCCATGTGAGATGATAGGATAGAGATATATAGTGTGTAAGACGATGAGGTCGATGTATCCCCATTATTTGCCTATTGTTCCTATAATAATCCCTTCAAAGTCGTCATATACGGTCACTGCAATCGTTCCTGCATCAACTGTATGCATGTCAGATGCTAGACTGCAGAGTTACAGTGTGAACATAGTCGAAGTCGAAGTTTCTTGTTCTGCAAGTTGTGTGCGTTATACCCGCTTAGAAGTCGTCTCATATGGGCATTGCAAACTCGTCTGCTTCAATAGTATTCATGTGACATGATAGGATAGAGAGATAGAAAGTGCACACCGATGAAGTCGATGTATCTTCATCTGCCTATTGTACTTGCTATATACCCTTCAAAGTCGTCTCATATGGTCACTGCGATTATATCTGCTTCACATGTATGCATGTCAGAAGCTAGAGGCAGAGTTCATGTGTAAACATAGTCGTAGTCGGAGTTTCTTTTTCTGCAGTGCTTTATACCCGCTTAGAAGTCGTCTCATATGGGCATTGCGAACTCGTTTGCTTCAATAGTATTCATGTGAGATGATAGGATAGAGATAAAGTTTGCACAACGATGAAGTCGATGTATCTTCATTCGCCTATTGAACTCGTTATATACTATTCAGAGTCATCGTTTACGGTCACTGCTATCGTATCTGCTTCAACTGTATGCATGTCAGATGCTAGACTGCAGAGTTACAGTGTAAACATAGTCGAAGTCGAAGTTTCTTGTCCTGCAAACTGTATGCGTAAAACCCGCTTAGAAGTCTTCTCATATGGGCATTGCGAACTAGTCTGCTCCAATAGTGTCCATGTGAGATGATTGGAAAGAGAGATATAGTATGCACGACGATGAAGTCGATGTATCTTTATTCGCCTATTGTTCTCATGATATACCTTTCAAAGTCGTCTTATACGGTCATTGCCATCGTATCTGCTTCAACTGTATGCATGTCAGATTCTAGACTGCAGAGTTACAGTGTAAACATAGTCGAAGTCGGAGTTTCTTGTTGTGCAAGTTGTGTGCGTTATACTAGCTTGGAAGTCGTCTTATATGGTCAATGCAAACTTTTTTGCTTCAATAGTGTCAATGTGAGATGATAGGATAGAGATACTATAGTGTGCACACCGATGAAGTCGATGTTACTCCATTGAAAGTCGTCTCATATGGGCATCGGGAACTCGTCTGCTTTAATAGTATCCATGTGACATGATAGGATAGAAAGATAGAAAGTGCACACCGATGAAGTCGATGTATCTTCATCTGCCTACTGTACTTGCTATATACCCTTCAAAGTCGTCTTATATGGTCACTGCGATCATATCTGCTTCAACTGTATGCATGTCAGAAGCTAGACTGCAGAGTTCATGTGTAAACATAGTCGTAGTCGAAGTTGCTGGTTCTGCAAGTTGTGTGCGTTATACCTGCTTAGGAGTCGTCTCATATGGGCATTGCGAACTCGTTTGCTTCAATAGTATTCATGTGAGATGATAGGATAGACATAAAGTGTGCACACCGATGAAGTCGATGTTACTCCATTGGAAGTCGTCTCATATGGGCATCGGGAACTCGTCTGCTCCAAAAGTATCCATGTGAGTTGATAGGAAAGAGATATAGAGTGTGCACACCGATGAAGTCGATGTATCTTCATCTGCCTATTGTACTAGATATATATACCCTTCAAAGTCGTCTAATATGGTCACTACGATCATATCTGCTTCAACTGTATGCATGTCAGATAATAGACTGCAGAGTGACAGTGTAAACATAGTCGACGTCGAAGTTTGCTGTTCTGCAAGTTGTGTGCGTTATACCTGCCTGAAAGTCGTCTCGTATGGTCATCACGAACTTTTCTGCTTCGATAGTGCTCATGTGAGATGATAGGATAGAGAGATATATTGTGCACAACGATGAAGTCGATGTATCTTTATTTGCCTATTGAACTCGTTATATACCCTCCAAAGTCATCTTATACGGTCACTGCGATCGAATCTGCTTTAACTGTATGCAATTCAGATGCTAGACTGCAGAGTTACAGTGTAAACAAAGTCGAAGTCGAAGTTTCTTGTTCTGCAAACTGTATGCGTTATACCCGCTTGGAAGTCGTCTTATATGGTCAATGCAAACTTGTCTGCTTCAATTGTTTCAATGTGTGATGATCGGATAGAGAGATGTAGTATGCAAAACGATGACGTCGATGTATCTTCGTTTGCCTATTGTACTCATTATATACCCTTCAAAGTCGTCTTATACATCACTGCAATGGTATCTGCTTCTACTGTATGCATGTCAGATGCTAGACTGCAGAATTACAGTGTAAACAGAGTCGAAGTCGAAGTTTCTTGTTCTGCAAGCTGTGTGCGATATACCCGCTTAGAACTCGTCTTATATGGTCACCGCAATCGTATCTGCTCCAACAGTATGCATGTTAGTTGCTCGACGGTAGAGTTACAGTGTGAAAAAGTCAAAGTCGAAGTTTCTTGTTGTGCAAGCTGTGTGCGTTATACCCGCTAGGAAGTCGTCTCGTATAGTCATTGCGAACTTGTCTGCTTCAACAGTGTCTATGTGAGATGATAGGATAGAGATATATAGTGTGCACAACGATGAAGTCGATGTATCATCATTTTCCAATTGAACTCGTTATATACTATTCAGAGTCATCGTTTACGGTCACTGCAATCGTATCTGCTTCAACTGTATGCATGTCAGATGCTAGACTGCAGAGTTACAGTGTAAACATAGTAGAAGTCGAAGTTTCTTGTTCTGCAAACTGTATGCGTAAAACCCGCTTAGAAGTCGTCTCATATGGGCATTGCGAACTAGTCTGCTCCAATAGTGTCCATGTGAGATGATAGGAAAGAGAGATATAGTATGCACGACGATGAAGTCGATGTATCTTCATTCGCCTATTGTTCTCGTGATATACCCCTCAAAGTCGTCTCATACGGTCATTGCCATCGTATCTGCTTCAACTGCATGCATGTCAGATTCTAGACGGCAGAGTAACAGTGTAAACAAAGTCGAAGTTGAAGTTTCTTGTTGTGCAAGTTGTGTGCGTTATACTCGCTTGGAAGTCGTCTTATATGGGCATTGCGAACTCGTCTGCTTCAATAGTATCCATGTGAGATGATAGGATAGGGAGATATAGTGTGTACTACGATGAAGTCGATGTATTTCCATTTGCCTGTTGTACTCGCTATATTCCCTTCAAAGTCGTCTTATATGGTCATTGCGATCGTATCTGCGTCAACTGTATACATGTCAGATACTAGACTGCAGAGTTACAGTATAAACATGGTCGAAGTCGGAGTTTTTTTTCTGCAAGCTGTGTGCGTTATACCTACTTGGAAGTCGTCTTGTATGGTCATTGCGAGCTTGTCTGCTCCAATTGTGTCCATGTGAGATGATAGGATAGAGATATATAGTGTATAAGACGATGAAGTCGATGTATCCCCATTATTTGCCTATTGTTCCTATAATAATCCCTTCAAAGTCGTCATATACCGTCACTGCAATCGTTCCTGCATCAACTGTATGCATGTCAGATGCTAGACTGCAGAGTTACAGTGTGAACATAGTCGAAGTCGAAGTTTCTTGTTCTGCAAGTTGTGTGCGTTATACCCGCTCAGATGTCGTCTCATATGGGCATTGCAAACTCGTCTGCTTCAATAGTATTCATGTGACATGATAGGATAGAGAGATAGAAAGTGCACACCGATGAAGTCGATGTATCTTCATCTGCCTACTGTACTTGCTATATACCCTTCAAAGTCGTCTTATATGGTCACTGCGATCATATCTGCTTCAACTGTATGCATGTCAGGAGCTAGACTGCAGAGTTCATGTGTAAACATAGTCGTAGTCGAAGTTGCTGGTTCTGCAAGTTGTGTGCGTTATACCTGCTCAGAAGTCGTCTCATATGGGCATTGCGAACTCGTTTGCTTCAATAGTATTCATGTGAGATGATAGGATAGACATAAAGTGTGCAATCCGATGAAGTCGATGTTACTTCATTGGAAGTCGTCTCATATGGGCATCGGGAACTCGTCTGCTCCAAAAGTATCCATGTGAGTTGATAGGAAAGAGATATAGAGTGTGCACACCGATGAAGTCGATGTATCTTCATCTGCCTATTGTACTAGATATATATACCCTTCAAAGTCGTCTAATATGGTCACTACGATCATATCTGCTTCAACTGTATGCATGTCAGATAATAGACTGCAGAGTGACAGTGTAAACATAGTCGACGTCGAAGTTTGCTGTTCTGCAAGTTGTGTGCGTTATACCTGCCTGAAAGTCGTCTCGTATGGTCATCACGAACTTTTCTGCTTCGATAGTGCTCATGTGAGATGATAGGATAGAGAGATATATTGTGCACAACGATGAAGTCGATGTATCTTTATTTGCCTATTGAACTTGTTATATACCCTCCAAAGTCATCTTATATGGTAACTGCGATCGAATCTGCTTTAACTGTATGCAATTCAGATGCTAGACTGCAGAGTTACAGTGTAAACATAGTCGAAGTCGAAGTTTCTTGTTCTGCAAACTGTATGCGTTATACCCGCTTGGAAGTCGTCTTATATGGTCAATGCAAACTTGTCTGCTTCAATTGTTTCAATGTGTGATGATCGGATAGAGAGATGTAGTATGCAAAACGATGACGTCGATGTATCTTCGTTCGCCTATTGTACTCATTATATACCCTTCAAAGTCGTCTTATACATCACTGCAATGGTATCTGCTTCTACTGTATGCATGTCAGATGCTAGACTGCAGAATTACAGTGTAAACATAGTCGAAGTCGAAGTTTCTTGTTCTGCAAGCTGTGTGCGATATACCCGCTTAGAACTCGTCTTATATGGTCACCGCAATCGTATCTGTTTCAACAGTATGCATGTTAGTTGCTCGACGGTAGAGTTACAGTGTGAAAAAGTCAAAGTCGAAGTTTCTTGTTGTGCAAGCTGTGTGCGTTATACCTGCTAGGAAGTCGTCTCGTATAGTCATTGCGAACTTGTCTGCTTCAACAGTGTCTATGTGAGATGATAGGATAGAGATATATAGTGTGCACAACGATGAAGTCGATGTATCATCATTTTCCAATTGAACTCGTTATATACTATTCAGAGTCATCGTTTACGGTCACTGCAATCGTATCTGCTTCAACTGTATGCATGTCAGATGTCAGACTGCAGAGTTACAGTGTAAACATAGTAGAAGTCGAAGTTTCTTGTTCTGCAAACTGTATGCGTAAAACCCGCTTAGAAGTCGTCTCATATGGGCATTGCGAACTAGTCTGCTCCAATAGTGTCCATGTGAGATGATAGGAAAGAGAGATATAATATGCACGACGATGAAGTCGATGTTTCTTCATTCGCCTATTGTTCTCGTGATATACCCTTCAAAGTCGGAGCATCGGCTGGGGATAGTCCTGCACGATTCGCTGTTGCGTTCCAATTAACAGTGCTGCTCCTAAAGTGGCGCATGGAGTTAGTAACAAAGCCTACACAGAACACGCAGAAAGATATGACGATGTGGTTGTGAGCATCAGAGAAGAAGTAGGACGGTGTATGTAGGTGGGTGTGGAAAACTACCAGCTGAGCGTGAGAGCGGGCCAGCTGCTTAAGTAGACCTCGGTCTCGGGGGTTAACGATGATAGTTAGCAGGCCTGCCACTGCGCATATGGTAGTGAGTACATTACTAGCCTACGTGTATGTAGGTGGGTGCGGAAAACTACCAGCTGAGCGTGAGAGCGGGCCAGCTGCTTAAGTAGACCTCGGTCTCGGGGGTTAACGATGATAGTTAGCAGGCCTGCCACTGCGCAATATGGTAGTGAGTACATTACTAGCCTACAAAACACAGCTGAAAAACTCTGAAAAGAGAGCTGATGGGCGGTGCCTGAAAAGGATGTTAGCCAGCTCTCTTGAGCGAACCACATCAGTCATTGAAAACACTTGGGGTTGGCAAAAAGGTCCCATTGGGGACTAGTTGCTGACGTGGAAACGTCCCCCACCAGTACCAGTACCAGTACCAGTACCCTTCAAAGTCGTCTCATACGGTCATTGCCATCGTATCTGCTTCAACTGCATGCATGTCAGATTCTAGACGGCAGAGTAACAGTGTAAACAAAGTCGAAGTTGAAAATTCTTGTTGTGCAAGTTGTGTGCGTTATACTCGCTTGGAAGTCGTCTTATATGATCAATGCAAACTTGTTTGCTTCAGTGTAAACAAAGTCGAAGTCGAAATTTCTAGTTGTGCAAGTTGTGTGCGTTATTTCCGCTTGGAAGTCGTCTCATATGGGCATTGCGAACTCGTCTGCTTCAATAGTATCCATGTGAGATGATAGGATAGGGAGATATAGTGTGTACTACGATAAAGTCGATGTATTTCCATTTGCCTGTTGTACTCGCTATATTCCCTTCAGAGTCGTCTTATATGGTCATTGCGATCGTATCTGCGTCAACTGTATACATGTCAGATACTAGACTGCAGAGTTACAGTATAAACATGGTCGAAGTCGGAGTTTTTTTTCTGCAAGCTGTGTGCGTTATACCTACTTGGAAGTCGTCTTGTATGGTCATTGCGAGCTTGTCTGCTCCATTTGTGTCCATGTGAGATGATAGGATAGAGATATATAGTGTATAAGACGATGAGGTCGATGTATCCCCATTATTTGCCTATTGTTCCTATAATAATCCCTTCAAAGTCGTCATATACCGTCACTGCAATCGTTCCTGCATCAACTGTATGCATGTCAGATGCTAGACTGCAGAGTTACAGTGTGAACATAGTCGAAGTCGAAGTTTCTTGTTCTGCAAGTTGTGTGCGTTATACCCGCTCAGATGTCGTCTCATATGGGCATTGCAAACTCGTCTGCTTCAATAGTATTCATGTGACATGATAGGATAGAGAGATAGAAAGTGCACACCGATGAAGTCGATGTATCTTCATCTGCCTACTGTACTTGCTATATATCCTTCAAAGTCGTCTTATATGGTCACTGCAATCATATCTGCTTCAACTGTATGCATGTCAGAAGCTAGAGGCAGAGTTCATGTGTAAACATAGTCGTAGTCGGAGTTTCTTGTTCTGCAGTGCGTTATACCCGCTTAGAAGTCGTCTCATATGGGCATTGCGAACTCGTTTGCCTCAATAATATTCATGTGAGATGATAGGATAGAGATAAAGTGTGCACAACGATGAAGTCGATGTATTTTCATTCGCCTATTGAACTCGTTATATACTATTCAGAGTCATCGTTTACGGTCAAACCAATCGTATCTGCTTCAACTGTATGCTTGTCAGATGCTAGACTGCATAGTTACAGTGTAAACATAGTCGAAGTCGAAGTTTCTTGTTCTGCAAACTGTATTCGTTATACCCGCTTGAAAGTCATCTTATATGGTCAATGCAAACTCGTCTGCTTCAATAGTGTCAATGTAAGATGATAGGATAGAGAGATAAAGTGTGCAAAACGATGAAGTCGATGTATCTTCGTTTGCCTATTGAACTCGTTATATACCCTTCAAAGTCGTATCATACGGTCACTGCAATGGTATCTGCTTCTACTGTATGCATGTCAGATGCTAGACTGCAGAATTACAGTGTAAACATAGACGAAGTCGAAGTTTCTTGTTCTGCAAGCTGTGTGCGATATACCCGCTCAGAACTCGTCCTATATGGTCACCGCAATCGTATCTGCTCCAACAGTATAAATGTTAGTTGCTCGACGGTAAAGTAACAGTGTAAACAATGTCGAAGTCGAAGTTTCTTGTTCTGCAAACTGTATGCGTTATACCCGCTTGGGAGTCGTCTCGTATGGTCATTGCGAACTTGTCTGCTTCGATAGTGTCCATGTGAGATGATAGGATAGAGAGATATAGAGTGCACTACGATGAAGTCGATGTATCTTCATTTGCCTATTGAACTCGTTATATACCCTTCAAAGTCATCTTTCACGGTCACTGCAATCGTATCTGCTTCAACTGTATGCATGTCAGATGCTTGACGGCAGAGTTACAGTGTAAACGAAGTCGAAGTCGGAGTTTCATGTTGTGCAAGTTGTGTGCGTTTTACCCGCTTGGAAGTTTTCTCATATGGTCATCGAGAACTCGTCTGCTCCGATAGTATCAATGTGAGTTGATAGGATAGAGATATAGAGTGTGCACACCGATGAAGTCGATGTATCTTCATCTGCCTATCGTACTCGATATATACCCTTCAAAGACGTCTCATATTGTCACTACCATCATATATACTGCAACTGTATGCATGTCAGATGCTAGACTGCAGAGTGACAGTGGAAACATAGTCAACGTCGAAGTTTCTTTTTCTGCAAGCTGTGTGCGTTATACCTGCTTGGAAGTCGTCTCGTATGGTCATCGCGAACTTGTCTGCTTCAGTAGTGTCCATGTGAGATGATAGGATAGAAAGATATAGTGTGCACAACGATGAAGTCGATTTATCGTCATTTGCCTATTGAACTTGTTATATACCCTTCGAAGTCATCTTTCACGGTCACTGCAATCGTATCTGCTTCAACTGTATGTTTGTCAGATGCTAGACTGCATAGTTACAGTGTAAACATAGTCGAAGTCGAAGTTTCTTGTTCTGCAAACTGTATGCGTTATACCCGCTTGGAAGTCGTCTTATATGGTCAATGCATACTCGCCTGCTTCAATAGTGTCAATGTAAGATGATAGGATAGAGAGATATAGTGTGCAAAACGATGAAGTCGATGTATCTTCGTTTGCCTATTGTACTCGTTATATACCCTTCAAAGTCGTCTCATACGGTCACTGCAATGGTATCTGCTTCTACTGTATGCATGTCAGATGCTAAACTGCAGAATTACAGTGTAAACATAGTCGAAGTCGAAGTTTCTTATTCTGCAAGCTGTGTGCGATATACCCGCTTAGAACTCGATTTATATGGTCACCGCAATCGTATCTGCTCCAACAGTATGCATGTCAGTTGCTCGACGGTAGAGTTACAGTGTAAACAAAGTCAATGTCGAAGTTTCTTGTTGTGCAAACTGTGTGCGTTATACCTGCTAGAAAGTCGTCTCGTATAGTCATTGCGAACTTGTCTGCTTCAACAGTGTTTATGTGAGATGATAGGATAGAGATATATAATGTGCACAACGATGAAGTCGATGTATCTTCATTTGCCTATTGAACTCGTTATATACCCTTCAAAGTCATATTTCACGGTCACTGCAATCGTATCTGCTTCAACTGTATTCATGTCAGATGCTTGACGGCAGAGTTACAGTGTAAACGAAGTCGAAGTCGGAGTTTCATGTTGTGCAATTTATGTGCATTTCACCCGCTTGAAAGTTGTCTCATATGGTCTTCGGGAACTCGTCTGCTTCGATAGTATCAATGTGAGTTGATAGGATAGAGATATAGAGTGTGCACACCGATGAAGTCGATGTATCTTCATCTGCCTATCGTACTCGATATATACCCTTCAGAGACGTCTCATATTGTCACTACCATCATATCTACTGCAACTGTATGCATGTCAAATGCTAGACTGCAGAGTGACAGTGGAAACATAGTCGACGTCGAAGTTTCTTGTTCTGCAAGCTGTGTGCGTTATACCTGCTTGGAAGTAGTCTTGTATGGTTATTGCGAACTTGTCTGCTTCAATATTGTCCATGTGAGATGTTAGGATAGAGAGATATAGTGTGCACAATGATGAAGTCGAATTATCTTCATTTGCCTATTGAACTTGTTAGATACCCTTCAAAGTCATCTTTCACGGTCACTGCAATCATATCTGCTTCAACTGTATGCATGTCAGATGCTAGACTGCAGAGTGACAGTGTAAACATAGTCGAAGTCAAAGTTTCTTGTTCTGCAAGCTGTGTGCGATATACCCGCTCAGAACTCGTCTTATATGGTCACCGCAATCGTATCTGCTCCAACAGTATAAATGTTAGTTGCTCGACGGTAAAGTTAAAGTGTAAACAATGTCAAAGTCGAAGTTTCTTGTTCTGCAAGCTGTGTGCCTTATACCTGCTTGAAAGTCGTCTCGTATGGTCATTGTAAACTTTTCTGCTTTGATAGGGTCCATGTGAGATGATAGGATAAAGAGATAAATCGTGCACAACGATGATGTCGATGTATCTTTATTTGCCTATTGAACTTGTTATATACCCTCCAAAGTCATCTCATACGGTCACTGCGATCGAATCTGCTTTAACTGTATGCATGTCAGATGCTTGACTGCAGAGTTACAGTGTTAACATAGTCGAAGTCGAAGTTTCTTGTTCTGCAAACTGTATGCGTTATACCCGCTTGGAAGTCGTCTCGTATGGTCATTGCGAACTTGTCTGCTTCGATAGTGTCCATGTGAGATGATAGGATAGAGAGATATAGAGTGCACAACGATGAAGTCGATGTATCTTCATTTGCCTATTGAACTCGTTATATACCCTTCAAAGTCATCTTTCACGGTCACTGCAATCGTATCTGCTTCAACTGTATGCATGTCAGATGCTTGACGGCAGAGTTACAGTGTGAACGAAGTCGAAGTCGGAGTTTCATGTTGTGCAAGTTGTGTGCGTTTTACCCGCTTGAAAGTTTTCTCATATGGTCATCGAGAACTCGTCTGGTCCGATAGTATCAATGTGAGTTGATAGGATAGAGATATAGAGTGTGCACACCGATGAAGTCGATGTATCTTCATCTGCCTATCGTACTCGATATATACCCTTCAAAGACGTCTCATATTGTCACTACCATCATATATACTGCAACTGTATGCATGTCAGATGCTAGACTGCAGAGTGACAGTGGAAACATAGTCAACGTCGAAGTTTCTTGTTCTGCAAGCTGTGTGCGTTATACCTGCTTGGAAGTCGTCTCGTATGGTCATTGCGAACTTGTCTGCTTCAGTAGTGTCCTTGTGAGATGATAGGATAGAGAGATATAGTGTGCAAAACGATGAAGTCGATGTATCTTCGTTTGCCTATTGTACTCGTTATATACCCTTCAAAGTCGTCTCATACGGTCACTGCAATGGTATCTGCTTCTTCTGTATGCATGTCAGATGCTAGACTGCAGAATTACAGTGTAAACATAGTCGAAGTCGAAGTTTCTTATTCTGCAAGCTGTGTGCGATATACCCGCTTAGAACTCGACTTATATGGTCACCGCAATCGTATCTGCTCCAACAGTATGCATGTCAGTTGCTCGACGGTAGAGTTACAGTGTAAACAAAGTCAATGTCGAAGTTTCTTGTTGTGCAAACTGTGTGCGTTATACCTGCTAGGAAGTCGTCTCGTATAGTCATTGCGAACTTGTCTGCTTCAACAGTGTCCATGTGAGATGATAGGATAGAGATATATAGTGTGCACAACGATAAAGTCGATGTATCTTCATTTGCCTATTGAACTCGTTATATACTGTTCAGAGTCATCGTTTACGGTCACTGCAATCGTATCTGCTTTAACTGTATGCATGTCAGATGCTAGACTGCAGAGTTACAGTGTAAACATAGTCGAAGTCGAAGTTCCTTGTTCTGCAAACTGTATGCGTTATACCCGCTTGGGAGTCGTCTCGTATGGTCATTGCGAACTTGTCTGCTTCGATAGTGTCCATGTGAGATGATAGGATAGAGAGATATAGTGTGCATAACGATGAAGTCGATGTATCTTCATTTGCCTATTGAACTCGTTATTTACATTCCAAAGTCATCTTTCACGGTCACTGCAATCGTATCTGCTTCAACTGTATGCATGTCAGATGCTTGACGGCAGAGTTACAGTGTAAACAAAGTCGAAATCGGAGTTTCATGTTGTGCAAGTTGTGTGCGTTTTACCCGCTTGAAAGTTGTCTCATATGGTCATCGAGAACTCGTCTGTTTCGATAGTATCGATGTGAGTTGATAGGATAGAGATATAGAGTGTGCACACCGATGAAGTCGATGTATCTTCATCTGCCTATCGTACTCGATATATACCCTTCAAAGACTTCTCATATTGTCACTACCATCATATATACGGCAACTGTATGCATGTCAGATGCTAGACTGCAGAGTGACAGTGGAAACATAGTCGACGTCGAAGTTTCTTGCAGAACAACAGCTGTGTGCGTTATACCTGCTTGAAGGTCGTCTCGTATGGTCATTGCGAACTTGTCTGCTTCAATAGTGTCCATGTGAGATGATAGGATAGAAAGATATAGTGTGCACAATGATGAAAGTAGAAAAGCAAAGGGATACCAGAGCTGCTCTCTCGTACATGCTTTCTTACCTATGAGAGTGCTGAAATTTTGAACGTACAAAATGAGTACCCCTGCTCTCCCATACATATGTTTCCTCACCTATGGGAGTTCTGATATTTCAATATGAGTACCCCTTGCTCTCTCATACATGTTTCCTTACCTATGAGAGTACACCTTGCTCTCTCATATATGTTTCCTTACCTATGAGAGTACTCCTTGCTTTCTCATACATGTTTCCTTACCTATGAGAGTACACCTTGCTCTCACATATATGTTTCCTCACCTATGAGAGTACCCCTTGCTCTCTCATACATGTTTCCTTACCTATGAGAGTTCGAACATACAGTATAAGTACACCTTGCTCATATTTCTGGTTGCGCCACTGCGCTCCATTCGAAAGCAATTCCTTGTGCATTCATTTAGTAATATAATTATTACGGTTTTGTTCATTTTGTTCTGCCGAGACTGAAAACGACTCGATTAGCATAACCATTGAACACGATTCTCGGTCAACGGACCTCGAAGCGACGAGTTCAGTAGGATACCAGAACTAATAACTGTTCATGAAAATGCACTACTTGGATATGGATGTATGTTGAGTTTATAGATTTCTGTGGGTCACTTAAATCTAGGTACTGCCGTTATTTCGACTCCAGTTTTTTATTCAATATACTATAAATGCATTTCGAAATCGCATTGCAACTTCACTTACAATTGAAGTAACCTCTAGGGGTGAGCCACAATATACCCATCTGGGGTCGCAGTGGAGGGGAGGTGTTCGCCCCACTCACATGGAACCTAACCTAACCTAACCTACAGTTGAAGTGCATTGAAGATACCTACCATGGGTAAGTCA
>OU896722.1:21243690-21327557 GCA_918026855.4 Phaedon cochleariae | reverse complement strand
ATTCGTTTATACGAGTTGATGCATAGATTTCGGGAGGATGTGATTCAATGTTCTGCGTGGTATTAGCCAGGAAGGTAGTTGTTTTTCTCCTGAAATCTTCCATTGTTGTTCATTTTATGAAGATTGTGTGGATATTGAATGTATTTGCTATCAAGTAATTCAATTGTCTAATTCCATAAGTATGGGCTGTATTGACTTCATTAGAAGCTAAGTTTGATATTTTAAATTCAGCCCTGAGAAAATGAATTGAGCAACATATTTTGAGTCAATATATATTTTGAAATTTTCTAGGTTTCTATAAATCCACTGTTGGTTCCAGAGAATTCATATAAAGTATGCACTTAATAGAAAGAAATAATAACTGAAGTGTCAAGTACAGGGTGATCAGTTTAGGGTAGCGAGCGGTCATATATCATAAGATATTGGTCGTATAGACTTGAGGAAAAAAAGTCATGATAAAAGTTGCCAAGAGAATTTGCTGGAAATTATTTTCGAGGTTGTCAAACGTCCGGTAGAGGGCGTAACAACCAACACCAAGTAGAAAAATGGGATTTTTATAGAATTTTGTCTTATGGAAGTATATCGATGATATCATTTTCATATTTACTGACCATTTTCTTACATTTTTTGTCTGAAACGTTTCGTTCTATCTATCGAAATAAAGCGGTGGGGGAAGTTCAACTGTTTTTTAAAACAAACCAAGATTTTTCCCGTAACTGATCACCCTGTACATTAAGCAACTCTAATTCTAGGCGGAAGGTTCAAGGAGTACTACTACTGGGATTCCTACTGGATCCTCAAAGGTCTTCTGCTCAGCGACATGATTGAGACCTCCAAGGGACTGATCCAGAACCTTCTCTCTATGGTGGAGCGATACGGCTTCATTCCGAACGGCGGCAGAATTTACTATCTGAACAGATCACAGCCTCCTCTTCTCACCTTCATGGTGGCTGATTACGTCAAGTACACCAAGGATTTCGAGTTTTTGCGCAACAACATTGACACGTTGGACAAGGAGCTGAATTTCTGGCTCAACCAGAGGACCATCAACGTTGAGAGGGATGGGAAAGTCTACCAATTGGCTCATTACGATTCTGAGAGTGATACGCCTAGGCCAGAATCCTATTTGGAGGATATCGAAACATGCTCTCAACTGGATAGTGAGGATGCTAAGGTAAGCTGAAACAGATATTTTCTATTATTCAAATCGCAGTGGCCGTGGGCTCACCATGTACTCACGGCGTCGGAGTAGAGGTAGCCCCAGGTGACTCCAGACACCACTGGTTAAAAGCTTGAACCAAAGAAGGGAAGATGTGTTTCGTGCAAAATAATTTGTTCAATATTCGTAGCAGAGCGCTTTCGACTGTTAAGTCATCATCAGTGCGTACCTGTAAGTAATCTGCTTTCAGCTAATCGAAAGAAATTGAAATTGAAAATTCAAAATAAAAAAAAAATTTCGAAAGAATTTTTTCGATAAAATATTTTGGAAACGTCACAAAAGGTATCTTGTTCACCCCATCGTACATACGGCCTGGTGCCTCACCTATTGGGTTGGACTCCAGTGGGCAGCGGTTTTCAAAAAGCACCACCGGACTACGATAGACGAGGTGAAGAAGAATCCCATTATGGGTCAAGTGGGAGGATATCTTGCCTGCCTCGGCGGGTGAGCAGTGTTTGTTCTAAATGCCATCCAGAAGACAGGTGAAAAAGAAGGTGAAATTTTTACCTTTTTAAGTAGAGTGTTTGTAGTTCATGTTAATATTATAGTTGCAATTTCATCATTGGAATAAATTCTGCACTCATTGCCACGAGGCAAATGACCGTTTTCAGAAAGAAATTGGAGAATGAGAATTAAAAATGCCCGTTTATTATGAACATTCAAGAAAATTTCCTCGAATTCAGAGATGATTTTGTTGACTATAATATACGAATACAAAACTAACTGCACAATCAAAGCTTTTCTATTTTTCCTCTACTTATACTTTTCATGAGAGAGTAATTGTCTTCTATTATTGATTCATCATTATAAATTAAGCTATGTTTACTACTGAACTTAGATGGAGTAAAATCCTCGCGGTGAATTGCATATACCCACATTTTCGATAGCTCCTCGTCCAACGGGAAACTAAAAGCATGACCTTTTGAACCACCCACATAATTCCCCCGACAAAAGGGAACACAACACTTGAAAGGCATTGTTATTTTGCCGATCACAACACAAAATATTTCACAAAACAGTAATTTTTCCGCCAATTATTTTGATGAATAAACAACAATAAAATTCGGGACCGTTTCAAAAACATACGTGAATCACCGATGAATTAAAACGAACTGACGCGTTAGTCGACAAGCGATAAAATAAAACACTGGCCTCTATTGGTGACGTGACGAGCTGTTTACGTCAGAGTCTGCTGGCCTCGTTGTATCGGTGGTAACGCCTCAAGCCGTACGCCTAAGACATTGAAAACGTCCCCAGAACGGCCATTTCAGGTACAGCGTACGTTTTCAGGACGTTTTGGGAACATACGATGTTACACAACCAGAGGTCCCCAGGACGTACGATGAAGGTTCTGTTTATGTCTGAACGGGACCATTAATACCTGAATCAACGTAAATCCAGATAGTTACTCAGATAGTTAAAATAGAGACCTAGATAGGTGAAAAAATAATTATTTTGACTAAAAAAATATAGAAAGTGCTCCTACCGGGGATCGATCCCACGACCTTCAGATTACCGTGCAGATGCTCTACCTACTACTTTACAGAAGACTTGATTATATGTTAGTATACAACAAGACATTGTGTGCGAATGTTGATTGATCCTTATTCTCATCGATACTTGCATAGAAACAGATAATCATGGCAGAGAATACCTAAATAGATGTTTTGTGATCAGGTACGGCCAGTAAAAATGAATTGTGAGAAATGTATTATGTTCATGTTTGCGAGGTTCCTGAATGAATAGATATCAGAGATCGAGGGTAGAATAAATTATGTGCGATGATTTCAATTATCATTATATATACAGTTTTATTCAATCTCGTCCCTTGAAAGTCGATGAAGTCCAGAGTTGAACGTACCCATTACATCGTAATCGTACGTAATCAGAAACGGACGTTTTCAGTACGTCTTGAAAAGGTCCCGAACGTTCAGACCTAAATCGGACCTAAACTGAACGTTCTCAGGACGTCGAGTGCTATATGGGCTGGGGTGCTGTCGGTATAAGTCGAAAGATAGGTGACCGGCAGTCATCCCTATGGGAGTCGCTTGTGAGAGGGGTGGGAATTGGTCCCACCCGATTGCTACCCCGGCAATATATATTTATTATTGTTATTATCCGAATCGCAGAGAGATAACGAGGTGGTAGTGTTGGAATTTTCATTCATCACAAATTATATTTTGAAATGATTTAAACGGAACAAACCTATGTAACATATTCAGCTATTGAAATCAAATCCCCAGAAAATATACTTAGTGGTGTTTATAGATCACAAGATATAAATATCCATAATTGTTTCAATTTCATGGATAGAACTCTCGATGCATTTAATTAATCGAAATGTGAAAGTTTTTTGTTTGGTGATATGAATGTAGATCAATTATCAACTAGGTACTCGATCACTTCATTACCAATTCAGAGAAAGATCTTGAAGTATCTATCATCAACAATTCTTTGAGTGATTAATTTTATTAAACTCACGTACCTGAAAGAATGTTGAATAATAGCAAATATGTTGACAAAATAATAAGATTATATGACATAGAAGAATTGAAAAATCAATTGGAAATACAATAATATCGATTTCTATGATGACCTTAATGAGGCTTATGAGGAACTATGAGGAACTACTGAATATTTTTCATTAATGTTTGATATCAAACACAGGTGCGCTTCTTAACCATGGTTTGATAATAGTCTGAGCAAATTAATCAAGTTACGTGGTAATTTCCACACAAAGAAAAGGAAACACCCAAATGTGAATTATTTTAAAGAGTCATACAATCACTAAAATAAATTAGTGAAAAAAAAATGAGAGAAAAAAAGAAGAAATTCAATAATGATCATTTTCTCAATAGCACTGCAAAGACAGTTTGGAATGGAATAAATTCCCTCCGATACAATAAATCAAAAAAAATCAGAAAGACAACATCAAACCTATCATGAATGATGTTGAAATTGACGAGTATCATGCAGTGTGTCATGAAATTGATAAACATTTTGTTGATGTAGGTCCAAATTTATCTTCAAAAATCACTTCAAGATGATCCAAATATTTCAGAAATTGAAAATCTTATCGATAGTCTTGATGTACGAAAATCTTGTGAATTTGATTATATTAGTGTCAGTAATCCAATCTGAATTAGCACCTATCTTGTTGAAAATCATTTCAAAAATTTCTGAAACTGGTATCATTCCTGACAAAAACGAAAATTGCAAAGGTATTGCCAAATCATAAATCTGCTGAGAAAAAAAAAACGATTTGAATAATTACAAGCCAATGTTTGTCCTTCCAATTCTTTCTAAAATTATAGAAAAAATTATGAATCCTTGATTTGGTCAATCTTTATTCCGTAGGTCAAAGGATACAGAGATAGCAGTGATGGATGTAATTTCGGACATCCAGTCACGGATAGATGAAAATTAAAAATGTGGCTTCTTGTCCTCAGATCTATATAAGGCATTTGACACTATGGATCATACCATTTTCCTAATGATTTATATTCGAGAGGAAGAATTCCTGATTGGTTCATGAATTATTCGACAAATAGAAAGTCGTTTGTTAAAAACAATGGTTGAAGTGAATGATACTTGTAGCTAAATTATGAATATCACATGTGGAGTACCCCAAAGATCTGTTTTGGGGCCAATTTCATTTTCAATTTGTATAAATTCAATATCATCTCTGAAATTGGAAGGAAAGCAGATCATTTGCAGATGATTCAACATTGAATTACGTATCAAAAGAATGAACTGATATCGAACGGGATATTGAAAGGGATTTGGAGAACAGATCATCTTGGATGCAAATTCATAAGTTGACTCTTAATTTTAACAAATCTTCATATATGTATATCTCAAAGAGATTATGTGATATTTCAAATAATGCAATATCTTTTAACAATAGATTCTTTAAATATACAAAGGTAACCAAATTTTTGGTCTCTATATCGATGAAAAATTATTGTGGACTTAACACATAGACCATTTGAGAAATGAAATAAATCCAATCATATACATTTTATTCAAAATCCGGAATATAATTCTTGTAAGATGATCAAAGTGTTGCCTCATATATTCAAATCTACAATATTCAATTTCTATACGGGGGAGAACAAATATTTGACGCCTCAAACCACTAATGATAATACTATAAGCAAATCAATTAAGTGCAGTTTTCATCTAAATCTTCTAGAACCAACAGTTTTATACAAACCTAGAAAATTCCTGAATCTCATTTCGTTATATAAACTCAAAATATGTTGGTTCATTTATTTTGTCAGGATTGAAGTATCAAACTTAGCATTCAATGAAGTCAATACAGTCCATAGTTATGGGACTAGACAATTGGATTATTACTTGATAGCAAATACATTCGAGTCGAACATTGGCAAACAATCTACTCAGAATTGAAATGTTATATGTTATAAATGTTTCCACTGAGTAAAATTCATTAGTTCAACTTGTAATATTATTATTATTATTTTTCTATGTGTTCATGTATTCGTTTCATAAACAGATATGTTTCTTGGAGTAATAAAAACCAGCGTACATACATTTGTACGCTGTAAAAACCATCAATCCAATGTCTGTGAAACATGGTGCATACCAGGAATAGCGATACAGATGCGGTAGACAATCTACCAAATATTATATCCTCGAACTTTTGATGGCCATAGTTTCTTGAAAATACTTTCTTGCCCAGTATGCAGCCTGAGTGCATCGCTTGTTGCAGCCATCTGGCTCAAACTAAACTGGTCAACATTGATAACGTCGTTGTCCAAAATATAACCTGAATTAAAATTAGAATAAAACGAATTTCCTCACCAATTTGAAATCGGTTTTCACCGATGATTAGCCTAATCTCTTGACAGTTTGTTGTGGCAATATGAAACATCTGTAATTTCAGATTACATTGCTACAGGGTGATAATTGAATGGGTGTAAAATTGCATCGTGGTCGTCACCTTACCGTTTGAACAGATTTTTTTTCTCACCTTCATCCGCTTGATTGATGATTTCTCTCGAAATGTTTACGGAATTTTCGAATTCAGATCTTTGATAATCGTGTTATGAACATTCATTCGAAATGATGCATTTTTTCGACGTTAATTGAATGAAATTGAAAGTTGATGTTTTTTTTCGAAGAATCAACGTTGTATTTATAGTCGTCGGATATGTGATGGTGTTCGAACACTGAAAATTCTGAAGAAGTCTATACAAAGTGATACAAGAAATACAGAATGATGGAATGGAGAATAACGTAGTCTTCAGTAGATGAAACATAATTTTCTCTGTATGACTAGTGAAATAATGGATTGTTACTTCGTCATGAGGATGTCTGGTGTCTGACCTCGAAATGGTTTTGTAATGTCTCGGATGGAAGGTCAATGAAGGTACGCATTTTAAATCAATATGATTTTCGTCAAGATACATTATAAAATTCAAAAAATTACGATTGTAGTTCCAGAAATATAAAATTTATATCTATTCTTGTTGATGGATTTACAAGGTGCGATAAAAAATATGTCCAGATTGTTCCGGGATGAAGGAGAATATGTTTGAACGTGATGAAAATCGCTATGTTCCGAAAAAGAAATATAGTGTCGGTCATTGTCGTAAATTGTGGAAGGTATAAATAGAGTAACTTTTCATAAGTTTTATACGAGGAAATATTAAAGAGACTGCAGAATCGCCATAGATTCGTGCATACTCATTGCCATTGCATCTTATACTATACCCCAGTAAACATGAGACATTTATGAAATATTTCAAGATAACCAAAAATGTTAATGATTGAAACATTTTTCAGGAACATTCCAGAGATATTGCAAAATCACTGTAACATTCCTGAAATATTTCAAAACAACTATAATTGATATATTCCGAAACATTTCGAAATTACTTGTGAAGTGAATGAATGAAACATTCCAAGATAACTTTGATTGTGAATAATTGAAACATATCATTTACTACCTATTCAGGAATGTTTCAATGCGTTCGAAATATGTTTGAAACGTTTCAAGGTGCCTCAAACTATTGATATTTTGAAACATTTCAAATATACTCTCATTGCGAATTACTTCAATGTTTCAAGACAACTTGAATGGCTTGATTGAGGAATATTTCAAAATCACCGGAACTTTAAATGATTGGAACATTTCAATATGTCTCTCATTCTGAATGATGGAAACATTTTTCAGGAACATTCCAGGGATATTGCAAAATCACTGTAATATTCCTGAAATATTTCAAAACAGCTGTAATTGATATATTCCAAAACATTTCGAAATTACTTGAGAAGTGAATGAATGAAACATATCAAAATAACTTCGATAGTGAATAATTGAAACATATCATTTACTACTTATTCAGGAATGTTTCAATGCGTTTGAAATATGTATGAAACGTTTCAAGGTACCTCAAACTATTGAGATTTTGAAACATTTCAAATATACTCTCATTGCGAATTACTTCAATGTTTCAAGACAACTTGAATTGCTAGATTGAGGAACATTTCAAAATCACCTGAATTTTAAATGATTGAAACATTTCAATATGACTCTCATTCTGAATGATGGAAACATTTTTCAGGAACATTCCAGGGATGTTGCAAAATAACTGTAATATTCCTGAAATATTTCAAAACAACTATAATTGATATATTCCAAAACATTTCGAAATTACTTGAGAAGTGAATGAATGAAACATTAAAAAAAAATTGGTAGTGAATAATCGAAACATATCATTTACTACTTATTCAGGAATGTTTCAATGCGTTCGAAATACGTATGAAACGTTTCAAGGTACCTCAAACTATTGAGATTTTGGAAACATTTCAAATATACTCTCATTGCGAATTACTTCAATGTTTCAAGACAACTAGAATTGCTTGATTGAAGAACATTTCAAAATCACCTGAATTTTAAATGATTGGAACATTTCGATATGACTCTCATTCTGAATGATGGAAACATTTTTCAGGAACATTCCAGGAGTATTTCAAGATCGTTGTACCATTTCTGAAACATTTCAAGACAACTTCAACTGATATATTCCGAAACATTCCAAAATTTCTTGGATAATTAATTAATAAAACGTTTCAAAATTCCTTCAATTGTGAATAATTGAAACATATCATTTTATACTTATTCAGGAATGTTCCAATGCGTTCGGAATATGTTTGGAATATTTCAAGGTTCATCAAACTATAGAAATTTTGAAACATTCCAAATATACTCTTATTGCGAATTACTGCAATATCAAAAGACAACTGAAATTGGTTGATTAAGGAACATTTCAAAATCACCTGAATTTCAAATGGTTGGAACATTTCGATATTACTCTCATTCTGAATAATGGAAACATTCATCAGGAATATTCCAGGGATATTTCAATATCATTGCAACATTTCTGAAACATTTCAAGACAACTTTAATTGATATATTCCGAAACATTCCAAAATTACTTGAATGATTAATTAATGAAACGTTTCAAAATCACTTCAATTGAAACATATCATTCAATACTGATTCAGGAATGTTCCATTATGAATATGTTTGAAAAATTCCAAGGCTCCTCAAATTATTGACATTTTGACACATTTATTAGGAATTACTTACCTACTACAATATTCCAAGACATGCAACTTGAATTGGTTAATTTAAGAATATTTCAAAATAACCCGAATTTTATTAAATTAATTAGATTATTTCACAACTATTACATGGTCTATTTTGACCAAGCATTTTATCATATTATGATGCAATTCAGCATTTCCCCTCTACAGCCGCCGCTTTCGTGTCTTCGGTAATCGATCGCGGGTTCCCGTCTTCGGCTTTAAGCGTTCGCGCACGCGCATTCAGTTTCCTTCTCCTTGGTGAAAGGCTTCGCAGTTTTCGCTTTCCGACTGTTGTCTCAAGCCAAGCAAAGCAAAAGACATTTAATATCTTATAATAGTGATAAAATATGATTATTTCACTCAAGTCAAACACATTTTCGAGTGTTTACTATTTAATCGTACCGGTAGACCTCTTAGGTGATTTAGGCCATGTGAAGTAACATCAAAACTTGCAACCAAACAAACAACACAAACGACTCCATTTTTTTTATTATCCCCTCTGGTGTGGCTGGACTTTGAAATGTATTCACCGGCTCCATGGACAAGGCCGAGGTACGTATAAATATAGAAAAACCATAATTTCAGATGAAATATCAAATATTATTAGATATTATGATGGGTATATTCATAATGATACTTTTTGTTCTAGGATGGAGTGTGAAAATTTCATCATGACTTAGAAGCTGCACAAGAATAGTGCTTCCAATTGCGATGTAACCGAAAAAAAAAATGGAAGCACTCAACATGTGAATAACGATGTTAAATTACTTGATATATTATTATGTACATACCTAATACGTCGTGATTATGTGAAATATCTGATGATACTTTTTTAACTGCTTTTTCCATATATCATTATATAAGCAATATAATCCATTTTTTTATGTCTATTATCTTTTATTTTACCAGCAATATGAATATATTCCAGCGATATTGGTAGGTATTTTTCATTCTGAAACATTCAATGGGAATGTTTCATAAACAGTAATACTGTTGAATGAAAAACATTCATGAAATGTTTCATGAAACATTCCCGAAAGTTCTACAATGAATGTTCCCAGGATGTTTCTATATATATGTATTTGAAACATTATTTATGAAACATCTCTAGTAGCGAAAATTTATCGTTTCAAAAATATTCATGGAATGAACCAAGAAACATTCCTGAAGATTTAGTGATATTGGGAATGTTTCCAGAATGTTTCAAGCATTTTTATTCGAAACATCATTTATGAAACAGTTTTGAGGGCAAATATCTTTGGTTTCACGAATATTTCTGAAACATTTCATGTAATATAACGAAAGAAACATTTATGAAATATTGCATGGAACATTCCTACAGGATATGATCATGGTAGAAATGTTTCCAAAATGTTTCAATTTGCGTATTCGACACATTATTTAGGAACATTACCATGAAACATTCCTGAGGGCGGACATCTTTAGTTTCTGGAATGTTTCTGGAACATGTAGGCAACTTTCAATGCAATGTTTCATGCATCAATACTACGTTTCTGAAACATTTCAGAAACAAAAAAATGTTTACTGGGACTGATCTAGCACCTACAATATGGTCTTCAGTGTACAGTTGAATGGAGAATAACTCTCGAATGTCCATTTCTTCATCATCTTTTGCACACGGCGATCCATGAGGAATTCATAATATCTCACCTGCTGCTGTAAATTTGACGAATTCTGTTTAAAAAAATAGCTTGCCTAACAATACTTACAATAATTGCTATTTTGATTTTCTCACGTCAAAAAAATCCTGATCCCGGAACAATCTGGACATATTTTTTATCGCACCTTGTATATCCATCGTCAAGAATAAATATAGATTTCATACTTCTGGAACTACAATCTTATGAATTTTATAATTTATCTCGACGAAAAGGCATCATATTGATTAAAAATGCGTACCTTCATTATTAGCCCAATCACCTTAGTATAAAATTTGACGAATAGCGGGAATCGAACCCAAAGTTTTGAAAATTGGTGTACATGTGTACATGTGGTGGTGTAATTGGCATGACTTTTAACCAAAAAAAAGTCACCACCTGTACCTGTAGAGCTAACTCCGCCATCTTGAAAAATGTGTGCACTTTTTCAGTTATTCGGTTATATCTCAGTATCTGTTGACTTTATCGATATCTATATGCTGAGGTAAAATGAAGGAAATTGAATTTAGAAAAAAAAAATTCACTACATAAATACCTACTCGTTTAGTGCATGGTTCATCAGTAAATCGTAAAACAATATGCGATATTTGAGAAACTTACTCATAATTATTCTGATATACATATATTCCAACTACAAGTAACTGTCAGAGAGTCGGCGCCATATTCAGGGATCCTCGCAACACAAAACAGCGATCGGCCATTACAGAATACCAGTGTTTTTTTTTATTGCTTGGAGCGCACGAAAGGGTATCCCTATAATGTTCGAAGAACATCGCGCGTTTCTAGGGAGGATAGGGACAGGAGGTAGGTATTGGAATTTTTTTTTGAACTTTTGGAGATTATATGTTGTTGGGAATACTTCCACAGGCAATGAATTCCAGAGCCTTGCCGTTCAATGGATGAAGGAGTCTTGATAAAGTGCCACATATTAATGGTTTTTTTTTCTTTTACATCGTATGATTTGGCAGTAAAATCAAACGTTCCTGTCTATCTGCTCCAGTTACATTGCCTACGTCAGGAAACACTACGGCTCTAATTCGGTGATTGTTTTCGACGGGTACTCTGATGATGCTGATGGAACTAAAAAGGCTGAACAGCATAGACGTGCTCTTAAAAGTACATGTGCAGACATATTATGTTTTGTTTGATGAAAACATGCCGGTCACTGTCGCACAAGAAAAATTACTAGCTAACCCGAAGAACAAGAAGCGATTGATTGCTATATTATCAGAAAAAATGAAGGGTTCATCACAAAGCAAGCAGTGGACGATGCGAATTCGCAATACAGACAGCTATTGAAATGTCTTCCTTTACCCAAGTCACCGTTGTTGGATAAAATGTAGATCTACTTATTCTACTCATAGCTTTGGCTCCAGCAGAACGCAACATTTATTTTGTGAAACCAAAAAAAGGCAATGTATAAAGGCAAAAAGGTATACTGTTCCCGCGAACTACAAACCAATATTAAATAACAGAGCACTATCCTTCTCTTACATACCTTTGGGGGTTGTGATACCACATCATGTTTATTTAAAAAAGGAAAGTTGAAATGCTTCAAACTCATGAAGGACCGGCCATCATTACGAGAAGTTGCGAAGGCTTTCAACAACCCGGAAGATAAGAGTGAAGAAGTATCTACTACATGTGAAAGATTCTTTCTAGCTCTGTATGATGCCCATAAAACGAAAACATCATTGAAGAAGCTACGGTATATACAATCTGTTAGCCAAATCTGCTACAAAAAAAAAGTAGATCTGGCTTCTCTGCCACCGACGGAAGCAGCTTTGAAGCAGCACTCCTTCAGAGTCAATCATCAGGTACAAGAGTCGTTGGGTAATCAAAAATGTCCTGAGCTTTGGGGGTGGAAGAGGAGTGCTGTTGGTCTGGTTCTTGTGCCAACTACCCTACCTGCTGCTCCAGATTCTTTGCTCCAGATGATTTCTAGCGATTGCAAGAAAGGATGCACGGCAGCCTGCAAATGCCGAAAAGCGGGTCTTAAATGCTCGATTAGTTGCGAATATTGCCTTGGAGCATCGTGCCTCAACGCATAATACTGTCAGGACAACGCCGAAACGCTGGAATCCGAGGTGAAGTTCGATTTTTCCGTTTCATCTCTTCTAAGTAATGAATACGATGTTCCGGACGAACCCGACCCGATGGTTGTATTTTCAAATAACGAAGAATACATGCCTTATTCTCCATGTTATACCCTGCGTCTTCGAAATGGGTGATATACCCGAAGCGTAGAGTTGTCCCAGTTGTCAGCAGAACGAGAGCGGCTGATGAGACCTGGTGGGTCGAAACAGTACTGTCTTGCTCCTACTGACAATTGGGGCAACTCTGTCCATCCTGAAACCCTCGATTATGAGATCTAGCAGCTTTTCTACTGGTCACCATGAGCGTATACAACTAAATTATAGTTTGTCCAGTCGGTTTGCAGTAGAATTTTATATTTTGCCAAATCGTTGTGGCGACATAAGTCCAAAACCGTGCATATTTCGGAAATAATCAATGAATACTTTTTTACGATAAATTTTGTTAGCTTCCTTTTACCTCTCCACCTTTATCGCGATAAAGTTGACAATTACCGAGATATACGTGAAAAACTGAAATATTGCACCTATTTTCCAAGATGGCGGCGCAAGCTCTACAGGTATGGGTTGTGACTTTTTTTTGGTAAGATGTAATGCTAAAAGGAACACGTACACCAATTTTCAAAACTTTTTTCTCCGATTCCCGCTATTTTTTCTAAGGTGACTGGGATGACCTTCGATCCGAGAAATTGCAAAACCATTTCGAGTTCAGACACCAGACATCCTCATGACGTAGTAACACTCCATTATTTCACTAGCAACAGAGAAAATTATGTTTCATCTACTGAAGACTACGTTCTTCTCCATTCCATCATTTAGTATTTCTTGTATCACTTTGTATAGACTTCTTCAGAATTTTCAGTGTTCGAACACAATCACATATCCGACGACTATACATACAACGTTGATTCTTCGAAAAATAATTTCAACTTTCATTTTCATTCAATCAATCGTCGAAAATCATTTCGAATGAATATTCATAACACGATTATCAGAGCTCTGAATTTGAAAATTCCGAAAACGTTTCGAGAGAAAGCATCAATCAAGAGGATACAGGTGAGAAAAAAAATCAAAATAATCATCTGTTCAAACGGTAAGGTGACGACCACGATGCAATCTTACACCCATTCGATCATCACCCTGTCTGTAGCAATGTAATCTGGAATTACAGATGTTTCATATTGCCACAAAAAACTGTCAAGAGATTAGGCTAATCATCGGTGAAAACCGATTTCAAATTGCCAAGGAAATTCGTGAGTTATTCTACTTTGAATTCAGACGACATTATCAATGTTGATCAGTTCACGGTGCGCTGTAGCTACAAGGTTCCTTGTTTCACTGAAATGAATATTGTGTCTCGAGAGGAGGAAAGAACATCTTTGGAATCCTAAATCAGTACACCAATGATCACATAGGGTTGACCATCATGCTACTCCTCGACCGAACTTGGTATCTGCAAGAAATACTCATCAAATAAAACCAATTCCATTATATCACGTGATGAGAATCCTTCGTAAGATTTATGCTCTTCTCAAAGGTGTACCCACATATTAACATGTCATGGTGGGCAATCAGTTATTTTGTGGCTTCAATGAGTTGTAGCTGCAGCGGACTATGGCATGAAGAAGATGTCATTGAAAATTCCGTGCCATCTTATAGGGAATACAACGATAGCATACCGGGTGTTTCTCAAAAGTGGCTCACCTCTCTAACTTTTTTGTTTATTCGAATAAACAAATGAAATTCGGTGTGTAAGTATAGTACATGAATATGCATTATTTGACATATTCAATTGTTTTCTGTTACTTCCGGTTTGACCGGAAATGACCCATATGTTCTTATTTTAAATGGGACGCCCGGTATATATTTACTTATTTCGATAGATAATAGCATTGTGAGAACAATGACACCCATTTTCCACTTTTTCAGATTCATCATCCTGAATGTTTCATTTTTCAATTTTCAATCTAGAGTGATAATGATTCAAAATATCGATTATGTGGTATCAACGTGTTCATAACAAAATACCTCTCTCAGATATGGTGACGAGCCACCCTTGTTCCATTTGAAAAAACTGAGTTAACATCATAATAACCATATTGTAGATTTTGAAAGAACCTGTGTACAGATGGAAAGTAAAACTTAATCGAAACTATTTTGCATGATTGAAAGTCAACTCTTTCAACTCATTCATGGCATTCTAGATTTAAAATTAAAAAATGGATATTTCAAGATGATAAATGTCAATAAGTTGCAAATGAGGTGTCGTTATATTCACAGTGTTATTCTCTATCGAGAATAGTGAATATATATACCAGGTGTCCCATTTGAAATAAGAAAATATGAATTATTTCCGGTCAAACCGAAAGTAACAGAAAACAACTGAACACGTCAAATAATGCATACTTATGTACTATACTCATACACCGAATTTCATTTGCTTATATGTATAAACCAAAAACTTATAGGGGTGAGCCACTTTTGAGAAACACCCGGTATACTTGGTATTTTCTCATTGTTATAACAAAAACAGCAACATTCACTGGATTATGAATTTCAACTGAAATAGCTTATATGCGAGACAAAAAATGAACTTAAAACCTCAGCAAGTGTTAATAGTATATTATGTAACAAGTGTTGTAAACGTCCTTTTAGTAACGAGTATTTTAAACACGAGCGGAGCAGAGCGGAGCGAGTGTTTAATAAACGAGTGTCTAGAAGAATTTATAAACGCGTTACATACTATGATTTTTCCACGAACTCCGAAAATTACATTAGCATACCTGCTATTTCTGCTAACCTATAAAATAATTCGAAAGGAATGGGAATTGAGAACATAATACATGCAACTGCATGCAACCAGCGAGACACGTATAAGTTTTATTGGTTGTAGATGTGTCCAGTCCATTGCTTACTAACCTTTGTTTCACGTTAATTGTCATGCTTAGCGCAAAATAAATAAATTGTTCTCAAAGATGGATGCTTCATTTTCATACTTCTTGGAGATATGCAACTCGATATGCAAGTACCAGAACATTCTCTTCGATTTCACTTTTGTCTACATTCCGCATATATTTTCAATGGAGAACTCTGATACAAACGAATATTGTTTGAATAATTCTGATACAAAATTTTAAAATAACAGTTGACAGTTGATACAATTGACAGGCCAGACATGTCTCAAATTACTGAAGCTGTGTTTAATGAACTGTGTTGCCATGGTGATGTGTTTAAGAAATCGTGTTGCCATGGTAACGTGTTTAATATTTTGAATAAATCACAGATCGTCAATCCGTGATTAATCGATCATTTAGCGTGGTACAAATCCGTACGCTGAATGCCATTTTAGTTATGTGAGTAGAAAAAAATTATTATGACATGAGAAGCACCGGCTACTTGAAACAGAAAACATGAGCGGAGGCATATATTTCATTTTCATAAGGATAATTGAGTAACTTGAAACAAGTCACAAAATGTTGATATTTTTGTTATCAATGAAAAAATACCAAGTATACGCTATATCGTTGTATTCCAAATTAAGTGACACGTAATTTCCGATGACAATATACGTGAGATTCTAGGTTACTCGTGATTACTCATTTTGATGATACCATCAGGTGCTATTAAACGGGATCTCAATTAGATTCCTATTACTTCATTCGAGTTGATTCATCTTGTGCTTGGTCTTCCTAGAATCATTGTGGACACAGTTGGGCGTCCGGGAATATGTAGACAAATGAGTGCGTACTTGCAACCCATACGAGTAGAAAATTAGCATCCCGTGCGAGTTATACACCATACATTTTCCATGGCTTCAACATATTGGTAATAGCGAAATGATTCAACATCAGAAATAATCTATTGATTCGTAATCATCTCGAATTAGTCATGAGTGATCATTTGAATATCACATCGTTTGACACGATTAGTTGCCCGCAGTTGCTAATATAATCATATAATATTGAGTCTAGGACCTTTTATATGTCTAACCACTACCAATTTTCATCTTGTATCCCGCTTAGTTTCTTGATTCTTCTCCAAATTTTAATGTAGGTGCTGACAAGACACAACAGAACTGAATTTTGGCACGATGGGAGCTCATACAAGGAGCTGATGGATACTTCAACATCCTGTATCTCAATAACAAAGCAAGTTAGGACACAGGTTGATGATAACTTTATTCTCTGAAATATGACAAGAAATAACCTGAATTTTGTCGCACTCGTTCATTCACACCCTGAATATTGCTAGATTTTCGGACTAGATGCGAGTCGACACGCGTGGAATATGTGAACTTCAGTAGTGATCCGATGAGAGTTCTTTCCCAAATTATTTTCACCTATCTGTGCTTCAAGATAGAGCAGTCAGTAAGTCGTTGAAACTTTGAGAAGCATCGTGAACATGTGAAATCAACGCAATGCAAACGTCACGAATGCGTCACACATGCTTTGAAACGTCTATGAGCGTCAATGAAACGTGAAAAATATGTTGATGCATGCGTGACCCTTTCATGACATTCTCGTGACGTTTTGTCAATGTTTTGTTGTTTCAACGCTTTTGAGGACATCCTCATTTGGACTTCTCTGACATCCAGTTCGTGTACACTGGATGACGAATGGACATCCATAGGATATCGCGTTTCCAACTTTTGATCTATCCATATGGTATCCTTCATGGACATTTATTTATTCATCGATTTTAGTCATTGCATCTAATTATTTTCTACATTGATTCATTTTATATGAATTATATATAAAGTATAATTAATTTCCTAGAAGGAATGACATGAATGATGAGACAGTAATTCCTGGTATGAGATCATTCATGAAGTATCATCGACTATTCTATAATTGGAATTACAAATAGTGAACAAATATCACATATCATTGAGATATCTCTAAATAACATTCATTTTTTCTGTGACGAGAAAGAAGTTTGGCATTTCATCTCTGTTGGCAGGTTATAAATGTCACTTTTCATAGATTACTTTTTCCCCGTGGGACAAAAGTGTGTACATTTTTCTCGGATATATAGGGTGTCCGGAAATTATGCGCAAAAAATCAAGGGAATGATTCTGCATGAGAAAAAATGAAATTTATTTTATATACCGGGTGACCCGAAACCAATTTACCCCCCTGTATCTTCGTTGTTATTTTGTATGGATGTTTCAAATTTGGTACTTCGATTTGATGTTATGAATGTACAATTTAGCAAGTATCAATCCAAATATGTCACTTCCGGTTTGACCGGAAGCGCATCCAATTTTTATATTTCGAATAAGAACTATTATTTTTTTTGAAAATTACAATTTGGTATAGAATTACCTTTACAATGACATATCACAATCATACTTTTAATTTACAATTTGCTGGTATAATTGACATTTTATAAAAAAAATACTTTTTGTGTTCCCCTCGTAACGGAACATTTTCATGAAAGTATGCTGTGGAAAATTGAATTATTGTTGCTAACATGATATTGTTCAATCTTCCACAGCATACTTTCATGAAAATGTTCCGTTACGAGAGGAACACAAAAAGTAGGTATTTTTTTTATAAAATGTCAATTATACCAGCAGATTGTGAATTGAAAGTATGATTGTGATATGTCATTGTAAAGGTAATTCTATACCGAATTGTAATTTTCAAAAAAAAAGTACTTCCTATTCGAAATATAAAAATTGGATGCGCTACCGGTCAAACCGGAAGTGACATATTTGGATTGATACTTGCTAAATTGTACATTCATAACATAAAATCGAAGTACCGAATTTGAAACATCCATACAAAATAACAACGAAGATACAGGGGGGTAAATTGGTTCCGGGTCACCCGGTATACTTGGACCCGGAAATGCATAGTTTTTAAGATATAGAGTGTTGAACTTTTTAGAAAAATAGGTTTTTCATGAATATCTCAAATATTCTTTTACCAATCCTCTTCTAATATGACAATGATATTTTTCGTCATGAGGGGCTGATTTAGTCATACCTAAATTAGAATTGTGAAATCCAGTGGCGTCCCGGGGGCACCCTACCGAATATATTTGTCAATAAAATGTGCGGCACTGATTTTTTCATATTCTATATTCTCATATCCTAATAATCATTAAAAAAAACAACATTTTGGTTTCTTGAATTGTTTTGCTATCTTGCTGCGTTTCCGTGGGAAAAAATTAATACCAATTCATTGTATGAATTTGCGGAAAATATTGCTTCAAAAACAGGGGTGAAATTAAATATGTGATTCATGTGCATAGACGTAGAATAAGAATGAAGGTTCATTTCCTTCAAATATTTTATAATACATGTTTGACACACTTATTTGTATTATCGGAAACTACGCCTTCCTGGACCGAGAATACATAGTTCTCAATATACAGAGTGTAGAGTGTGTCAAACATGTATCAAGAAATATTTGAATAAATTAATCTTCATACCTGTTATATGTCTATGAACATTGATCACGCATTTATCATCACCCCAGTTGTTTAGCACAAATTTATGCAATAAATTTTACTTTTTTTATGGAAATGAAGCAAATTATCGGAACAACTCAGGACACCAAAATGTTGTATTTTTAGTTGGTCAATTGGTTGTGAAGATACAAAATTCAAAAAATCAGTAGCTCACATTTTATTGACAATAATATCCGGTAGGTTGCTACTGAACTTCATAATCCCAATTGAATCATAGCTATATCAGTCCCTAATGACAAAAACTATCATGTTCAGGTTCAAACATGGAACAAAGAATCATAAGTAGAAAATTAAGAGATATTTGACTATAAACATGAAACATTGAATCAGTTAGAGTAAGTGTTCAAAATGTCCAACGTTTCGAGGAATATAGGATTCTATATTCTTTTCTTGAGAATGAATTATTTTTCTGAACAGTTGAGGATCAGCTGTTAGGTGATTTAAGTGATATTCAATTATGTCTCACAACTCTTGACGTGAATTCACCTATGTAGCATAGACTTTCTGCTCAAGATACAACAAAACTGTGTAATCTATGCTAAGTAATATAGTTGAGTAATAAACTATTATTTTCAGTTCGAGTGCTACACAGATTTGAAAAGTGGGGCAGAAAGTGGCATGGATTTTACGAGTCGGTGGATATTCGATAAATCTGGAAATCCTACTGGCAATCTCACCTTCATCAGTACAAGAAGGATCGTTCCAGTGGATTTGAATGCTTTTCTCTACAAAGCTTTCAAAGTTATGTACAAATTCAATTTAATTTTGCAGAAGAATGATGACGCGAAGGTCTGGCACGACTTAGCAGAAAAATGGAAGGATTCTATTGAAAATGTATTGTATCATCAGGAAGATGGCATATGGTAAGACAATTGAGATCATAAACATTGTTATTTCTGCAACTGTCAGAAAAATTCATTTTTTCAATTCATTTTACAAGACTTAATTTCGTATTTCTTCGATTTCGAAATGCTGTTTCAATATTTTACGGAAAAATCTGAAAAAAAAAGTGCTTTCTCCAAGGTTTTTGCTAGGCGATAGATTGACTGCTCGCGTGTTATGGAGATTGATGGAGCATTCAAATAGCCCAAGGTGGCTGTGGCTATTTCGTTCTCAGGAACCGGAAGTGATTAATAATAAGTAGATATTCCAATGTATTGTGCACTTTCTGATCAAGACACCAAATTTTTTATACAGAGCGTGGAAGTTTGACTAACGTGAAATGTAGAATTCTCTCAATTTTCTAGTAAAATGAGTGATTGTATTCAGATACAGTTCTGAATAATCAAGGATAGAGGGTATAGTTGATCACTATCGAAGATATTCAACATGACGGCTGCTTGTGCCATTCCAATGGGCTTATATCACAAAAAAAAATTAATTCTTAATTCGATAGAACTCACCCAAACTAGCTCACCACCGCAAACCGTTTCTTGCTGTGTGCTCCCTACGTTTTCTAAAAAAATATTGAAATCCCCGATTTTTCGGACCTCTGAAAACGAGGCGATGATGTGACGTCAAAACCCTAATACTGAAACAAAACATTTCCGAGTGAGATGAATGATACATGATTTCTGACAGAGTGAATTAGCGCGAGATCACAGTTGAAAGAATTAATATATCAGTTGCCTCAGTCTCCGTCGGGCTTTTGGTATTTTCTTTTAACCATGGCGAGATGAGGTTTCTACGTCATAAGAGAGTCCGTTTTCAGAAGGTACTATTATTTATGTCCAAAAATAAAACATTACAGTTAATTTTTCGATCGAATTATGTCGTCAATCATTATTTATGTATAAAAGGATCATTATAAACATTGTTCGAGTTAAAACTTCTACTAAGGTGTACACGCCCATTCTGACGTTCATTATATTTGTAAAAACTTCACAAACGATAAGATTTCCACAAAATTTATTAAACACACGACATGTTTCGCTAACACAGTAGCTTCGTCAGGTGATATACTGGTACAATGAACTAAACTATATATCACCAACTATATATCACCTGACGAAGCTACTGTGTTAGCGAAACATGTCGTGTGTTCAATAAATTTTGTGGAAATCTTATCGTTTGTTAAGTTTTTACATTTATCATGGATTTCCATCAAGTAACGGCCGAGTCAATTAAAAAAAAATCATTATATCTATTGTCAAATTGAAACAATTTTTAATGAAAAAATGCTGAACGACTATGATGTTGTTGTCACAATGCAAGGTGTGTAACTTAATGAATTCAAACTTTGAAAAACACTAACAGATATGTCATTTCTGTGTCCGAACTCTTATCAAACTAATACCTTCTAGTGACTCTAGTCTGTTGTATGATCGAAGGGGGCAACAGAATCTGATTGCTCGAGTAGATACCGTGATAGCTAGATACATGATTCAAGAATGAATGAAAACTAGACAACAGAGTGAATAGCGCAGGGGCATCTTGTGAGTTCCATATTTGGCGATGCTAGAAGCATAATCCAAATATTACTGAATTCTAGAAGATAGTTCACCTACTGGGTTTGTCGGAATGACTCAAAATTGCGTTATTTGCTTCCTCATGAATCATTGCACCGCCAACTGGTTGTGGTCAGTTGACAGGTGATCAGAAAGCGATTCCAAACATGAAGAAGAATCCAGTGGTTGCCGAGCAAACGGCGAGATCTCTTAGAAGTCGAAAGATAAACGACCCGTCTTATAGCGTTTCTTCTGTTTGCAGAGTCTGACTAAAATTGCGCCGCAGGCTAGATTTTTTTCGTATTTTCAATTTCAATGTGTCAATGTCTCATACACCACATAGTCCAATAATTTGGTGGTTTGCACAGGAAAAAATTGCTGAAAATTTTTTCTCAACGGATCCATATGTTTTTTGGGATGCTGAATCTGATCGGATATGGCTTCACCGTGAAAATGGCAGGAAATTATGAAGAATTTGGAGTTGTTCAATTTTTTCGCTCATAACTCCGAAACGACTTGATATAGAGAAAAATTAGCGCAGATGAAAATGGAAGCAAATGAAATAATTTACAAAAAATAATAAGCTCGCTAACTTATCTGATTCAGCCGCTAGAGCGCGCTAAAGATTGACCATAGTTTTCAAGTTATTCAAAATATTCGTATTTCAGACTTTCAAAGCCTACGGAATCTGCACCCTTCGTTGATTGGGTCTGAAGTCAAAATTGAATCCATAATATAGGGCTGCTTGTGAAAGACACTTACGGATAAAAATAAATAGACAATTGTCCAAAAATTCCTCTAGTGCAGTTTAGGCAGTAAACGGTCGCTTGCTGTAGATTTATTTCTTTCGTGGCCTCTACATATTGATGAACATCTATATTCAATGTTTGTTGTGACTGGTGATATGTTGGTTATATGAACAGAAATATTGATACCTTCAGTTTCATACGAGGTTCCTGGCAATTCCTCAGTAGCCTCCTGCTCATCATTCCCGATACCAGAACTAGGCAGGACATCTGAAAAATATCACAGTTACATCGTTTGAGTAATTGTGTTCAAAAAAGAATAGTCAAGCTATTGAGTGTTTCAAGAAATTATTCACATATGTGAACGATCAAGTACTCTCTTCAACAGCAAAGTCCTGCACAGTCTCTTCGTTTTCATCATCCAGATCGTCGTCATAGTCGGAATACATCTGACTGTTGCTACAATAGCCGGAATAGCCCTCACAGCATTTGCACATTTTGGAACAGAACAACCCGACCTTTTTGCAGCCGCAGTTTCGTTCACAATCTTGTATGCATTTGCAGGCAACAAGGTGTAACAGCTTGTCTGGTGCACACAGTTCAATGGTTGTTTCCGGCATCAATCCGTTGTTTGTCAAGTACCATCCCCAGAGCAAAAGGTTTTTGGTGTTGCCAAGCCATGCCTGAAATTTGTGATATACCCTGCGGCAGTGATGGTGTGCAGCGGACAGTCGGATCTAGCTCAGCAATATTGAACCTCGTCTTGAATGCAGACTCCACATATTGCTTGTATCGCTCAGCATTGAGTGATGCTTCAGACCTTGTTTCACCGTAGAGAGCGACGAGGTACTGCTCTGCTGATTGTTGAATGGTCTCGGGATCGCAGACAGAGTTTTTGAAGGCCTTCAGAGTGGTTCCAAGAGCAGGGTAGTTCATGAGAGAAGAATATGTTCTGCTACAAGGGGTGTAACAGCGTTGGGTGGGTGGTATAATTTCGATTGCACATTCTTCCTCACAGGTTTCAGGAAATAGACATTTGAATCTGTAGGGAGCCCAATCATGATCACCAACAAGTCAACGTCTTCGCCTACAATCACTACCTTGTCAAATTTATATGAATGAATATTGGCAGTAGTAAGTTTGAATCTTCTGTCGCCTGTTTCACACTTGATTTCCTTGTCAACTTGTTCAAACTTTTTCATCAACATCTCAATCAACCAAGCTTTGTTTTCAGAATTTGACAAGAGATTTCCTCGAGATACTGCTACAGTCATTGTCTCATTGATGATTATGTCTGTCGAAATTTTCTTTGTTTGCCTTCGCAAGCGCTCCACATTTTTTGTGCTCTGTTTTGGGTCAGGATATCCATTGAATATTACTGCAGCGGTTGACGAGTAATGTCATGAAATAAATGTTGATGAAGGAGGTTCAGAATACTCCATGGTGAGACACACTAGGCGGAAACACTAGCCTGGCGATGTATACTAAATTTAAAATCTGCAGTACGAATATTTTGGACGACTTCGAAACTATTGTCAATTTTCAGGGTGCTCTAACGGCATAAACAAACAAGATATCGATCAGATGTTGATCCTGTTTTATAGTGAATGTTATAGGCTTTCATACTTTCGTGGTGAAGCCATATTCGAATCTTGTCGATAACTAGATTTTCAGATTCAGCACCACAAAAACTATATAGATCCGTCGAGAAAAATTCTCTAGCAATTTTTTCCTGAATCCAGCGATTTCCGTCAACAAATGACTGGATCAACAACCAATACTGAATTTAAATCCCAGGTACGACTTCGACCTGAAGCTGGAGAAACCGCGACGCTACTTCTTCGCCAGCAACTTCATCCCCCTGTGGGCGGGCGCCTTCGATGAGTCCGTTAGGGAAGAGAGGGGCGGCAAGGCGGTAGACTACCTGCGCAGCCAGGGCATCACCAACTACCGGGGGGGAATCCCCGCGTCGCTCTTCCCCACCGGCCAGCAATGGGACTTCCCGAACGCGTGGTCGCCCTACCAGAACTTGATCATCATAGGTTCGTTGTTCGTTATTCATTTCGAAAGAAGGAGAGCTCAAAGTCATCTCCACAACTTTAATAATGATAATCTTTGGTAGAAGTCCATGGTTTCTCAAAGTGGAGTCAAGTATTAAATACCAAATGATACACGAAGGAAATTATTGAATCTGTTAGAGATTTTTCAAATCAACAATTCCTTGAGTAACAACAATGTCATTTCACTGAATGAACAAACCCACTATGATAGATAGCCTGAAATTTTTCAATTCTTCACATTTCACAAAATAAAATTATCTTACAAAATTTTTTGAATATTCTCCTGCCTTGGTCTTCGATTTTGCCATTGAATTTTTGAGTTCTACCATAACCTCACAACATAACCTGCAAACTTCTTCTTCTTTCCTTTTACCAGTACACCGATGGAATGTCACCGCTGGGTGGACAGTCACCAGCATGTTGTCTCGTGCCACTTGTCTTTTTTATTGACTTGTCGTGTGCATGACTCATGCCGTGGTTCTTTTCGCCTGGTCAGATGATATCCGTCGTGTGCTGGTACAGGGCAAGATGGACACGTTTCCAATTCCATTTGATGGTTATTACGATCATAGATTAAACAAACAATAGATAGGCAATGTATATGGGCCGATTTCTGCACGTGCGAATTTGTCGCCATCTGCATATTAGTAGACACACTACGCGTCTTTGAGGAAAAATTACAGTTTCCTATAACCATTAGGAGACAGCTAGTGAACATGAATGAATTAGGATAGCCAATGAAAACATTTTCAACTCCATTGATGAATGGTAGACAGGGGCGTGCTGCATCGACACACGAAAATTGCACACGAGTGGCAGTAGCGGCACACACATAAGGGCAGGAAACCTATGACTAAAATATTATATCTTTAAACGAACAATACTTGTATAATGTGAATCTCGTAAACCGTTCCAACAATTTTTATGAAATTTTTATGAATTTCGTATACATGGGGTTTCGAGGGCGATAAATCGATCTAGCTAGGATTCATTTTCAGAAAATGTATATACCGGGTGTAACAAGATCATGGCACGCCAAACCATTTACGACTCCAACGATTTTCATGAAATTCCGTATACAGAGGGTTTCGAGGGCGATAAATCGATCTAGCTAGGATTCATTTTTACACTCTTTATGAAGTTTACATAACGTTAACTGATCAACTATGAATTCCATATGTTCTCTGCATTCAACTTCGTTATGAAAGATGGGACACTTTTTCGACAGCTTTCTGAAAATTTTATTCTTGATGAATAGTTTTGTTCTATTTATATATGGTTTCTTGAGGAATGTTTTTGAAAAAGAAGTTAAAGCTACATCAACCATAGTCTTGAATTCGTCAGTGGGGTATTTTAGATGTTGTATGTTCTTACTATAATTTTTATTGATTATCAATAATTGTTTTTCGTCATTCATTATATTGTCGAAATCGTTAACTATCAAATTATTTGCACAAGGATTACATTTGAATTTATCGATACATTTTTTTGCCAAGTATCCTGCAAAATAAGCATTCGAACAATCTTCCAGGGTTATGGGTGAATATTCATTTTCGAGTTTATTTTCCTCATCATTTGAAGAAGACGAGGATGATGGAATCACTTGATTTTCGAGTAAATTCTCTGTAGGAGGATTGTCAAGATTTTCCTCGACATTTTCATTCACATGACTAGTAGATGGAACTGTCATCAAATTAATATCATCATCTTCTTCACAATTACTTAAATCTGATGACTTCATTAAGTTCATTTTTGCTATGATACGAAAGGTACACCTGAAAGTTCTAACCGTTGGGTTTGGAATCCGCCTCTTTGCCTTACACTTGAAAAAGTATTTTCAATAACATCTTGATTTAATCTGTTGTTAATAAATAAGTGAATCCTAATTCTTTTTGTTCATTATAAATTCCCAATATTGAAGACAAAGTGATCAATATTCCATCAAAACTGTCAGGTCTAGAATATCCAGTTGTAGTAACTTTCTTAATTTCTATCAATGTATCTCTTGCAGAAGTGATCGTATTTTCGAATATATATAGGGCGTTCCTCGGACATTGCGCAACTATATGGATTCTTGGAATACAACTGCTTACTGTTCAAACAATCGATCAAATTATTCATCATCTGGAAGAAATCTGCTGTAGCAAGAGCAGTATCACTTTCTAATTGTTTGGTTTCATGACAAGTTCTAATAGCTGCGGCAATAGAATTGCTGAAAATTTGGAGTGCCAACCGACAATTCATTTTTTCGAATGCTGATGGATTCATGTGGGCAGGAGTGATCTTGAGTAAAGTCCTTCCTGTTGTACTACATGTGTCAATATTATATGTCTTCCTCACATCATCAAACGATTCTCTCCTATTCATCCAGATAAAGTCATGGTGCAATAAATTATTTCTAAAGTTCTTGAACAAATGGAGCGGATCAAAAATACAATATATTCTTCGGCTTTCGATTTCGAAATATGGTTTTCCAATGGAGACATGTAAATTCCTCATAGCTGCCTGGTTGTTTGTTCCCTGGTCACACACTACTGCCTTGACAATAAGGCCAGTATTTGTCACCTGTTGAATGGCTTTGATGATCACTTCTTTCAGGATGGTATGTTTCATAGCACTACCACAGACAAAATATCCTAATGGTATCTTCCACTTGGAATATAGTCCTCTGGCCAAAAGTACCATCACTTGTGTCCCCGTCGTCTTAGATCTACCACTTATTATTCCTAGGTCTTCGAATCCTTCAATTGTGTCCAATAACTTTGAATATTCAAATTTTCTTTTGATTTTCATTTCATCAAATTAAATACAAAATTTAATACCTTTTTAATGGAAAGTAAATTGCTTCCCCAACCACGATCTCTCTTTTCGTAGAAAGGAGTAAACAAAAATCATGATGGTATTCAAATAATATCTATGAATATGTTGGGTTGAAATATTCATCACTTGTGTATTTTTTCCTCCCTCAAGTTATTTCAATGTTACAAATTTATTTTACTGGCCCACTCTGAAATATTCTGAACTGACCACGAAGGGTCCGAATTTACTTTTTTTTTTGAGATCGATAATTGACGTACTATATTGATCCACCCTGTATTATAGAAAAATGGAAAAACCTATTGATGACTGAATTGCTCAAATTTTAGAGATTTAAAAAGTGTAGATTCTGGCTGGCTGTCACTGTTGGAATTCTCTAAATATCCCACTTGACTCGCCCTGTATATTCGATAATAGTTTCCAGTTATAGATTATTTGATATAGTTTCATAACGATATCAAATGTTATTTATAGCTTTTGTATGCTATTATATAGAACCCGAACTCAAGCAATCGAGGTGGACGTATATATATACAGGGTGGTCCAGGTTGAACGTCATTAAATTTGATAGGCGACAGAAAAACGGGAAAGAAGTAGACTTTCATGATAAAACTTTGGTTGAAAATGCTTCCTAACAGAGATACAGGGTGTCAGAGTTTAGACACCTCGATTGAGTTCTCGGCGGCCGCGTTAAGTTTGGAATCATCAAAATCAATAGTGTAATGTGTACCTACTTCATTAACATTATTGAAAACCATACTAGTACAGCCTGTACAAAACCTCGAAAATTTTAGCCTTCTTGATGCAACCCTCTAAATTCGAATAAGTATCTTGAAAACGAAGCCATAAATCAAACATTTGCAAAGGTATTTTTATTCTCTAAATTGAACAAGAAATCCAAAAATGTAATCTTTTTGTAAAATATTTAGTGAAACCGAAGATTAGGAGAGGGAGAAGGATATGTCGACCCCCATTATCTACGCCACTGAAGAATTTCCTCGAATAACCTCAATCAGAGATGAAATACATTAGTATCTGTGCGAAATTTGAT
The DNA here is from genome assembly GCA_918026855.4 of Phaedon cochleariae. Lineage (NCBI taxonomy): Eukaryota > Metazoa > Arthropoda > Insecta > Coleoptera > Chrysomelidae > Phaedon > Phaedon cochleariae. The sequence continues at coordinate 21,299,348 of OU896722.1, read as the reverse complement.
CAAAATCGGTCGAGTGGTTTGGAAGTAATGATGAGAAATCTAATTTCTGCCCACAAATTCGACACCCTGTATCTTTGATGGGAAGCATTTTTAACCAAAGTTTTTCCAGGAGTCAACTTTTTTCCATTGTTTTATCGCGTATAAAATTTAATGACGTTCAACCTGGAACACCCTGTATATATGTAGCTCCCAGATTCTCTCGATTCTGTAGATATGGAAAGGTATATAGACTTAGGTATAGTAATCTCTTGAAATTATCGGAATCGAAGAGAGTTGCTCAGATTTTAGATATTTGAAAAAGTGTAGATTCCGGCTGTCACTCTTGGAATTCTCAAAATTAATATCCCATTTGACTTACTCGCCCTGTATATTCGATAATGATTTTCAGTCAGAGATTATTTGATTTGGTTTCATAACGATACTAAATGTGATTTATAGCTATCATAATGCTATTATAGAACTAGAACTCAGGCAATACGAAGAGAACGTACTTATTATAGCCCCCTGTATATATTATGGAATATCCTAATGGCGACTGATGAGTTGATCAGATTCTGTCGATTCTGAAGATTTGAGAAGGTGTAGATCTCGGTGTAGATTTAGTTATCTCTTGAGTTCATCGAAATCTCTTCAACTCACCCTGTATATTTATGTCATGATTTGAAATTACAGATTATATCAATCATTGTAGGTATCAATGTTTTTGAATAAGATACCTGCCGTCAACGAACTCAAGCGATCAAAAAGGTCGTACGCATATTGACCCACCCTATATCATAGAATAACCCATTGACAAACCATAATTATGTTATTCAGATTCTCGATATTTTGAAATTTTAAAAATGTTCGATCTACAATTTTACTCACTCTGTATATTCGATAAGTTCCAGCTTTTTAGATATTTCAATTTATTTTTAATCTATGTTTAAAGTATACGTTTCAAAATCAAGTTTCAATTCATCTTGACCTACCCCGTAAAAAAAACAATGAAGACTTCCTACACGCGCGTGAATAAAAATAATCATCGAAGGAACCATATCTACCTCATACAAGTTATTTTGCTACCTGTTAAGACCCTTTCATGTTGTGAGCCATAAATCATGATCCTTATCTTGATGCCACGCCCAAAACTATTATTCTTTCACAATATTTTACTACGAGTCGATCGATAAAAGAGATAGAGCGCCATCTGACATTTGGCGATAATACTAATGTGAATTTGGCGTACAAATTATGAGCGTTACCAATTTGTACAGGGATTGTCTATCTAATGTTACGATGAAATATTGTATGGTAATTTCCGGGGATTTGTTGGATTTTCCCATTCAATAATTTTTTTGAAACCCAAACAAGGAAAACATTTTCGAAATGTCAAAGTTGGTCACATAACCTCTTTTTTATCTCCATGTAAGCACTCTTATTCATAACCCAGGCAACCAGATGACGTTCCAGTGACGTCTTTTTTACGTCACTTGAATGACCAAGGTGACGTCAGTAGTTGACGTCGCATGACGTGATAATGACGTGAATAAGTCACAGCCCAATAACGTCATATTACTCACGTCGTATTGACTTCATTCACTTACCAAACTGTGACGTCCGACTGACGTCAAAATGACGATTAAATTTGGCGATGATACGTAAAAAAGATTCCTTTCACATGGTGTGATAAACACCATATAATATTGATTATGCATTGTTGTCGTTGAGTCTACTTGGTGGGTTCCTCCTGTGTCATGTTCATTCAATCGCCTATTCAGCAGCGCTATCCTTCAGTACGCATCTCCATCAGAATGCAATCAGTTACTCGTATTTGTATCAAACATTATGTAGTTTGTGTGGGCGTGATGTAAGCAAACAATGAATAGTTTGATAGCAATGGAAAGGATGTTGGCGAATTTGACTTCACTTCGTTGAATAATGTATATTGATGCATTCTTTGTCACCCAGCAAAAATCTAAATAGCCAATTATTGAAGAATTCCCTGAATGATGAAGCTCACCAAATTGGTACGTCACACCGACGTGATTTTTAGACGTCATAGATACGTCACTGCTACGTCATGAGAGTAACGGTTTCAATATAGGTATACCTGAACAATCATTTGTATATATACATAGGTTGTTGGTTTCTGAGACATACAGTGTGTCAAAGTTTTTCAGAAAAAAGTTTCCTCCTACTTTTCGGGTATATCAATAATTCCAATATAACTTGCATATTGATTTGCTTTCATGAGTTATAATATACTTCTGTTTCACATGATATAATATATAAGTATCCATGGTTTGTAGTAGGTCTAGGAAAAATGGACGTCGACAGGACGTCCCTGCAACGTCATGAAACTGACGTCATTTTTTACCCATCGAAGTGACGTTTACTCGACGTCAAAACGATGACGTGATTATCACGTCATAGAAAGTACGTCACAGTGACGTGATCATTCGTCATCTGGTTGCCTGGGAAGAACTTGCACTCATGGAAATCAAAAGTCAAGTTCCAGAAAAAAAAATTGGTTGTAAGAAAGAAAAAAACTAGGGTTCCGTACACTTAAGAGAACGCACTGAAATTCAAAAATCAATTTAGAATTGATGGGGCCAAAATCCAAATACGTTAAATCCAACATAGAGGACATATAGCTAAACTAATTAAACACTGGGATGAATGTGAATTCGACTAGTGGCAGTACAGTTAGGAATAATTCAAACAGAAATGACAATGAGGAGATTTTGGGGAGTGGGAGGAAAATTCCAACATGGATGGTTGAGTAGCAAATCCGGAATATAAGCAAATGAATAATAAAAAAGAGGAACCAAAGGAGGTGCAAAACAACATAAAACAAAATCTGGTTTTTGATAAACTCTAGAGAATTGAAATATTCAATCAGGGCCTACTCTATCTCACCCAGTAGGCCCTGATTCAATGCAGTCACGTTTTTGGCTTTTGGCCCCATCAATTCTAAAATGATTTTTGAATGAAAGTGGTACTCTCTCAAGGGTACGGGACCCTTTATATTATAACAGCGCTTATGATGATATAAATTTTTTTAAATTATCCAATCCACTGAAAGTAACTAAAGTAACCTAACCTAACCTAACCTGACAACCCAGTAGTTCGCCCAGGTAAATAGTAGACAACCCAACGGCTGCACATTCTATACGTTTTATACTTTCAGTCAGGACACAATTTTTTTATTATCCTGATGTTGCAACATTTAATTAAAAATAATTTTTCGAAAAATAATTAAAAATAGTCTGCCCAGGATTTTTTTAGCCAACCCATTTTTAATATGTTTTCTAATATACTAAATTCATGATAAAATATATTTCGTTCTATTATCAGCTCGGTGAAGGTCGATGTAGGTTCGGATCTTCTACTATTAGTTTTTTCCTGTCTTACAACCAAAAATGGTTATTACGAGCACATTGAGTGCTCGTCATGTTTTTTTCCCTTCTGGGACTTGACTCTTAATTTTCATAAGGCTTTGATATAGAAAAATTCTTTGAGCGCAGTGACATCTTGAGGCAAATCATCTGATCTGTCCTAACTACACGTATATTGAAATAGTATTCATATTTTCATTTTATAGAGACGAGGAGAGAAGATCCCAAAAAATCGGGAATAATGAATCTTCCATTTTTGTTGTTGATAAGTCGGTGGTTTCATTGCAGGTTTGGACAAGTCCAAAAACGGAACGGCCATTGAAGAGGCCAGGCAGTTGGCGCACAAATGGGTGAACTCCAACATCAGGGCCTGGCACGAGAACAAGGTTATGTTCGAGAAGTACAATGCGCAGAACAGCGGCCAATTCGGTGGTGGGGGGGAGTACCACATACAGGCCGGATTTGGATGGAGTAACGGTTGCGTTTTGGAGCTGATCCATCTGTATTTCAGAACCAAGACCAGGAAATATATGGGTGGATTTCAATGAAATATACGGTTGCTCAAAAAAAATGGTTTGCATTGAAAATAAACGGAACCGTAGAAGGTTCACGTCACATTTTTTTGTTTCTGAATAGACACATACAACTGACTATTAATGCATTTGTAACTGTCTATTCAGACAGTTTATATTACTGTCCATTCAAAACTTGTAACTGTTCTCCAGAATCGAATTGACTTGGATCAAATTGTATTGAATTAAATATATTTAGTTCAGATATATCACACTATTTCGAAACATGTCGAAATAAAATAGGAAAGTGGAACGAACGAATATGTCGTGGAACGGGCGAGTGGACTGATAATGAATTATCGGCATTATAATTATATACAGGGTGTCCGCTAAAAGGAGGTCAATCCATTAACCACATATTCCTTGAACAAAAACAATATGAGTTTCTAAATATCATTTTTCATTTTAGCCCTTCATATTCGGTATACAGGGTGTCAAAGTTGGAAATTAAAAACTGTTTTTTTCTAATTACTCGCGTATTTGATAAGATATCAATCTCAAAATTGGTACATTACTTCAGCACAAAGAGTTACATCGTGTGAGGAAAATAAAACAGAAAATAACTGTCAAATATTCAAGATACTGGGGGTCAAGTTCACACTTACCCCCATATTTTGTTTGTACGTGCGCTAATGACTTCCTATCTATTTTCCTTCAAGTGTTCAATCATTTTTGAGTATTTTTTGTTTCCTGTAAAATTTCGATTGAAGCATTTGTTTTTAAGATAATGCGAAAAGTACTGGTTATTGTTTGATGCCTATGCGGCTTAGGTAATCTCATAATGTTCACATACTCCTATTTATTTCGTCGAAATTGAAAGAGGGCGTATCTTTTCACGTACGAAAAGGTAAATATGGAAATACCGGGTGCTCGGAGCAAATGTACTAAAATAATTTTCACAAAAAAAAAATTAAAAAGTGTAAAAATTATTTTAATACATTCGCTCTGAGCACCCGGTATTTCCATATTCACCTTTCCGTACGTAATAAGATACGCCCTCTTCCAATTTCGACGAAATAAATAGGAGTATGTGAACATTATGAGATTACCGTAAGCCGCAAGGCATCAAACAATAACCAGTACTTTTCGAATTATCTTAAAAACAAATAATTTTATCGGAATTTTACAAAATTCAAAAAATACTCAAAAATGATTGAACACATGAAGAAAAATAGATAGGAAGTCATTAGCGCACGTACAAAAAAAATATGGGGGTAAGTGTGTACTTGACTCCCAGTATTTTGAATATTTGACAGTTATTTTCTGTTTTGTTCTCCTCACACGATGTAACTCTTTGTGCTGAAGTAATGTACCTATTTTGAGATTAATATCTTATTAATTAGGCGAGTAATTAGAAAAAAACAGTTTTTAATTTTCAACTTTGACACCCTGTATATCGAATAAGAAGGGCTAAAATGAAAAATGGTATTTAGAAACTCATATTATTTTTGTTCAAGGAATATATGGTTAATGGATTGACCTCCTTTTAGCGGACACCCTGTATAATCTCCAGAAGTTCAAAAAAATTTCAATACCTACCTCTTGTCCCTATCCTCCCTAGGAACGCACGATGTTCTTTGAACATTATAGGGATTTCCTTTCGTGCGCTCAAGCGATAAAAAAAATCTTATACCTACATTTCAGGAAGGGTATCGCATTTCATGTAATCTTTTCATTTTCATGAATTATAATGTGCAATTTGGACAATATCTAAGCATTTTTATCTTTCCTCATGAACTTCAGAGATAGGTATGCCAAGGTAAGGAGTTGTCCGTTTTTTTCTGAAACGAAGCAAGATACGAAAAAAATACACGAAACATGAATGTTGTATTTTCAGTGGGTTTATCTGGATACTCAAGAAGAACCCGGGAAAAAAATCAGGGTGACTTTTTTCCTACAAAAAAGTCGACTTGCACTATGGGTACGCCCCTGGAAACCCTGGATCAAGTCTAATTAGTCCAGTGAATATCTGATAAATGTCTGAATAAACCATTGAAATCTTCTAATTGGCTTAAGCGTTTTCAAGATGTTGAAAAAATATATTTTTTTCCTTAAACTTAGATACCCTGTATCTCGGACTCGAAGCATTTTCAGACCCATGTTTATACGTAATAATTGGTTTAAGACCAATAATTTATTATTGATTGGATTTAGCCATTTTCGGAGGAAACGGTGACAGATAGCGATTTTTACAAGAGTACCTTTTTTATGTAAAAGGCATTGGAGAATCATAATCAGATATAAAAATGGTAATAAATTAAAGCCTAAGAGGAGTAGGGTCAAATTTACCCAAATACCCCCTTGGTTTGTACGCCCCTGGTTAAAGGTGACAAAATCCGGAAGGCTCAAATTGATGAACCTACGAACTAGATTTCATGTCCCAAAATTGGTTGCGATAGTTGCAGTAGTACCGAAGCTATAAAACGAAAAGTAGTTTTTGAAGGTCATCTTCGAAGGGCCCTAGCTCTCTGAAGAAGCGTTTCCGGACCCATGTTCACATGAACTTTTTTTTTATTTTCGTGTGTTTTATCTACCCTAGAAGTCTGTAACATGATCACCGGAACACCCTGTATAAACTTCTTTATATATTGTTGAGAGGAATCTACCCTAGGATATTGTCACCACATCTCTGAAACACCCTGTATAGACCAAAGAGCTGTCTTCTTTAGGGAGCCGAACACTCGCGAACACTTCACTTGGCCTCGAAATACAACAACAAAAAATGTAGATGATAATAATAAAGTATTTATATTGTTTCTACGTATAACATAGTCATAATATATCCAGAGATTTTAGGTGGTTCCAACATTGCTGAAATAAACATCTGGTGTACGCACTTCAATCCTTTCCTGTTTTACAATCCCTTAATTCTCGCTTACTTCGATTAACATAACATGGCGTGGGTGAATCTCGCTAAGTTTAGTCTGGTGCCGTACCAAAATTACAGGCATATAAAAAACATTTTGCGATTTAGCCGCATCAAGGTTAGTAGAAGTGCTGTTGATCATAAGTTCTAGGAATCTAGGAATCCATCCATCTTACAATCGATATGTGAACTCTACGTCATCGCCTGAAATTCAATTGTTTATATCAAGAACCAGTTTGACGAAACAAATGAAGAGTGAGCGCACCAGAGGTTTATTTCATCAATGTTCCAACGATGTTTTTACTGAGTGTTCATTTTGGCATCTTTGTTTCCATAAGCTGCAAAAACTGATCCAATCCAATTTGATTCTCCCTATAGTACGGCAACTGCTTCATTTTCTTCAACCAAGCCGTGATCTTGGGAAATTGCGCTTCTGAGAGCGGCACAAACACTGCCCAAGAGGTGATGCTGGTGACGAAGCTGAAGTCTGCAATGGTCATCTGATTCCCTGCAACATACTCAGTCTTCTGAAGGAATTTCTCCACCATATGGAAGGCTTCTGATAGCTGGTCCAGAAGCTTTTGAGGAATTTCTCTGGCTTCTTCAAAAATCAGGCTCCTCTGGAATGGGTAATAGGTTAAAGAAGCATCTTAGCAGTATAGTTTTTGAACTGACAGACTCTTGACAGGTTGAAACGAATCAAGCTTGTTCCCAATTCTCTTTCGATGATTAATTCAAATGAGGTGTCAGAGTGATGTCAGTGCACGTTAATTATCTCCACATTCTTCAATTTGAGTTCGAAAATCGTCAAAGTATCAATTGTATTTCAAATTAGTCAATTTGATTTCAAAAAGAATCATCACACTTCCGATGGGAACACCTGAAAATTTCATTTTTGTCTCACCTTTCATGGAAACAGCCCCGTATCTTAAGTAATCGTTGGGTTAGGATCCTGAAATTTGCTTTAGCAAGAGATATACCAAAAATGTAATCTATAAGCAAGTGATGTCATCTTCAGTGCTCGCCAATAGTCATGGAACCACCTCAATTCACGGAAAGTGATATTAGGAGGCAAAATAGGTTGAAAATCACTGAAAATTCATATTTTTTCTGAAAACTTTGTCAATTCTGAAAATTTCATTTTTGTCTCACTTATGGAGACACTTGTGGAGACACCCCCGTATCTTACGTAATTATCGAGTCAGTTCTCATCATGGATAATAAAATAGCAATCTGAAGTAGTATAATCGAATAGATCATCAGGAGTGATCCAATGGATCAGAAATCATGACGGGTGTCATTGAGAAGAATTATGAATGGCTGGATTCGTTAATATTGGAGAAATTATGTACGACATACAGAGAAAGTGATATTTTCGGCATGGGAGACGGAGAAAAACATAGGTGCTTCCAATATCGAACCTCTCGTGATAACTTTCAATTCAGATGAGAGCGATACTTCATCGGAGGAAGGGTCAATGAGTTCTAATGAAAATATTCGTTTTTGAAAAATGTTACTTTCTGAATAATTCATATTTTCATGTGACGAGTTATACTCTACTTACTTCCTTGCAGAAAGCCAAAGACAACACATTTGTTAAAAAGAATTTCGAACCTCTAGTTGATATGAAGAGTAATACATCTTCACATATTTTCTTTATAATTTTTTCCTCAAATACCTTTCAACATCTTATTTCACGAAGTGTCACTGACTATCAGCTGAAAAAATTCTTTCAGGTCTGAAAATAAATGTTTAAACACCTCGGGGCAAACAAAAATCTCCACACCCAGTCATCCACAGAAACTTTTATATCTCTATATATTTTTTTTAGAAATGAGGCGAGAAAACTAATAATTTTTTTTGATATTTTTTTTGTCAAAGCATTATTCGCTTGTAAATATATTTGCGAAAAACAGATGATGTTGAACAGCTTGAGAAATATTATGGTTCATTTATTCCAAAATCTGATAAGTGAAGTCATATTTTGGATTGCAGCTAATATTTTTAATTTTTATTATCGCTCAAGACGAACGAGAGAGAATCACTATTTTATGTTCGTAGAACATCGTCAATCCCTGGGGTGGAAATAAGGGAGAGAAGGTAGGTATTGAAATATCAAGAGTTATCCTTTGTTCATGGTGCAAGGGATCTCATACCGAATTTCGTATTTCCAACATTTATTTCGGGTAAGTATTGAAAACATCTCGTTAGGTTTCCCGAACTGATTTTCCGCGACAATACTGTTCAGTGTTCAACTATAGTTATTCGTTTTTTTAGGTAAATATATATTATGAATCTTTGAGAAAAATGTAATGGTACGCACATACACTCCTATATCCGTTCTCGTGGACTTCGATGAACTGCCATATTCGTTACCATGATTATCATGATTGTCAAAATCTGGAATACTTAAGAATACACATGCGAATGGTAACCAGAAATTCTATCGGCTTTTGTTTTGTGACTTGGTGTATTTCCACGACTTTATAGTATGAAGAAAATCGTTACCGATGATAATGCGTCAAAATATTAAAGGTTAGAGAATTGGACGTTCTCTTCTCGGATCCGAAGTGATTTTCAACCTGTCTTGGCTCTTGATATTATTTTCTGGACACATGTGTACAGTTCCACGGCTGCTGGTCATAGAGCACATTTTTGGTATATCTCTCGCTCCAGCAAATTTCAAGATACGATAACCAACGAATACGTAAGATACAGGGGTGTTTTCATTAGAAGTGAGACACACTGTATATTTTGAAATTATTAATTTCATTACAGAATGCATCAATTATAATTCAATTAGTTATTTTATTTCGGAAAAATAACATTCCAATATAAACATTCATCATTTCAATTTCAAACCGCATCATTTTTATTTCGAAATCAGTCTACTATATCACAAAAATTCTGGATTCTCCATCATTTTGTTTCTTTCAATTATTGGATTTTCAAATGTCCCATTGTGTAATACAGTTCTTTATCTTTGGAATAACTCTAAGAGATGCAAGTTCGATTGAATTTTCATGAAGCCTGAAGCAAAATAATAATAATCGTTTATACGAGATAAGCACATTCACTCCATAACAAATTGCAAGGAAATGAGTGTATCTACTGGACTATTTGTTCGATTTCGATGTTCGAGTACCCATTCTCTTCAGAAATGAATAGCCTAACATAACATCGGTACAGGTTGGAAAAAATCTGATTTTCTTTTTCTCCAGTGGTTTTTGTGAATGACAATACTTTGGTAGAATCCGCCATTTTGTTTTTGTTCATTATGGAATTTTCAAATATTCCACTGTATACTATAGCCCTTTAGCTATGAAACGACGCCTAGAAATTCGAATTCGGTTGAGAAATGATGAAATTATATAAATTACAGGTATCAGAAATGATGACACAACAACAGGGTGAATGAAAGAAAATCTCACCTAACACCCACCTAACCTTTGCCTGTGCTTTTTCAGTTTTGAAATTAAAATGATGCATCACGAGATATATTTTGATATTTTTGGAAATAAAAATGACTAATTTGGAATTTGAAGTGCTAGTTTTTGAAATTTATTCGATGAATATGAAATACATTCGATGTTTTTCAAATCAAAATAACTCATTTGAAATTCAATTGAAGCGTTTCTAAATTGGATTAATAATTGTTAAAATAAAATACATTTGATGCTTTTTGAAATCGAATTGACTAATTTGAAATACAAATGATGCGTTTCAAAATCCAAATGACTATTAGCAAATTCAATTAACAATTTTTGAACTAAAATTGGAAAAGATTTAGTTTATAAGTATCAAACAATGAGTAAAACTCACTGAAATTATGAGTCCCCTGTTGAAAAGAATGCTGCTATCAAAGTGCAAACGATGGTCTACTATGGCCCTTTCTCGTAAATCAGTAGGGTAAAGAGTCTTATCCTTGCCATATTTCGACACCAGATATGGCATGATGGCGTGACTATCTGGCAAAATGAAACCGTCATCATCAAGGACTGGAATTGTATGCTGAGGATTCATCTGAAAAATAATATAATATATAAAATTCTCCTGTCCCTGTCACGGTATTTGTTGCCAAACTCCTCCTTATAAAAATATTCGTGCATATTCGGTTGGTCTGAGAATCGGTCGTAAACTATTTTTCAAATGGAATTCAAGATGTCGGATCCAATATGGCGGACGAGATTTTGTAATTATGGTCCAATTCTATTCAAAATTGGTGTCTGGGGAGTTTCGTGGTCGGAGATTATAGTTTGTTCTTCAAAATTGGTGAATTTGAGATGGTGGACCCAATATGGCTAACGAGCTTTGTAATAATTAGTATAGTTTAACTATAATATAACACGCTTCTTTCCACCACTAGCTATTGAAGCCTAAAGTGTGTTTTTAGTACTAAGATAGTTTTCGTCATTGTATGAACCAATAGTCAATAAAGACATAGCCCCGTCTGTTGTAATTAACCCGAATGTAGTGTTCTGCAGAGATTCGCAGGAATGCATGGCAGTGGAATCTAGTAGGTACCTATATCAAATAAGTGCTTTCATAGTGACAATAGGTCCATATTTCGGTTTCACAGAACAAAAATGTTTGACATAATATATTGCTAGTGGTGAAAAGAATTCAATATACAGTTGTGTCCCACTTACCATGCTCACCATGGGTATCTTTTTAACGGTAAGAGATACGAGGTCGGTTAAATGACACCAAATGTGGAGTTCGTCAAGGTCAACTATAATTTGAAAAAATATTTTGATAAAATCTATTCGTTTTTGTTTTATACGCAAAAAACAGATTTTGATCATTTTCATGTCTCCTCCGTAACTTCTTTATTTATGAAAATATTCAAATAGGAATTTCACATTCTCATGGCTGTTTTTTGAAGTGATTTCGAAAAAAATATGAAATTTATACCAACTCTTCTAGAATTTGAGATATCAGCACCAACTTCAGTTTTTCAAATGTAGGTGATAGCTCACTATGACTTATTCACAAATAACTTTTTTTCTCACACAGATGATATGTCGCAGTAATAGCTTTGTTTTTGGGTGTATGATAAATTGACATTCATCATACAGGGCGTGGAAATGAATTCTGAATTGAGACTCTATCACGAATCTGCGATTAGAGGTCTATAAAAATCACAAGTTTCCATCGTTCAAGTTTGAACCCCCTGATTGGGTATGAAAGTGTTGAAAAGGAATATTCTCAGATGAATTATGAACATACAAAAATGGATATATATTTATATAAAACAATACATTGAGAATTCGCATTCTCTATGTGATGAGAATATTTACTCTTTTTCAGTTAATTCAATAGAAAACAACTACTTTCCTGGCTATATGCCACGACGAACATTGAATTATATTTATTGAACACACACGATAAGAGTTTGAAAATAAAATATAAAAATTTCTGAAATTGAGAATTTGCATTCTCCTTCAGACAAAAATATGTATATACACACATCATTCTGAATATTCAACAGAAAACAACTACTTTCCTGGCTATTTGCCACGTCGAACATTGAATTATATCTGATGAACATTCAAAAGGGAACATGAAAAATAAAGAATAAAATCCTCCGAAATTGAGAATTGACATTCTTCTTCAAATCGGATGAATAATATGATGAATAATGATCTAGAAATATGACTTACCAATATATTCAGCATTGAAATGAAAATTGGAATGTATAGGAGAAGTATACTGGCATGAACTCTGATCTTGATGAGCTTGAAAACGTCCAAAAATAATCATTCATATCAGTGATATGGGAAATATTATCTCTCACACACAGGTTATATGACTTTATTGCAATGAACCCATTTCGGATCTCTGAATCCTCATCAGTAACCATGATGTCCACTTATTCTTACAGCCATTCTTCATGATATACACAATTTTCATCTCTTTATAATACAACTAAAATCGAGTAAAACTATAACGAAATGACATCTGAGAAATTTGTTGACATTCTATTCCTGTCATTTGGACGTTTTTGCTTTTGGGTGTATGATAAATTGACATTCATCATACAGGGCGTGGAAATGAATTCTGAATTGAGACTCTATCACGAATCTGCGATTAGAGGTCTATAAAAATCACAAGTTTCCAATGTATTGTTTTATATAAATATATATCCATTTTTGTATGTTCATAATTCATCTGAGAATATTCCTTTTCAACACTTTCATACCCAATCAGGGGGTTCAAACTTGAACGATGGAAACTTGTGATTTTTATAGACCTCCCCAGGTAGCACATCATATTGGCTGGAACCCGATTTCATATTGGGCCGATATAGATATATCGTACATGTGAAAAATAATATAGGTCCAATATGAGAGTATATTGGACAAACAATATTGGAATGATAATATTGGTGGAATATTGGTTCAACCTGAGCTGAATATGGATTGTCAGCTACAATATTGGAGCAATATTGGTTGTAAAATTCGTTAACAATGTGTTGAAAAACATATCTATGAATGTTATATAATATTGTTTTACGAATGTCGATACAACAACATCGTATACATATTGTTCCCGACATTTACAACCAATATTGCAATTTGAACATTCTCCCCATGTCGATTCTGAAGCGGTTATGCAATATTGTATTTTCAAGTTAAACGGCATATCGGTTGGATATTGTTTTAACAATATTTGAAACATTATATATTCACCCATCTTGATTGATATCATTTTATCTATATCATGCGGAAGATATCGTATACAATTTGCTTCTTACATCTATAACCAATATCGCGATTTGAATATTGTCCCCATGTTGATTCTGAAGCGGTTGTGCAATATTGTATATTTGAGTTCGACGGCATATTGGTTGAATATTATTTCAACAATATTCGAAATATCATATTCACCAATCTTGATTGATATCATTCTATCCATATCATGCGGAAGATATCGTATACATATTGTTTCCAACAATTATAATCAATATAGCAATTTGAACATTCTCCACATATCGATTCTGAAGGGGTTTTCAATGATTCAAATATGAATATCAATAACGGCAATTCAATATGTATCTTATATCGGACATAGAAGAGAAAAACAATATTGTATTTTCAAGTTCAATTGCATATCGGGTGAATAGTTTTCTAGCCATATTCAGAAAATAATATCATCTTATATTGGCTGATATGTGATTCACTATATCATGTAAGCAATATTGTTCACATATTGTTTTGAGAATACATATCGATATCGGAATTTCGATATTTATTCCATATCACGCACTCCTAAACCGATGTCGATAGATGGCGCTATAAATGATTGGTAACGTACTCTCATTGCCGATCCGACGAGAGAATTTAAATATTGGCTCTAGACGATTGTGAAGTATTATAACCTGGAGTAGGGGTTAACCGTGATCAACAAGGCGGCTTCCCAAGGGCAAGGCCCTCCCATTGCACTCCGGCTGGGCTGACCTTTGTGATTATTCCTGATGCGAATAACTCGCAAATATTGGTATGAAAATATTCCACCAATATTTTGAAGACAACATAGCTACATAATGATTTTCAATAATGTACCAATATTCCCAACCAATATTGCACCAATATAACTTCACGAATATACCAGCAATATTGGTATGAGAATATTCAACCAATATTTCTGAGACAACATACCTTCATGATGATTTCCAATGATTCACCGATATTTCCATATATTACACCAATATTGCCGAATGTTCACCATTAATTTCTCGCCAATATTGATATTACATTTTGTGTCCGATATTACTCTACGAATATTCAACCAATATTAATATGAGAATATTCTACCCACATTTGGAAACTGATATTGTACCAATATCGCCGAATGTTCACATTTTTTTTCTCGCCAATATTACTTTCACAATATTTTGCCGATATTTTCGTAATATTGCACCGATATTGTCCCAATATATGTGTGCTACTTGGGTCTAATCGCAGATTCGTGATAGAGTCTCAATTCAGAATTCATTTCCACGCCCTGTATGATGAATGTCAATTTATCATACACCCAAAAGCAAAAACGTCCAAATGACAGGAATAGAATGTCAACAAATTTCTCAGATGTCATTTCGTTATAGTTTTACTCGATTTTAGTTGTATTATAAAGAGATGAAAATTGTGTATATCATGAAGAATGGCTGTAAGAATAAGTGGACATCATGGTTACTGATGAGGATTCAGAGATCCGAAATGGGTTCATTGCAATAAAGTCATATAACCTGTGTGTGAGAGATAATATTTCCCATATCACTGATATGAATGATTATTTTTGGACGTTTTCAAGCTCATCAAGATCAGAGTTCATGCCAGTATACTTCTCCTATACATTCCAATTTTCATTTCAATGCTGAATATATTGGTAAGTCATATTTCTAGATCATTATTCATCATATTATTCATCCGATTTGAAGAAGAATGTCAATTCTCAATTTCGGAGGATTTTATTCTTTATTTTTCATGTTCCCTTTTGAATGTTCATCAGATATAATTCAATGTTCGACGTGGCAAATAGCCAGGAAAGTAGTTGTTTTCTGTTGAATATTCAGAATGATGTGTGTATATACATATTTTTGTCTGAAGGAGAATGCAAATTCTCAATTTCAGAAATTTTTATATTTTATTTTCAAACTCTTATCGTGTGTGTTCAATAAATATAATTCAATGTTCGTCGTGGCATATAGCCAGGAAAGTAGTTGTTTTCTATTGAATTAACTGAAAAAGAGTAAATATTCTCATCACATAGAGAATGCGAATTCTCAATGTATTGTTTTATATAAATATATATCCATTTTTGTATGTTCATAATTCATCTGAGAATATTCCTTTTTAATAGCTTTGTGTTGATAACAACGGAGTTATCGTCATTTATACAAAAACAAGAAATCATTTGGAAGCCGCCATCTTCAATTTATAAATATTAACAAAAAAATCATGATCTTCGACCTCAAAAACTCCCACTTACCAATTTTGAATGGAATCGGACCAAATCTTGTCCGCCATGTTGAAGCAGGCATTTTTTTTAATTTCAACAAAAATTCCATAGTGTATTGTCACCGAAATTATGAACACCTGCCAAATTCCAAGTTTATCAGAGTTATAAAACAAAAACGAATAGATTTTATCAAAATATTTTTTCAAATTATAGTTGACCTTGACGAACTCCACATTTGGTGTCATTTAACCGACCTCGTATCTCTTACCGTTAAAAAGATACCCATGGTGAGCATGGTAAGTGGGACACACTGTATAAACCTTGGTAGTGAAGAATATTATAACCACGGGACCTTATACCCCTCGGCTGACGCCTCGCGATATCATCTTGGTCCCTGGGTAATGATGATATTCTTCACTACCTTGGTGTATAAATAACCATTATAGGTTGACAAATTTGGGGCAAAATTGAATAGAAATAAAAAGTATAGTTTGAAATACTAATGAGATAGATTGTCGAACTAAAAAGAAGTACAAAATAAATAGTAGCTTGAAAAACTGCAAAGACACGTTTTCATGGATAGCTAAACTAAAAGAAGTGGAAAAAAAAAGTGTGTTGATAAATATTTGAGTAGAAGAATATTTTTTAGAAATAAACGTATAGCGAAATAACGATTGCCGGGTCGCGATTTTACTAAATATAAACTATTGCAGCACAAGACACGCCCCCTACTACGGTATTGCAAAGTATAATCGAGCCCAGCACAATCCTGCAAAATCTAATCTTTGACAGCACAACGTAGCTGATTCATATAAATAAATCGATTGAAAAAGTAGCACATACCACGTTATATCTCATCTTCAAAGTACTTTACTTAGGCAAAACTCAGAGACTATTTATCCTCAACGAACTAACCTATCCCTGATTGCAATATTTTTGAGGAAGGAAAACCGAATGGAGTGTAGAAACACATTGATTAATAATATATTTCAAAAGTTGAGTTCTTCAACAAAATTGAATAAAATGAGACTGTTTATCCTAAACGCACTAACCTATTTGACTTCAAATATTTTATGAAAAAGGAAAACCAGAATGAAGTAAAAAAACATTGGTGAAAAAAAAAGTTGCAAAAAAAAGTTCGAGTTCACAGCGATTCGAACCATGAACCTTCAGACTGAGAGTCGACAGCGCTAACCAGTAGACCATTTGGGTGTATGAATTTACTGCGTACAAGAGATTGACAACGAGAAAGCTTCAGTTCTTGCGTTGGAGCACAGTATGAGATATGACGTATTATGGTGGGCGTGGTTTGTGCTGCAATAGTTTATATTTAGTAAAATCGCTGCCGGGTCAGCTATTGTGATAAATAGTAAATAGAAATGAAAAACAAATTAAACACGCTTTCATGGATAGCCAAACTGAAACGAAGTAAGTGGAAAATGAAGACTAGTATGAAAAAATTAAGAAATAAAAAATAACTAGATTGATTCAAAAACCTAAGTAAGAGTGTTTTGATAAATATTTAACTAGAGAAATATATTCTACAAATTATGTTTATGGCAAAACAATGTATGCCGGTTCTGTCTTCTCCATGAAAAGTGAAACACTTTCCTCCCCATGAAAAGTGCACTTTCCTACACTCCGCGTGATTTACAGTGCATGGGAGTATTTGTCGGCCATTTGCCTTTGAATGCAAAATTAAACTGATGGTCGAAACAAGTGGAGGATATCTATTCTGTTCTCGCTATAAAGTAATTTTTCGGTGAAAAAATATGTTGAATACCTATAGTCTTTGCGCTCAGAAATATCCTTAATGTTTTTATATCAGTTTGAATTTTATTCATAGGTATCATCGGCTATACACTGTGTTTTAAAATTCAGTTTCAAGATTTCAGGAACTTATTATTCTGGTCAAGATGAGCCTTTCGTTCTATAAACATGTGTCTGCAAACGCTTCGTTACCGACCAACAGAGCCTTAAAATTTAAAAATTGATTTCTTTCTCTATATTCAGCTCTTTCAGTCGATACAGAAGCCGAATTGATCCACACTTGATCAACAAACCTCGTTTAACTGCGACAAAATTTTTGACATTTATAACGTCAATTATGTTGTAAGCCAGACTGATGGATGCGGTGTTCCGTTACCACCGATACAACAAGGCCTGCATGCTCCGTGGGTGACGTCACTTAGTGAGGCCTAACCAGCGGCTCGAAACGACAAGCGCTTTTAGCGCTATAAGGCGACCGCGTATTTCGATTTTAGTCTCAGATCATCATTGAGCCGATTTTGCTGTTTTTTGAAGGGCTTCCGGTTAAAACAGGATGCCAGTCGTCCACTGAGCCCTCCTTCGCACCTCATTCGATTTTATTATGGAAAAACGAAGTTTTAAAGCAAAGACCAGGATAAAACACAAATATCCACCTACAGCAACCCATTCGAATTAAATATATTGGCAAAAATTGTGGTGAAGGTAAACTTCACACCTACTTATACAGGGCCCGCAGAACATAAACTTATCGTGAGATTGATCGAAAGAAAATTGTGGAAAATGTACTTATTTTATTTTGATTGACATGCCGTTTGTTACAATTACCTATATTTATCTTCCTATTACCTGAAAAAATAACCAGTGAGTGTTCTCAATTTTCTGTTGTTGGATTTTTCACCCAAGTGGATCGTTACACTTGAAACCGTAATTTTTGAGGGTAAAACTGCATTTATCATGCGATGGTTTTTTTTTTAATTTTTTTCGGTACTCACGTATTTTTGTCTGATAAACCGAATTTTATAATGAAAATGTGAACAAACCACTATATATTGAGATATTTCAAGAAAAAGTTCGAAATTTCGCCTTCTTTCTCCCCTTGTGTTGGGGGCATTTGAAGCTACTTGCTCTTATTTTGTCATTGGACACTTTATATACTCATGATGTACTTCGATGGCACAATTTTATATAGAAAATTCAACAGGAAATATGATTTTTATGGCGAGTTTTTCATATTTAGTGATCAATCAATAGTCAATCAATATACGGGATGTCAAATGTCAATAGATTGCTTTCGAATGACATTACAGACGCCATTATTTTGAATGATATTCTTCCTTCTCTTCACTAAATATGGATTAATCTCAAGAAGATCATATTTATAGTTGAATTATATATAAATTGTCCAATATGATGAAAAAAGAAGGGAAATTTGTTCTAATTGCCATCCAGAACACAGGTGGAAAAGAAGGTGAAATTTGGAACTTTTTAGTCAAATATCTTCATGATAAATATCATGATAAATGCAGTTTCTCCTTTTTAAGTAGAGTGTTTGTAGTTCATGTTAATATGATAGTTGCAATTTGATCATTGGAATGAATTCTGCATTCATTGCCACGAGGCAAATGACCGTTTTCAGAAAGAAATTTGAGAATGAGGATTAAAAATGCCCGTTTATTATGAACATTCAAGAAAATTTCCTCGAATTCAGAGATGATTTTGTTGACTATAATATACGAATACAAAACTAACTGCACAATCAAAGCTTTTCTATTTTTCCTCTACTTATACTTTTTATGAGAGAGTAATTGTCTTCTATTATTAATTCATCATTATAAATTAAGCTCTGTTTACTACTGAACTAAGATGGAGTAAAATCCTCGCGGTGAATTGCATATACCCACATTTTCGATAGCTCCTCGTCCAACGGGAAACTAAAAGCATGAACTTTTGAACCACCCACATAATTCCCCCGACAAAAAGGAACACAACACTTGAAAGGCATTGTGATTTCGCCGATTACAACACAAAATATTTCACAAAACAGTAATTTTTCCGCCAATTATTTTGATGAATAAACAACAAAAGAATTCGGGACCGTTTCAAAAACATACGTGAATCACCGATGAATTAACACGAACTGACGCGTTAGTCGACAAGCGATAAAATAAAACACTGGCCTCTCTTGGTGACGTCACGAGCTGTTTACGTCAGAGTCTGCTGGCCTTGTTGTATGGGTGGTAACGGGTGTGCGCAACTCTCGCGATCATGGAATATTCATACGAATACAACTCGTGATGCTATTATTCCTGAAAATATTCGTCGATTGACATACTTCAGCTTTCTGCTTCAATATCGCTCATAACATTGATTCAAAACTTCTCCCCTACGGCTCGAAAGTCAACTCGAAGCTCGAAGATCAACAAACAACGGCAAAAAAGCAATTCAATTCATCAAATGCAATTATTATTGAAGGTGAAGATAAAGACTTACACGTATTATACTCTGTGCTCGAACTCCAATCTGGAAAATTATTTTTTCAGCGTGGAGAAGCTCACTATCAATCGGTAATAAGTATATTCATCACTCAATCAATTTTTGCGAAGTATGAGAATCATGTACCATTTTTACACTCAATAACTGAATTTTTCAGGAAGGGTAAATCAACTATTTTCAAAATGTTCGAAGAACAAGATATAATTCGATGTGCTGAAGTTTTTAGATAGAGTAGGTGATTCAACTTCACAAGAAGTAATCACCAACAGAATTCACTTTCTTTCCACTATGTACGGAGCTCCTAAAAAAACTACGTGTTAAGATAAGCTTGCATGCATGAATATGTTTTATTTTTCGTCAAAAATGCTCGAAATTAAAAACAAATCCAGTTAACTTGTCATCCTCCAACTTCAGCGGCTGCTCATCAACATATTCCTTGGAAATATTATCTTGTCTCATAGAAGTGAAAGATAAAATGTTCAAGTTGCCATTTTCCTCCTGTAGGATTGAAAAATTGCGAATTTCCGGTTGAAACCTATCTAGGTCGACGTGATATCGAATCTTTACAGAATTTGATGATGGTTCCGAATCTATACACAAGTTCAAGTGTGGCTTGGTTATCAGCTAGACCCAAAAGACTGAGGTTGGAAGTTGGTCGATAATACATTAGAACCAGTTCAAACTATATTTCCATCTGTGCCGGAAAAAGTACTAAACACGATTCTTCAACTGTAAAAAGAAATGTGGTTGCATGAAAGTTGGACTGTTTCGTTCTGTTCTAGAATTGTTGCCTTGAAACAAACAGCCTACCATCGCTGGCGCAAAAACCCTAACCTCGCGACTAGAGCAGAATACGTTGATGCCAGGAATAACTGCAGCCAAACAATAGATGCTTCGAAAGAAACATACAATGCCAAGATAAGATCGAAACTCATAGATTGTCCCAATGGCTCCCGTTCGTTTTGGTCCCTTGCTAAAGCGGTCGGAAGAAATTTCACTAATAGTTCATTCCCACCACTGTCCAAATCCGACGGCACATTAGCAACAACATCGCAGGAGAAAACAAATATCTTTGCAGAGATGTTCGCAGCAAACTCTACTTCAGATTCCCAAGAAAAAGTGCCGCCAGACATTCCACCGGTTGAGAGTCGAATGCCCGAAATCGTCTTCCGTCAACGCACTATCAGACGAATTTTGCTTGGTCTCAAAACGAATAAGGCTAACGGTCCTGATGGATTTCCACCCATTATCCTCAAAAACTGTGCACCAGAATTGACACCGATTCGCTGCAAGTTGTTTACCGTCTCGTACAGGTCGGGTATTTTTCCATCATGCTGGTAGACAGCTAGAGTCTAACCAATCCCCAAAAAAGGGAACAAGAACCTGCCCAACAACTTCAGGCCCATTGCCCTGTTATCAGTTATCTCCAAAGTGATGGAGAAAGCCATCAACATTGAGCTTATCAAATATCTGGAGAGCTCAGGAATCATCAATGATAGACAACACGGCTTTCGCCACCGAAGATCTACTGGAGATCTACTAACCTACGTCACCCATTCATGGCAAGCTTCATTAGAAAAACACGGGGAATCTCTAGCTGTCGCGTTGGACATATCGAAAGCATTTGACCGTGTTTGGCACGAAGGACTCCTCTACAAACTACCATCATACGGCTTACCACCTCAGGTATGCCATCTCTTATCGAGTTTGCTTTCAGGCAGATCGATCCATGTGGTGGTGGACGGTGTATCGTCTGATACCATTGGCATCAATTCCGGCGTTCCACAAGGATCAATTTTGGCACCAACGTTATTCCTTCTTCATACCAATGATCTGTTGGGAGTAACAACTTGCCCCATCCACAGCTCCGCACATGATAGTACCCTCCATACTGCTTTCTCATCCAGAATTCCCATTTCTTCCCAGGAAACTAAGAACTCACGGCGCAGGCAGGTCAATGCTGTCAATGAAGACCTTGCTGAAATCACAGCCTGGGGAACCAACAACATAGTTGAATTCAACTCCACCAAAACTCAAGTCTGTATTTTCTTAAGAAAGGCGGAACTCAGTATGCCCGACATTGTAATGTCTGGCACCACCATCTCCATCAAGCCCACCATATCTATGCTCGGTATTTCCATCAGCAACACTCTTTCATGGGATAATCATGTCAGATCCATCGCAAAAGCTGCTTCTCAAAAACTCGGATTCTTGTTCCGTGCGAAAAGCTACTTTACACCTCAACAGCTTCTCATGATCTACAAAGCGCAGATACGGCCTGGTCTAGAATACTGTTCCCACATATGGGGTTCAGCACCAAAACATACGCTGATGCTCTTAGATTCCATCCAGAGAAGTGCCATCTGCCTGGTGGGTGACGCCACACTCACTCACTCTTTGACATCATTGGAACACCGTAGAGAGGTCGGCGACCTTTCACTTTTCTATCGATACTTCCACGGGAAATGTGCTTCGGAAATCTCTGCTATTATCCCTTCACTAGCAATACCAGTCAGACGAACTAGACAAGCCCAGTCAGCACATCCTTTCGTTGTCAACCTCGAAAGATGTCGAACAGCACTTTATCAAAACTCCTTCATCCATAGAACGGCTATAGGCTCTGGAATTCATTGCCTGAGGAAGTATTCCCAACAACATATAATCTCCAGAAGTTCAAAAAAAATTCCAATACCTAGTTCCTATCCCTATCCCCCCTAGGAAGGCACGATGTTCTTTGAACATTATAGGGATTCCCTTTCGTGCGCTCCAAGCGATAAAAAAAATGTACAAATTGTCAAGACCAGTCGTATTCCAATGTTGAATCACCAACAATTGAGGATTCATTCGATACTAACGAGGAGACATGCGATGTGTAATTATTGGGGAGACTTACTTACACCCAGGATGAAGAAAAGTAATGAGGAGGAGTTGAAGAAGCAGAAGTATTAGAGAATTATGAATCAGATCATAATAAGTTTCCCTATTTTTCAATTCACAGTGTTTTCATCACTTTCATATAATTTTCAACCCTCCTTACAAATATCTTGAATTATCCAATTTGGTTAATTAATTTTGTTCACCCTCGGATGTCTAACTTGACCGGATTAACCAATATATATACAGGGTGTTTCCTAACTACGGTTCCTTACTGCAGGGGGTGATTTGTTAGGTTATTTCAAGAAGAAAAGTTCCTATGAATATATGTCCAGAGTTGCTTCGTTTCTGAGATTCAGGGCGTTGAAATTAGAGAAAAAAAAACGTTAATTATAAAATATCATGAATATCCTGGAACCGATTTGATTGAAATTTGGTACTTTTATTCGTCAAATTTTCTAAAATTTCAGCATATCAAGTGTCAATTATATTTTTGGCGGAAATAATGAAAAACTCATTTCTCCAATGCAGGTGTTCATGATATGCAACACAATGGCTTTGATTTTTTTTCTCGAAAACGAAGCTGGATATGAAGACAATACATGAGATCAAAAAGTAGTATTTTGAGTTGCTTAATCTTAAAAAAATGGAAATTCACCAAAAAAAGTCAGTAGCGTACTTTATATCACAATATTGTTGGCTGTGGTGCCCACTGAGACGCCACTGGATCCAATAATTTCAATCTAAATAGGGCTGAATAGGCGCCTTATCAGTTCAAATAAAAGTACTAAATTTCAACCAAATCGGTTCTAGGATATTCATGATATTTTATAATTACCGTTTTTTTTTCTTTAATTTCAACGCCCTGTATCTCAGAAACGAAGCAACTCCGGACATATGTTGATAGGCACTTTTCTTACTAAAATGGCCTAACGAATCACCACCTGCAGTTAGAAACCGTAGTTAGGAAACACCCTGTATATTAATTAGTTTTCGCACTGAGCATTTCTATATTTTCTAATGACAGATGACACAGAACGCGAAAATCGTTTTTCCTGACGGTTTCGAAATTATGCATTCTAAATGCCAATAAAGATCAGAAATAATAATCTCTATTAGATAATCATATCAGCTGTAACCCTGAGATTTTTCATCACAATTTTCCATTATACACATGATAAAGCTATATCTACAAGATTAATTATATGCACATTATGTTTGGGATTCTATCATCAAATAAATGAAGATATATTTTTAGATTATAGAGAGGAATGGTCAAGTTCATGCAAAATATTTGTCATTATCGTAATGGAAGAAACAAAAACAATAATTATCATGAAAGCACTTTTGAGATATTCGATGTCAATTAATAACAGATAACAATAATATATTTACTGCAAGGTTATTTCTGACGATTGGATATTGTTTCTATCTAAAAATAGATTTGTTACCGACAGAATTAAGTGCAGTTGTATCTACAGTGCTGTTCATGAAAATATAGCTGCTATACCTTTTCAACTTCAATTTCGGAATCGGTGAGTTATATTTCGGAAAAAGTAATCTCGATTTCAGAATTGGTTAGTTCGATTTCAAAAATGGTGAACGTAATTTCAGAATCGGTGAGATGAATTTCAGAAAAAGTCCATTCAATTTCAGAAATGGTAAGTTTCATTTCAGAATTGGAGAATTGAAATGTTCTCAATTTTATTGCAAAAGAGAAGATTGTATAATGGACATCCTGCAGATACCATAGTGGTAGTTCTGGATAATGCACCTGCACATTCAAAAATAGAAGAGATATGCATAGAGGAATGTTATATTTTGCAGATTGGCACCTTTCAGCCCTATGTTGAATTCGATTGAACATACAGGGTGGCCCACGGTCGATGGTACCTTAGACGTATACGAAAAACGGTAGGTACATTGAAATCCTGAAAATTTGGTTACTCTAATAAGCGTTTGTGATCTAACGATTCAAAATATTTTCAGCGAAGCAGCGTTGCCACTTTCACCAAAATGTTATTTCACCCTGTATTTTATTGCGTTTTTAGATTCTTCTCGGAGAGCTGATTTCATCAATGCATCACACTTGGGGTCAGCAAGAATTATTACGGAGATATAGGGTGTTCAAAATCGAGATTTTCCAATTTCAGGATTTTTTTTGTGTCGAAACTATTCATCATTGGTCAAAACGGCTTACATGTTCCCATATTAACTTTTGATTAACTATCTACCGACATTCAATTGGAAAAAATACATGATGGTCCAAGATTCAGAATTTTGATCACCCTGTATCTGTTCCAACTAAATGTCAGTAGATAGTGAATCAAAAGTTGAGATAGGGATATGTGAGCCGTTTTGATCGATAATGAATAGTTTCGACACAAAAAATTCCTGAAATTGGAAAATCTCGATTTTGAACATCCTATACCTCTGTAATAATTCTTGCTAGACCCCAAGTGTGATGCATTGATGAAATCAGCTCTTCGAGAAGAATCTAGAAACGCAATGAAATACAGGGTACAATGTACCGTTTTCCGTATACGTCTAAGGTACCATCGACCGTGGGCCACCCTGTATATGGAGTGCCTTCATGTCAGAAGTAAAGAGCTTTTTCAAGAGCATCGCCAAAGGGTCATAGCTGGGGATCCGAACAGATTGCTCAACCAGATAGAATTCAGACTGCGATGTCTTGAAGAATCTGCAGATCATTCAATGAAAATGATAACACCTCAAAATAAATGTGTTTGCATTATTATAATCATGTGCAACGCTACTGTCCTTCTGCGATTTGGATGAAAGACATCTGTGGATTAAATTGAGATTATAATTATGTTATCGAATTGTTTTTGAACAGTTGAATATTGTAATATGGTTTGTTGATCACACATGCAATTGGAAATATTTCAAACAAACGAGAGGATTCATTTTCTGAAATTGAACCTACAAATTCTGAAATACAACTTACCATTCCTGAAATTGAATGGACTTTATCTGGAATTCAACTCACCGATTCTGAAATTGAGGTTACCATTTCTGAAATCGAAGTAACCAATTCCGAAATCGAGATAACTTTTTTCCGAAATATAACTTGCCGATTCCGAAATTGAAGTTGAAAAGGTATAGACATGATGAAACAGAAAAGGACCACTACACTGGAACCTGTATTCCAATCAGACACCAGACATGACTCTCAACCCTCACTTTAAAAATCTTCTGAGGAAATTCATTGTGGAGCACTGTTTTCATTCAACTGAGGAATTCTTACGACCGCCCTTCGAAACCTAAAATGGAATTGAATCTGATGACGTTTAAAGTTTTTACATGCTGATGGTTGATCGCCGTCTTAGGTTCATGGTACAATTTCGATGTTAACTTTTTGTTGTTTTTGTTTGACAAAACTTTGTTTTTTTGTGTGTGTGCTATATTGATTTATTACCAATTTATAAGCACTTGTGTTCACTACCCTACATTACCCACTAGACGTAATGTTGTATGTATGACCTGCAACAAATGTATTTTTTTTGTATATAACGTTGTTGAATGAACTCAACTGAACTATACTAAACTATTCGTTTCATCTCCAATTCTAGTCAGGATAATCCTAGATAGTACTCGTATATTCATAATTTTTTCTACTCACATAACTAAAACGGCATTAGGCGTACGTATATGTACCACGCAAAATGATCGATTGATCACCGATTGACGATCTGTGATTTATAGAAAAAATTAAACACGTCACCAGAGAGCGTAAAAAAAATTCACTTGCTTGTCAGTGACAATTTGTATTGAAAAAATTTTGGAGAAAAGAAATGGAGGTATATTGAAGAAATATCAAATTCTCACTCATCTTTGGACGTTTCGGGACCGATTCTGCTCCCGTTTTCAACATGAATAGTTATTTATTATACAAGGGAAAAAAGTAGTAGATTTTAGCTCCAGGTTGTGTTGTCTCCCGACGCGTAGCGGAGGGAGACAAAAAACCGTGAGCTAAAATCTAATATTTTTCCCGTGTATAATACACTATTTTTTTCTGTGACAGAAGGAAGGACGAATCAATATTGAGAAGATATTACATTATTTCGAAATGTGAAAATTATCGACGTGAAATTTCAAGTTTTTAACAGTAGGGACACCTGCGTTTTATAGACATCTTTATCATTCTTTTGAAGTAATCAAATATCTGATGTCACTTCTGTCAGTTCAATTCTGTGATTTGATTTCAAAAAATTGCGAATTCAGTAGTTGTTATACGATACGAAACCGCGAAGTCGAATGGAAGATAAAAGGACTTGCAGTTCTTTCTCGGAGACGGTATTATTGACTCATTTTTCGGAACTATAGCACAACAAAAGCCATTAACAGAGTATATATATGTGATATATATCCGGGAAAGAAGTACTCACTTTTTTCCCACGGGAAAAAAGTTATTCATGAAAAGTGACATTTTATAACCTGCCAACAGAGATGAAATGCCAAACTTTTTTCCCGTCACAGAAAAAAAGATTATTTCGCTAGCGAAGTCGTATAATATGTCTTGAAGCTTTTCATTTTTCAATGACAATTGGTGACGTTGGCAATCAAATGAGTTACAGGATGTTTTCATTAATTAATCTTGAATTTACCATTTTCCTGTTCAGATTTCAGTAGTGAATACCATGTTCTGTCTATATCAACTGAACAAGAAGCAATGCTATTGTCTCCGTTCAGAAGAATGCAAGCAGATTCCTTGATTTTTCTCTTCTGATTGTTATCTTCTTTTCCAATGATTTCAATATTATTCCACTCTGCCATATGTTGTCCGCCTTCAGTAAGGATATGTTCAGCTAGTTTCGATTTATCGATGTTTCTTTTCATTATATTGTACTTATGTTCCTTCGTCCTTACTGTAAGAGGTCTCTTGGTTTCACCTGTATAAAACTTTCCACAAACACAAGGTATACTGTAAATACAATTTTTTGACGATTGTCCTTCATCTTAAGGCTTTGTTTGAGTTAGAATTGATCTCATTGTATTTTCAGTTTTGAACACAGTTTTCAATTGAAATTTATCACCAACACGTTTTATTTTTTCAGATATGCCAAGAATTCATGGTATTATATTTGTCGTTATTGATGGTTGATTTTGTTGTGGTTGACCCTGTTTTGTTTTCAATTTGATGAATCGTCCTATCGACAAAATTCTTTGGATAGGAATTGACATATTATACGACTTCGCTATTGAAATAATCTCTTTTCATGTTGAAAACGGGAGCAGAATCGGTCCCGAAACGTCCAAAGATAAGTGAAAATTTTATATTTTTTCTATATACCTTTATTTCTCTTCTCCAAAAATTTTTTCAATTCAAATTGTCACTGACAAGCTAGTGAATTTTTCTTTTAGGCTCTCTGTTAGGAAAATTCTTTAAACGCAGTGACATTTTGGGGCAAATCATCTGATTTGTCCTTACTACACGTATATTGAAATAATATTAATATTTTTATTTTATAGAAACGAGGAGAGAAAATCCCAAAAAATTTGGAATAATGAATGTACCACTTCCTCGATTAACCTACAGACAGTATTCAACATCTTCAGTCGTTCGAGTCCTGCTCGGTCTGAAAATTGTAGGAACTGTTATAACTGTCATTTCCATATTCTGTTGCAATCGGTGACAATCAGAATTATTCAAACGATATCTGTCTGTATCATAGTTCCTCATTATAGAAATGTATGCGAAATGTATACGAAAGGGAAATCGAATAGAATGTATTACCAAGAAAATTTTACAAATGGAAATCAAAAATCTATGTGGAATGCCATCAATCTATTGCTACATAAACAACCAAAAGTAGCCAAAAAAGATGTTGAGTTTATAAAAACTAAAAACAAAAAGATCTTCAAACCCATTGATATTTGCGAGGAATTCAATCGACATTTCATCAACATTGGACCAAAATTAGCAGCAAAAATTCCTACATCCTCAATAATAGAAAAAGAAGAATCAAGTTTAATTTCAATGTACCTGAAACCAACAGATCATGAAGAAATTGAAGAAATTATAAACACAATGGATTCAAGAAAGTCACCTGGATTTGATCATATCAGTGTTAACATTTTGAAGATTGTTAAATATGAAATTTCACCGATCCTTTCCAAATTGATAAATTTATCTTTTGATCCGGGTATTATACCAGAAAAAATGAAAATTGCAAAAGTTAAACCTATATACAAATGTCGACAGAAGGATGACATGGAAAGTAGTTTTTCTAGACCGATTTCTTTGCTACCAGTTCTTTCAAAAATTTTGGAGAAAACTATGAATAACATAACACGAATTTTTAGAGGTAACAAAATATCTATCTATGCTCATCAATATGGCTCTCGTAGGTCATGTTACACAGTATCAGCTGTTTTTGATGTTGTAACAGAGTTCCAAATGCAACTTGATGCTGATAAAATGTGTGGACTTTTGTCACTTGACTTGCGCAAGGCATTCGATACTGTCAATCATGAAATTCCCCTGAAACTATTATTTCGTATTGGAATGGGAGACTCTGTTTATAGGTGGTTTCAAAATTATCTGAGCGAAAGAAAACAATTTGTTTATTTGGAGCAAGTTTCCTCAAGGATCGATAAGGTCCGGTTTTATTTCTGATATATATCAACTCAATTGCCTACCTCAGATTTAAAGGGAACATATATATGTTTGCGGATGATTAGATTGAGCAACTAAAAAATACAAATTTTTGGTCTCTTGTATTTTATTCATAACCAGCTTCGTTTTCGAGAAAAAAAACTTAACCCACTGTATTGCATATCATGAACACCTGCATTGGAGAAATGAATTTTTCATTATTCCCGCCAAAAATATTATTGACAATTTCAGAAAATTTGGCGAATGAAATACCGAATTTCACCCAAATCGGTTCCAGAATATTCATGATATTTTATAATTACCGTTTTTTTCTTTGATTTCAACGCCCTCTATCTCAGAAACGAAGCAACTCCGGACATATGTTCATGGGAACTTTTCTTCTTGAAATGACCTAACAAATCACCTCCTGCAGTTAGGAAACACCCTGTATAAGAACTGAAGTCATTCCAGAAAGTGTACTACTTAGGACATCCGATAGATGTTCCGAAAGGAACGTTCAAAATTATATTCCATCATGACATGCTAAGGACGTCCCTGCATGGACAGTCTACTATACGTACCCCGTGAAACGTCTAAAGGATGCTATATTTCTAGGACATTTGAAATGATGTAATAGCTCGGACATTCCATGGACGCCCTTGCTGGGACATTGCATGAGACGTACGAGATGGGACGACCCAAGGACAATTACTTTAGGTCTGGGATATTCGGACTTGAATTGTAGCAAGAAAGAACGTCTCTAGGAGATTGCGTGCTATGTCTAAAACACTCTATACCGAAACTTGTCCGTCCATAGAGCGGCGAAGTTCCAAAATTCAATGGAAGTATCGCCAAGAACTATAATAACATCCAGAAGTTTAAGAAAAATCCAACACCTAACTTCCTCTCGATATCCTCCCTAGGTACGCGCGATGTTCCACGAACATTATAGGAATTTTCTTTCGTGCGCTCCAAGAGGTAAAAAAAGGCGACAGTGTCTTGCACAAAGTACTTGTATGAAATCAGGTTTCCGTATTGGAAGCCTAATAAACGGTTACAGCACCCTCAAAATCACAGTTTGCCCCTGGTTCCACAACTTTCTGTGGTTTTTCTTAGAAGTCAGACTGCATTTTAATATTCTTAGTGCATTAACATCTAATATCAACTGGATGTTCTCTGGGCATCAAT
The DNA here is from genome assembly GCA_918026855.4 of Phaedon cochleariae. Classification (NCBI taxonomy): domain Eukaryota; kingdom Metazoa; phylum Arthropoda; class Insecta; order Coleoptera; family Chrysomelidae; genus Phaedon; species Phaedon cochleariae. Next base: position 21,268,625 of record OU896722.1, on the reverse strand, counting down.
ATTCAATTCAATCATCATGTCTTCAGATTCATATACATGTATTAGATAGTGACAATAGAAACCTATCATTCATTTTATAGTTCAAGGCGGAAAAATAATTCAGCAATAATTTTCACTTTGTAAACTCCCTAATTGCCTAATTGTATACATACTAGGATCATACGATCACCTTGGCATGTTTGACATATTTGATTGCCACGTGGGCCAGGAAATGTTTTTTATATCAATGCATGATTTCCAACCATAGTCTTGGTATGATGATTTTATAATTTGGTACTATACAGAGTGTCAGAAAAGTTTGTAGTTCATTTTTATTCGAAAAATTCAGTTTTTTATTATTCATGATCGTATAAACCGTATCGCAGGCTGTTTGAGCTATAATACTTGATATAAAACTGATAATTTCCATCATATTCATTTTGAAAACAAAAAATTTATGATACAAGGTAATAAAGTAGTAGATTTTAGCTCGAGGTTGTGTTGTCTCCCGACGCGTAGCGGAGGAAGGCAAAAACCAGTGAGCTGTATTCTAATAAATTTCCTGTGTATAATACACTTTTTTTGGCAGTGAAAAGGACGAATCATAATCATGTGATTTGATTAAAAATAATTGCGAACTTAGTGGTCGTTTAGTAATTTACGATTCCGGAAAATCAGAATGACTTGCAGTTGTTTCTCGGATATGGTGTTATATATAGCCTTTCCAGCAAACATTGAACTAGCGGGAGAAGTCCAACCTAGTGCAGGCTAGTCAAGGAAAGTGACGATACCGGGGTATTGACAATGGGCCGATGATTTTCCTATGCCAAGTAACCATCAGTTAAAAATACGATGATGGCCTTGTGATGGTAATATGTCTGGAACTAATTGAATACTAATGAGATCTGGCTCATTGCTGGCCAATCTCATGTTCGCTTCTCGTCCCCTGGTGGATGTTCTGGGAACGTCTGCATCAACAATCAGCTGATCAATATTATATGTGACTGAGATGGCTGACTCTCGTGAGTAGTGATCGCGTACTAGTTTGTTTATGTCGAATTAATGGTTATTTATGATGGCAGGAGTATTCTCAATTGATAATAATAGAAGACGGATTCTTCTATTATGATAATTTTGAGTAAGTATCAATCTACCTACATAGTGTTTCGAATTTCATTATTAAATGCATGTGTTTGTTATCTCGTAACCTCATATACCTAATGATCATAATAATTCGAGTTGGCTATACTTCTTCAAAAGCAACTATCATTCTCAACTCTTCTGTTGCTATCAAAAACAATATTAGGTTATGTGAACCTGTCTATATATTGGAGAACTAAATAACAATAAGGTTTCAGCTACAGAAATACCTGTACCAAGCAAATGATGAGAATAGAAAAGCTCCATGTTATCACGTCATCAGACTATATTATCAAGTTATAAACTCTTATATATAACTGATGATGCATTTATTATTTCAAGAAGTACCTCACAACGAAGAATCAACTTCGAAAGAATACTACCCAAGATGTAGATGCCACATACCAACCAGTGCGCAGTCACTCCGAGAAGTTTCATCGTTGAAGAACAGAGGTTATAAGAAGATATCAATCGTGAATTATAAAATTGTTCTCTTGGAACCTGATATGTGTCTGATTCATGATGCTGTAAAATAAAGGGGTACTAGAACTTTCAGATCCATTGGACCCCTAAAACCTCTACCCCTCCCCTACCTCGATAGTATGTAACCAATGTCGTTAATTCTCCATTATAGTCCCATCATTTTTGTATATACTGGGCTTGCTATGGGAAACTCAATGTGTCGTTTATGTTGAATATGATTGTATGATTGCTGGGTACCCAGCACTGGGACCAGCTTCCGGCCGCAGTGTCCCGCATATGGGACCATTTACTGGGCCGCTGATGTCGGGTATGGGAAATAGCTATTTGTATTACTAGGGAGGAAAGTGCCACTTTTCCTCCCGCAGGATGTAGTTTACTGCCCGACGCGAAGCTGAGGGCAGTAAACATCCAAGGGAGGAAAAGGCACTTTACTCCCATGTGATACATATGATTTTTCCTCTTACCCACCTTTTTTTGAAAAATTTTTCACGACACAAATACACAAGAATTATTTATTAAACAACAAATATGTGCTATACAATTAAGTACATAGTTTTGTTTAACTATATTTTAGAATTAGTTATGTTAATATTGAATGTGCAGTTTTGAGCAACACTTATATGAACACCATTGGAAGAAGATAGAGTTTGAACAGGAGCTTTAGTATTTGAAATATTTTCGCTCAGCACATTGTAATGGTGGTAACTTCTAGAAGTGCTTTGCTGATTTTGATCAAGTTCAGGTTCTACATTATTTCCCATAATTTGGTCAGAAATTTTTCTTTTTTTTGTGTAAGATTGTTCTACATAACCTTCTGCGATATTGGTTGATTTCCAACCGCCATGCTGTTTTAGAGCTAAAATATCCCCACCAGCGTTTACTAACAGAGTTGCTGAAGTTCTTCTGAAACTGTGCCCTGTGTAATGTTCGGCATTTGGAAGATTGAGATATTGTGCAATTTTTTTGTGGTATTTTGGATATACTATTCTTGCCAACCACTTGATTTATACATTTGCCTGCTTCAAAGCATACCAACAATCGTTTATGCTCAGTTTTAGGACGTAGACAGATATACTTTTTAACGATTTGAACAAAATTTGGGCCGTTACCTGTTGTAGTATTGATAACGAAAGTTCGTTGTTTATACGTTTTTGAAGTGGGGATATTTATGACTAAAAGATTGTCTTTGTCTTCAATGTCATCCATTGTCATTTTAATAAGCTCTTCCAATAACAAGGACTACCTATGAATATTTTATATCAAAAATTTAATTATCTGCATGGGATTTCATTTCGTACCTTCATCAATAAAAAAAAAATCATCGGGGGCTTCCATTAAGAATGTATTTATTCCTTCTCTTGTGAAAGTTTTAGCTTTATTCGGTTTGTATCCGGCATTTTGACGTTTTAGAAATGCAATAAACTTTGGATATTCAATATCGACATTGTCCTTCATTTGTATCATTGTGCGTAGCATTGAATATTTAGACCAAAGTGTTGAAGCTTTTAATGATTTTCCTTGTTGTGATAAATATGCCAGTAAAACATTCTCTGAATATTTATGTATCTTGTTGTCTTCAGTCCATTGCTTATATTGTGCATATTGTTTTTCATACCTGACTTTAGATTTTTGTGGTAGTAAGGTTAATGACGCTATGTTGGCTTGTTGCTTAATATTAGGTGGTGTATTTGGAAATTCAAAATCACTTGAATCGCTCTCCATTTTTAAAAAATTCAACTAAGTTTAATGAATGTAGCGACTTTGCACCTTAAAAGTCAATCGCCGTGTTTACTGTCAGTGAGCCACAGCATACTATGCTTTTCTTATTCTGAACTCAAAAAACGTATATCTAAGATTCCTGAAGTTGAAATTTGTATTGAAGAACTACGTTGAAGTAACATTAATGTTTGATTTTTACCAAAAAACAAGATATACAGGATGTTCTAGAAATTATGGAAACAATATAAATATAGAATTCACAAGTTTCATCGTTTACAACTTACTTGAAATGAGGGGGAGGAAAAGTATGACTTTCCTCCCTGATTTGAGGGAGGAAAGTGTGTACTTTCTATAGGGGTAGGAGGAAAAATATATTAGGCCATTAATGCCCCACATCAAAATGTCTGCTGGGTTATTTTTCGGAACTAGCACAACAAAAGCCATCAACAGTGTACAGGGTGGCATTGAAATAAGTGCAGATATTTCATGTCATGAAAAGCTCGACGTATACTATCGAGTGATACCTACCAATGAAAATATATAGGGATCACAATAAAATTTAAGGTTCGACCCCTTTCTCCACCCAAAGTTCCACACTGTAGCCATTCTGACGTCATTTGAATATTGTTTTCTCGATTTCTGTTCAATTTTCGGGATGAAATTTCTTGTTAATCAGAAGAATTAGAAAAAATCTGATATCATGGAAATATTCGTTAGACTGTATTATATCGATGTGCTGATTATATGTACTTATTTCAAAAACACCTTATATAAACGGGAAAGAAGTACTCACCTTTTCACCGTGGGAAAGAAGTAATTTATAGAAAGTGACATTTCATAGCCTATCAACAGAGATGAAATAGTTATTTTTGTATCTTGAGCGCGAAATGCTACTTTGGTGATCAAGATCTGATTTTTTCGACGAGGCGTAGCCGAGTTGAAAAAATAGTCCAGATGACCAAAGTATTTCGCGCTCGAGTTGCAAAAAGATTTTTTTCTACAAACGTCAAAAAATATAGTTCTAAAGTGAAAATATGCTCAGCTTGATATGAAAAATAGTGTTGAACTAGCTTAACAGGCCTTTCCCTAACCTACCTAGGTATACGCACCATGTTCCACGAGCATAACTTCGTTTCGTGCGCTCCAAGAGATAAAACAAAGTTATTGTTGAACATTCAGAAATGAATGATTTCGTGGATGTTTGCCCGATTGAGGTCCATCATAAAGTTGAAATATAAATATCTCATATTATATTTTACATAACAATGCGCCAAGTAGGTACTTCGCGCACTGCTTTACTTCGCGCATTGTTTTGTGCAAGGTATCATGGTAACGTAGGTGTCACTTCGCAATTCGTTATCAATGCCCGAACCTTGTCATTTTTTGACGTTTGTAGAAAAATAAATTATTTATTGCGATTGGTACCTATATCTTCGGATTTAACAAAGATAGCATCACTAGGAAAAATATTGTTTATCCTTCGATCTACGGAAAGCGACACCTTACTAGATTCGTAATAAATAATGTATTACTTTATTTGAATCACTTAATTGTTTGACTCAGGTATATGACAAGAGAGCTTGAATCTTCCGAAGTAATTTCATCACCTGATATATTCAGATTAGTGTTATTTGATGAGTATTTTTTGCCCATTGCGTTCGGAAAAAACCGAGGAAAAAACCCAAATTCCTCTTCTCCGCACGTTAGTATGAAAAAGTATGTTTTATATAGTTTTTTATACTTCTATATATTACCTTGAGAAATTCCGGCTTGAGATGATCTCCTGCTAACAAATCGACCTTTATGGAATTCAGGTTCACCCCGATGGCCTTGGCACACATTAGAACAGATCTGACAGGAGGACTAGGGGGGAGCATGTAAAGAGTTGGCCCCATCTTCGTTAGATTCTTCGATTTTTTATCCTGAGTATCACCTACCTAACCACCAAACTACTACTCACAACTTTCAAGATTGACGACTCGACTGTTGACAAGACTTCGTTCGCTAAATAGATAACGCTCGGTACATTCCAGTTAAGAATAAAGTGGATAGTATGGTAGTGGTCAATTTTGTTTTTCATTGGTGTAGACCCTGAGGCGGTGGTTCACAAGCACCAATGGTCTGATAATATTAAACTCCTTGATAGTGACCAGAGACAGATAGACGAATTGACAAAAACATAATCGATCAATCGACGGTCAAAGTGCATCTCCTCGTATCATATTATTATACAGTACCCACTTAACATGATGCACAACAAAAATATTTTTCACATATGAGTTATATGATAATGTTGAAATAACATTGCGATAATGTCCTTCTGAAGTATCCTACATCCTGTTCCTGTTCGTCGTGGCATTTAGCCAGGAAAGTAGTTGTTTTCTGTTGAATAAACCGAGAAAGAATTAATATTTTCATCTCATGGAGAATGCGAATTCTCAATGTATTTCCGGATATATATCCATTTTTTGTGTTCATTAATACAGGGTGTTTCATAATTGAATGCTGATCCTTAAGGGCGATAATCCTTGGATGATTCCAAACAGAAAAGTTCATATCAACATATGTCCTAAACCTCTTAGTTATTGAGCTACAGGGTGATGAAATTTCATGAAAAAAATGAGTTTTTCATCATAATTTTTTATCACTCCTAGATATTGTTATGATATTATGTATACACGTTTTCATTATTAAGGAGCATTCTTTTACGTGGAAGATATTTAAAAATTCTCATCAGTGGCGTCCGTACGGGGTTTGAACTGACAATTTTTGAAGAAAAAAATAGTACGCCACTGATTTTTCTGACAACCAGGTTTTTTTTTCAATTCTCATTCATTATAGAGCAATTTTGGTTCCTAGACTTACTTTCATACAACGTACCGTTTTCGCGTAAAAAAATAAAAACCAAAGAATTTTGTTCCTTCAGTTCTTGGATATTGTTTTTGGTAATCCAGTAGACACCCACTATAAGAGTAAACACATTTTGTTTTGGGACGAAAATCAAACTTTTACTTCTACCAGTGATGTCCTCGTAGACCTGATATTGAATGTTCAGTTTAAAAAAACGCTGTACGCTTCTGATTTCAACACCCTGTAGCTCAAAAACTAAGAGGTTCAGGGCATATGTTTATATGAACTTCTCTCCTTAAAATCATCCAAGGATCATCGCTCTTTAGGATCAGCATTCAATTATGAAACACCCTGTATATCTGAGAATATTCCTTTCTAGACATGCTCTGCCATAACTCGACGTGAAAAGTTCTTCAACAAACGAATCAACCGCTCCCACCATCGCGTACCTACGAAGGCGCTGAAGGGCCACCCATACTTTCTTTTTTTGAATCCCGACTTTAAAGTCGGGGGTCCGAGATCAAAGTCGGGGGTCCGACTGTAAAGTCGGGGGTTCGAGATTAAAGTCGGGGGTCCGACTTTAAAGTCGGGGGTCCGAGATTGAAGTCGGGGGTCCGAGATTGAAGTCGGGATTCCGAAACTGAAGTTAGGAGCTAAATTATATTCGTTAAATATGTGGACAGAAATAAATAATTTCCATTGTTACTCATCAGTTTGACGTCAGCAACATGCCACTGAATTTTCTACATGTACTTGAGAAACACTCTGTACATTTATGTACAAACAATAATTTTACATCCATTGGATAATCATCACATCAGGATCAGTCAAAATCCTCCTTTTTGGATGTACACTGAATGTCAAATAATGGATCACACCTGTACGATCATTATCGTACGTATAGGGTGATTGTTTATATTCCACTTAATAGCTAAGAATCTCATTGTTGAATGAATACAAAAAAATTGAGAGAATCGGAGTTGTTCATAGTCATATAGAATTTTATTTTTAGGTATAATGTCTATATGACTTTGACATACAAAACATATATTTTCACAAATGAACTACCCTGAATGTCATTCCGTCCTTGGGTAGAGCTCAGAAAGATGAGTTCAATGATATATGATTACATTTGTAGGTATGAGATCACCCGTTTCGGACTATTTCCATAATCTTCTTCAATAAATAGCCAAATTTCAAAGTCTTATGAAAACTTTGAGGATCAAGTTTTCAATGCGCAGTTTTCATCATGAATTAACTAATTATATATGTTATATTGATATTTTGTCAATATTAAGGATATTTGAATTAAAGAATAGTGATGACGTATTTTCCAAACCGATCATTTTCTCGGAATTTTCGAATGTATGTAATTTCATTTTTGGATAGAGCTAAGAAAGACGAATTCAATGATATGATAGAATGGGTCTGAGAACACCCGTTTCGGACTTTAAAGTCGGACCCCCGACTTTAATCTCGGACCCCCGACTTTAAAGTCGGACCCCCGACTTGAATCTCGGACCCCCGACTTTAATCTCGGACCCCCGACTTTAAAGTCGGACCCCCGACTTTAATCTCGGACCCCCGAATTTAATCTCGGACCCCCGACTTTAAAGTCGGGATTCAAAAAAAAAAGTATAGGTGGCCCTTCAGCGCCTTCGTACGTACCCTAGGAACTCTAGACTACTGAATATTGGATATTCACCGCTATCATTCATTGGTGTAAAAAATGACTATCGTTTTGCTCAAGGCAGTGAAACAGTCTTGAACAAAAATCAATATAACAGGTATCTCAAATTTTCAGTTTCAATTATGTCAAATAAGTTATAATAAAACAGTTGTTAAAAGTAAATTAATTTATCGAAGACAATAGTAGTCCTACAATTATAAATGGAACGTCGACACCTACTCAACATTCGGATAACTCTTCTATATCTTGAAGAATAGTAATCGATTTCCACAGTACTAGAATGGTTCACACAAGAGGTTGCAGTTTTTTTTCTACCCAGCAATTTCCTCGTTATCATAGCAGGTGACGTAACCAGGCCATAGTTTAGATAAACTCTGCCAATCAGGACCCTCCCACTATCTAGATTCTGATATCTTCTTCGCGGAACACCCTCTAGAGTCTAGATGGTAGATCAGCTGGATTCATAATACCTGGAATGAATCTCCGCTTTTCCCTTGTAGTGAGCTTCAATCGACCCAACAACAGCCCATTAATCGTCCGATTTATCCAAGCTCGAAATGTCTATGAGTTCAACCAATAGAAAAACTCTAATATATAGGATTTCCATGTTTATTACATCAATATCTTCGGTTATAAAGTGATGGGACCAATGAATCTATAGGGTCGAAAATCCAATGGGAAACAAAAAATAATGTTCTTTTTGTAACTCAATTCCAAATTCTGTGAATTATCAGAGCGAATACTATCCTCTCGTCGATAAAGACATTGGAAACCTCATTTTTTTCGCTAGGCCACTGAAGACTTCTATATTCCCAGCCTCTAAGATCAAAACCAACTTTACTAATGAGTTTCTGAGCCTCTTCAATAAACTGATACATTTCAATCTCACTATCGACACTTGTCCTACAATTATCACCGAAGAAACCTTACTAGAGAAGTCTACTGCAAAATGTCTTATATCAATATCATATAAGTCTTGAAAAAGAATATCATAATTGACCTTACCAAAGGTATTGGCTTAATCCAAAAATACTGCCATGCATTTCTTGTTATTTTAGAAATTGGTGAAGACTGAATTAACCATTTCATAAAGTGCTCGTTCAGTAGATAAATTTTCTCTGAAGCCAAACTGGAAATCAGAATATGATTGGTTTCACAGTAATAACTCACTACTCTGCTCTTGATACATTTCTCGAATATCTTAGATATATTATTCATTACTTTTATTGGCATGTAGTTGGTTGCTGGTCTTGTCCCCTGATTTGGATATTGGTGTTGTACAGGACTCCTTAAATAGAGGATCAATGAGGTATTGGAGAGGCTGATAGATCGATACATCAGAGATGTGCCACTGCAAATAAACCTGCTGCACGCACAACAATATGCCTATCAGACTGGGAAGTCCACAGATGCGGCTCTCCATCATCTTGTCCATAAGATAGATGGAGTGCTAGCTGGTGGACACTCAGCCATGGAAGTCTTTCTAGACATAGAAGGAGCATTTGACAATACGTCATTTGAATCGATGTGCCATGCCGCGGATAGACATGGGGTCCATCAAACCTTGACCAGGTGGATTAGGGCCTTGCTATCGCAGCGAGTGGTAAAAGCAGAACTATGTGGGAGGTCGGTTGCTGCCAAGATATCAAGAGGATGTCCTCAAGGAGGGGTTTTATCACCACTACTATGGTGCCTTGTAGTAGACGAGCTCCTCATAGATCTGAATAAGCCAGGGCTATATGCGCAAGCATATGCAGATGACTTGGTAATAATGGCCCAAAATCAATCGGCGAACCGGCAAGGGAATCCAATCATGGAAGCCCTCAATAAAGTGGAACAGTGGTGTTCCACCAGTGGATTGAGAGTCAATCCAGAAAAGGCGAACTTGGTATTATTCACTAAGAAACGCAAAATAGGAACACTTCCTGAGATATTCCTCTCGGGAAAGTGTCTCCAATATAAAAGCTCATCGAAGTACCTTGGAGTTATAATAATAATATAATGAAATGAGCACATTGCAAACCGCACTAAGAAGGCTGTATGCTGCTTCTGGGCATGCAGACGAGCCTTTGGAAAAACATGGGGTCTTACACCTGAGACCCTTCACTGGATATACACGGCAGTAATACGCCCAACACCTACGTACGGGTCCATTGTATGGTGGACCAGTACTAATAAGGGCAAGACCAACCGAGAACTGGATAAAGTCCAGCGACTGGCCTGCCTGGGAATAACAGGTGCTCTGAGAACGACGCCTACCAGGGCTCTTGAAGTTCTGTTAGGTCTGCCGCCGTCTACACCTGTTCATACAAAACAAAGTCATGAGAACTGCTTACCGACTCAACGGTGCAAACCAGTGGGTCGGAACAGAAGCAGATCAAGGACACTTCCTCATATGGAATAAGGCAAGAGAAAACTGCCCCATTCTCATGATGATACCTTGCCAATTCTGAACTTCAACAAAGCCCCAAACACTGTCATCCCTACGAGGAAGTATGGAATGACACAGCACCTGGCGTGCCTCCTCCTAATGAGTCAATCTGGTACACGGATGGCTCAAAATTTGGGGGCGGTTCAGGTGCAGGGGTATACAATGAAGGAACAGGGAAAAAATGTCAGTTCCTTTTGTGCGAATATGCCTCAGTGTTCCAGGCAGAAGTACTTGCAATACTCACCTGTGTCCAAGAAAACCTAATTATAAGAGGTCATAGACCAATCACTATATGCTCGGACAGCGAAGCTGCAATACTGGCTTTGCAATCCAATAGGATCACATCCAATTTGGTGTCCGAGTGCAGAAAAGCCTTGGAAAACCTGGCAAAATCAAGAAAAGTCAGCCTCATGTGGGTCCCGGAACATTCGGGAATACCTGGAAACGAGGAGGCAGACAGACTGGCAAAGATCGGTTCAGGACGGACCCCGGTCGGACCATAACCAATCTTGGGAATACCAAATAGCCTGGCAATGTCCTCTATGGAGGAACAGCTGCAAAAGCAATTCCTCAAAATATGGCAGGACACACCAGGAATGAGACAATCGAAGCTCCACATAAAGGAACCTTCGAAGAGGCTCGCAAAAGAGGTTTTATTCCTAAACAAGCGAAACCTTGAAATGGTAGTGGGGCTCCTAACGGGGCACAACCACCTCAATAGGCACCTAGAGCTTATTGGAATCAAGGATGACCCCCTTTGCAGATGGTGCCTGGAAGATGACGAAACGTCATCACATGTCCTCACTGAGTGTCCAGCACTAACGCATCAGAGGAGGACTGTCCTTGGCAACATAATTTTGAGGCCAGAGGACGTAAAAGAGATTCAGCTGAGGAAGCTGCTGAACTTATCCAAGGCAGTCGGCATACCCAGCTGAATGTCGTAACATGTGGGCGCACAATGGGCCCGAATAAGGAGGCCCACGTGCAGCGGGTTCACCCGCCCACCAGTGCTTCGAAGAAGAAGAAGAAGAGGTATTGGTGGTGTTTCTTAGCAGATATACGGAGATTTCATCTGGGCCTGGCACAATATATTATATTCGAGTTTTCAAATAATTATCACGATCTCGTTTTCAGTTACAGGGTGGAATAATATGGATTGTTTTATATGGATTTTTTTTCTGAAACTGGTAGCGGTGATTTTTCTATAGGGTTTTCCAATCATGTACCTACATTCGTGTAAAATTCATTGAAGTGCTTGGCTTAACCTATATCCGATTTGAATACTTGCTTAATGCTAGATTTACCCTAATAACACACTTTTGTCCCATGGATATCCTCAGGACGTCCTGTCGGGACATTCAGGATGTCCATAGGACGTTCGAATTTGGTACCATGGACATCCATTGGACGTCTGTGGGACGCACAAATGTCAGGGACGTCCTTGAGGAATGTCCCTGGGACAACTATCGAATACCTAAATCCTACAGTATTCCTCATCAAGCACTACAGGGGACATCCTTACGACATCCATGGGACAACCTATCAGCAACGCTGAGGAATATCAATTGGATGTCCATAGGATGTCCCAGGCACGTACGAATTATTCTTGAATTTAAATTTTCTTGGGTCCCTCTAGGATCAGATCTTGCATAACTGATTAGGACATCCAGTTGAGTTGATGGTCCATAGAAGGTCCACAAAAAGTGTCCCAAGGATGTCCAATGGACTTACGTGAAGGACATTGACGAGGAGTACTTATAGCCCACGAGCAATCATTCGTCGGCGCGGTGTAAGTTAACGTCCTCGCAGGGACAACATATTGAAAGTACCGACTGGGACGTCCGACGGATATCCGTAAGGGACATTCAAAGGATGTTCCTAAGGGACATTTCGATTGTTATACGATCCTGGAAATATTAAGGGCGTCTGTGCAGAGATATTTGAAGGAATGTACCATCAGGGACATTCCATGGTTGTCTAGAAGAGACATTATATAAGATCTGGAGTCATGCCCGAATATGTACTACTCGGGACATCCGATGGATGTCCCTAAAGGAACGTTCAAAATCATATCCCATCAGGGACATGCCAAGGACGTCCTTGCATGGACATTCTACAATACGTACCACGTTGGACGTCTTAGGGATGCTAGGACATTTGAAATGATGTACCAGCTGGGACATTCCGTGGACGTCCTTGCTCGGACATTGCATGAGATGTATGGGATGGGACGTCCCAAGGACACTTATTTTTGGTTCGGGACATTCGGAAGTGAATTGTACCGAATAGGGACGTCCCTAGGACGTTGTGTGCTATCAGGGTATTATATCTGTGATTTTAGCCTTGTTAGATTTTTTGTTATTTGTAATTTCATGAACACTTTGCCAGATCTTCTTATGATAATTTTGTTCTTCTGTAATTTCAATGAAGTAGTATTCATTTTTCGTTGTTTTTATCAAATAATTGAGAAGGTTTATTACTTTTTTCGATGCAGTTGAAAACTGTATCTATGAAGATGTCATATTATCTATTCGGATCATTGCTTCGAAGTTCCTGTTCGCACGTTCCTCCTAATAACGAATTTGATCTTGCGTGGTTGGTATCTATTGGATGAGCTGATGGTTTCAGTACAAGATTGAGATTTGAGACTGGATGATCTAAAACTTAATAGACAACTCATTTATATTCAATAGGTACGTCCTTAGTAAAGTCAGCCTGTTAACATGTCGATGAATTCATATTTGTTTCGAATAGGAAAGTTTTGATGAAACCAAATTATATAAGTGAATTCTTAGTAAAGAATCGTTATCGTGCTAGTCTAAACAGAAAAAAAGATTGTCGATGATAATCGTATCCAACGTGTACCTTTCGAATCAATGATATATCGGCAATCAAGACACCCAGTCCATCGGAGACCTGTGGAAGATCACATCACCACCTTTTTTTGAGGAGAAGAAAAGCATCATCCTTTTCTGTAAAGAAATCAGTGAAGGATTGGACATCAATCGGCAACCGATTGCAGACGCTTTATAATAGGTAGTAAGACATTGACCAGAGGATTCCTTATAGCGTAAGTGAATTGTATTTACGTACCCAGGCAACCAGATGACGGATGATCACGTCACTGTGACGTCCCTAATTGGTGATTTTTCGTCAGAGACGTCACACACCAATTTATGACGTCATTATGACGTACTTTCTATGACGTGATAATCACGTCATCGTTGCGACGTCGAGTGAACGTCACTTAGATTAGTAAAAGAGGACGTCAGTTTCATGACGTTGCAGGGACGTCCTGTCGACGTCCATTTTTCCCAGACCTCCTCTAAACCATGGATACTTATTATTATATTATCATGTGAAAGAGAATTATAACTCATGAAAGTGAATCAACATGCAAGTTTTATTCTAATCATTAATATATCAGGGAAGTAGTAGAAAAACTTTTTTCCAAAAAACTTTGACACACTGTATATCTCAGAAACCAACAAGGTATTTATATATGAAAATGATTATTCAGGTACATACCTATATTGAAACCGTTACTCTAATGACGTTGCAGTGCCGTATCCATGACGTCTGAAAATCACGTCGGTATTACGTACCAATTTGGTGTGCTTCGTCATTTAGTAAATTTTTCAATAATTTACTATTTTGATTTTTGTTGGGTGACAAAGAATGCATCAATATTCATTATTCAACAAAGTGAAGCTAAATTCGCCAACATCCTTTCCATTGCTATCAAACTATTCTTTGTTTGCTTACATCTCGCCGACACAAACTTCATAATTTTTGATACAAATACGAGTAACTGATTGCATTCTGATGGAGATGCGTACTGAAGGATGGCGCTGCTGAATAGGCGATTGAATGAACATGACACATGAACCAAGCAGACTCAACAATGCATAATCAATATTTTATATAATGTCATCAGAGGCCAGTGGTGTTCATCACACTATGTTAAGAGAATCTTTTTAACGTATCATCGAAAAATTCAATCGTCATTTTGACGTCATTATGACGTCAGTCGGACGTCACAGTTTGGTGAGTGAATGACGTCAATACGACGTGAGTAATATGACGTCATTGGGCTGTGACTTATTCACTTCATTATCACGTCAATGCGACGTCAACTACTGACGTCACCTTGGTCATTCAAGTGACGAAAAAAAGACGTCACTAGAACGTCATCTGGTTGCCTGGGTACTTGGAAAGTTTTTCGATAATAACTTTAGCTGACTCAGACATTTTATCAAACCCCCAAATTATTTTTTCCAACTCATTCATAATTTATAATCAAGAAAATAACGTTCTACCTTCAGCAGAGAATTCATTCATAACTATCAATCTCGAAATAACTGTTATTAATCAATTCAAATCGGAATATGTGAACTGTGTTTCCAATTTCAAAGACGAAAACTCGAACGAGTTCAATATATTTACTCAATATATCTTGCGACTTGTGACAAATTAACTAAAATTTGTTATGATGGACGAAATGTTGATATCTATCAGAATATTGAATGTTCGAGTGATGCCAACATTCAAAACGTTATCACTTTGCAGGAATTGAAAGAAACCATAACCAGAAATTCAAATCAAATCAAATCAAAATGTACTTTATTGCCTGAAGAATAAATTCTTATTGAAAAAGTATTGATCGTCCTTACAAAGCATAGTCTTATATAGAAAATAAAAACAGATATTCAAATATAAAGTGTAGACATGTAAAAAAGTGTGTAAATGTATAAAATTGTATAAAAATGTATAAAAGTTAAAATGTATAAAAGTAAAAATATGTATGAACAGTCACAAATTTGTTTGTAAAGACAGTAATACATTTATAAGCAAGTTTGAAAATCAGTAGAATTATTATAAAATCAGGTACCCTGATAGAATTCGGTGAGATTATAATACGCTTTTTCCAATAGAAACTTTTTAACCGATTTCCTAAACTTTTGTTCAGTTTCTATTTGCTTTATGTGCAAGGGCAGATGATTGAACAACTTCTTGCCTTCATAAATTATAGAATTCTTGGTAAGAGTTGACGTGGGAATAGGCAGTTTAATGTTATAGGAAGAGCTGCGGGTATGAATCCCTCGTATCGTCTGCAAATATTGTAAATTGTCCATGTATGTCGACAAGTGTTAGGGCAATTCTTCTCGTGGGTGCTGATGCCTCGCTCACAAACTCACTCACTTCTCTGGAACACCGTCGAAAAGTTGGTGATCTGGCTCTATTCTATAGATATTTTCATGGAAGATACCCTTCTGAAATATCGACAATCATTGTTCCTACCTTGGCAGTCCCCGCGAGATCAATCCGTCGAGTTGAGGCTTCGCACCCCTTCGTGGTCACTTTGGAGACCTGCAGAACATCTCTTTCCAAAGTCTCGTTCATCCAACGAACAGCGAGGCCCTGGAACACATTGCCAAGGGAGGTGTTCCCCGAGGCATATAACCTCCAGAAATCCAAGAAGAACACCAATTCCTACTTAATTTCCCTTGGTTTTCAAGATGTTCTCTGAACATTACCAGGATATCCGTTTTCGTGGGAACCAGAACATTAAAAAAAATAAAAAATATATACAATAATCTGAATGTTAACTCATTTTTAACTGAATTCTTCAGACAAACGGCATATAAAGAACGTTTTGGAACTTACTATAATGTGTACAAGTCGACAGATATTGATTCGACATCAAACATTTCCATTTAATCAGTATTTATGGAATTATAGGGCACCGCAAAAACAACATTGGGAACTTCATAACACACACAGAAATCGATAATATTGACACAAATTACCCTTATATTCCACCTGTACTAATGGAAATTCAGACATTTTAGAAGAATCCTGTCACAACAGGTATTACTCAGAGCAAAATACAGGATATTCCAAAAAGTCGAATTTTCAAACAGACCTTCCTATAAACGGACAAACTTGAGCCCACAAATAATATTGTTCGAGTAACAATACAAATACAAGTGAACTAACCTATACAGGATGATTGAAAAGTAAGCGGAGGCGTAATCCTTGCATAAAAATGGGGCAAAAATTTCTATAGATATGAGTCCGAAAATGCTGAGGCAGCTACGCCCCTTTGAAGATGATTCCTTCTCTATAAGTAGTTGATATTAACATGAATCACCTTGAAGACAATTTTTTCTCTATAATTTTGAAACCCAGTCCAATTATATTCTGAAAATTGGTGAACAGTATAAACATTTGATGGTGAATTGGATTCTGAATTCTGGATTGTTAAACAAAATGTGACTTGAAGAGAGTCGAATTTTTCTCTGGCAATGCGAATCGATTTTCATCAATGAACAAACGCAAATCAGAAATATTTCAGAGTCGATTTTTCCATAAATGGTAAACTCCATCAAATTGCCCTAATTGGATTACCTTCTTCACGTGAAAAAAAAAAATATGATTTCATTATTTCTGAACAAAATCCTCATAATATGAAGAATAAACAGAAAAAGGATATGCTCCTACCCTAACCTTTTCCCGCATGTTGAGCCCCTGAATGAAATTTCAAAATTTGGGATTCATAACAGTGGCGGCTCCTCAGAGGAGGCAACGGAGGCTGAGCCTCCTCAGAGATTTTCCTTAAACTAACTATCTATACTTTCTCATTGAAAGGACACCAAAATACATGGATTTTGATTTTATTTCCTGTTTTTTGTTAAATATTCTTGAATTGACAACAGTGCTTGCCCACGCATCACACGTTGCAAGTCTGCAAATCACGCGTGAAATATTCAACTTGGCAACATCTATAGGAGGCTAGACTCCGTCACATGGCGCAACCTACGCGCGCAATGCAAATGCCCGAATACGCCCGAATAGTACGTGTTTGTCGTGTCGCTTCGCGAATTGCGGACAAACGCGAGTGCATTGTTTATGTTTATGTTAGGTTAATGGTTAGCGGCTCTATAAATTTCTGAAAAATGAGTGTTTCATACGATTGCGATTTAGTGGAATACTTTTTGGTGAACACATTCAGTGCTTTGTCTTATGGAGATAAATTGATAGTGAAAAACAAACGTCCGACACCGGAATTAAAAAATCTGATTGTAACAAGTAACAAACAAAATCGTTCGTTCAAATCTGATAATTATAAAAAATATCTGGTTGACGGGATCTGAGGTAAGGAATGAGCTATTTTGTTGGTACTGCGTATTATTTTCAACCGATTAGTCATCATGTCTGGGGCGATTAGGTTATAATGATTTGAAAAATTTGCCTCGCGGATTGGATACACACTGCAAATCACAGGAACACATCTCTTCAAGTATCAAGTTCAGGTTAACTGGTAAACAGAATATCATTGAAGCTATTGATTTGGGTGAGTAGAGAGTTGTTTTTCACATCAAATCTCATATCATTCAGCCTCCTCTGTCATGAAAGTCACTTGCCGCCACTGATTCATAATGTTATTATTCAGAATCTTATGAGGTTTTTATATTTCACGACCAATATAAAAAGAACTTTTTGCCTTCTTTTATGTAAAGATGTTACGCTCCTGGAAGGATGCCGCTCAAATCCGAAAATCTGCACACAAGCGTAGTGCCCAAATTCCTGTTTCAATATTATCTAGAGTACACTGATCTTCAGAATTTTATTCGTTCAAATTTCATAACGTTTTTCAAGGACTTTTCGGATTACATAATTCAAAATCACTGAAGTCAATTAAGATTTTAATGGAAATATCCTTCTAACTCCTCGTGCGAGAATTGAATTATATCATCAAACAAAAAGCGAATTGAATTTGTAAACAGTTGCTACTTGAACAAAACAAGTGATTAAGATAAGAACTAGTGTTCATCATGGTGACATGATAATTCCTCATCAAAAACTGCATGACAGCGGAATTCCACTTGACTTGTTTGGATTTATTATGACAAATTGATATTCATCATACAGGGAGTCGAAAAAAAATTCTGAACTGAATAAACCCAATCACGAATCTGTGATTAGATAAATATATATCAACCGTTCAAGCTTGAAACCCTTGATTGGGTAGTAAAATAGTTGTTTTTTGTTGAATATACCAAGAAAAAATCTCTATTTTCATCAAACAGAGAATGCGAATTCTCAATGTATATCTTTATTATTATTATTATTATTATTAACTGACAATAAGGGCAGAGGCAGAGCCTATTATGCCCAGAAGTATAAATTTACATTACAGTACAAAGTGAGTGATATCGTAAAAACATAAGAATCAAAAATATCGACAATAAGGGAAATCAGCACAATAGGTACATACATCAATCAGAAATTAGAACACTGGAACGCGTCGAAACCATTTTTGAAACTGTTCATGCTTGGAGCTGTCACAACGGCCTCTGGGAGCGAATTCCATAGCCCAAATACTCTATTGGCGAAAAAACTTTGCCTGACGGTGGACTTGAAGTTTTCGCGTTTAAGCTTCATTGTATGTCCTCTCAGGAATGAGACAATCGAAGCTCCACATAAAGGAACCTTCGAAGAGGCTCGCAAAAGAGGTTTTATTCCTAAACAGGCGGAACCTTAAAATGGTAGTGGGGCTCCTAACGGGGCACAAAGCGGGCACAACCACCTCAATAGGCACCTAGAGCTTATTGGGATCAAGGATGACCCCCTTTGCAGATGGTGCCTGGAAGATGACGAAACGTCATCACATGTCCTCAGAGGAGGGCTGTCCTTGGCAACATAATTTTGAGGCCAGATGATGTAAAAGAGATTCAGCTGAGGAAGCTGCTGAACTTCTCCAAGGCAGTCGGCATACCCAGCTGAATGTCGTAACATGTGGGCGCACAATGGGCCCGAATGAGGAGGCCCACGTGCAGGGGGTTCACCCGCCCACCAGTGCTTCGAAGAAGAGAAGAAGAAGAAGATGTCCTCTCAGTCTGGGGTCCGTGTTCAGCTCAAAAATATGCTGCATGTCGAACATGCATAAATACATAAATCCAATTGACTTCTTCAAATCCCATTTTGGTAGACAGTTTTAATAAAAAAAACCTACAGAAATTTCAACTACATAAATTGACGACTATGACGAACGTAAACAACCCTGTCTGGAAGTTTCCATAGTTCGTCAGAATATTGGGAAAGATATCCATGATTGAGAATCTGTGCAAAAATCATTCTGATATAGGTATTCAATTAGGAATATTTAACATTCAGGTAAACATCAAATCGAACATTACATCAAAACCAGTGACGAGATCACATCAGTACAATTGTTATTTATGTATCAAGGGCGTAAAGTAGGCGTTTATTGCCTGCGACGTGGATAATGGCACGATGGCCTAGCCGAGGGCCATTACACGCCGAAGGCGATAAACGCATTTTACGCACGAGATCCATACAAAATTTTATGCACTAGTGGTTTATTACCCGTGTCACAAGTAATGACTATAGATTTCGACAAACTACAATTCATATGTTACTCATAAATTCGGTTTTCAAGAGAAGCGCAATGTTTATGTGTATAATCTACATATCAAAATTACCGTACGAATATCGCAATCATCGTATAAGCGTAAAACTCTTTGTTCACTAACAGAGATTCATTCCTTTTGAGATGTAACAATATGTATATTGTATACCCAGTATATAGCTACCTGAATTTGACGTTGTCAATCAATCTGATGATTGCTGTCTAGCAATCCATCTAAAAAACAAGCTGACATTGTCATCTTTTGGCTATAAACTTCAGACAGCCAGAAATCAAATATTCAAAGAAGGAAGTTATAGCGAAGATGGAATCGGATGAACAATAACATGTCATCATCATCATCATAATCATAACAATAGAATCAGCTAAGAGTTTGAATATAGGTATCTCACAAATGGATGTGTTGGATGGATATAAAGGACTCGAAACAGCGGGCGGTAGAGTGCACTTTATGGCCCGTGATGGGCGATAATGGGCCCGTGGGCGGTAATGTACCACTTTACGCCCGCTAATCTGGGCGATAAAGTGCACTCCATCGCCCGCTAGTGCATAAAAATATAAAGATACCTATTCGTTTATGAAATAGAGTTAGAAAGATGAATTCAAAGTATGTTAGCGAGCAAACTACACTGTTTTACCACTAACGAAACCGATTTTTTTTGTTTAATTCTATCAACGAGATTGGAACATTCCATTTTTCACTTGTCGATTACTGCTTTGTAATACCTTGGCAACGGTTAACAGACTCATAGAGTCCTAGTGCGTTATGGAGTACATTATGAATCATAACGCCCGCTAATAATTTTTTCTACAAGCGTGCGTGATTCACTCTATACCCGCACGCGATTTAGTTTGGGAAGTGTCATTTTCCCGCACCATTGCGGGAAAAAATTTCCCACACTAGTGCGGGAAAAACAGAGATATGATAATATGGCATCATATAAGTGGTAGGTGATGGAGTATGAGAGTTTGAGTATGTTTGTTGCAGTATTGAGTATGTATGATCAGAATCATCCATCAAATTGTACTATTTATTGTGATGGGAAACGATTATTGTTGTCATGCCAATCAAACCTCAAATGAGTTTGTAATTGTCGAAGTGACAGACACAGCGTTACTGTCATTTTCGATTCAGTGGACTTGCCACAATGTGATCAAAAACTTCCAGCTATAGGGATGCAATACAGATGCGTTATTACAACGAAGTCTTATGTTAGAAAGGTATGAGAAGCTATATACACGCGTTGCATTGAATGGTGCAACAATAAAGAAATGAAAATACCGAATAAAGAAGAAGTATTTTTGGCTCATTTCCTAGACGTGTCTGAAACCTTGAAACCAAACACCTTATGGGCCTGCTGGCTTCCGCAATGAACCTATACATAATGCGTCAAACTGTAAGTTCACAATAGCTATTACTAATAATCAGTAGATAGAGAATATATTCCTCTTGTTAGTTGTTCCTATATAAATGAATAATTAATTGAACAAATCATTCAATTTCCTACGCTCGTAGAAAAAATATTGTTCCTACCTCATGTGGAAAGTGTCTTTCCCGCACTCGACTGCTTGCCCGAACTCTGCTTCGCGTCGTTCGTGTCAACAACAGTCGCGTGCGGGAAAGAATCACTTTCCGCACTTGTTAGGAAAATTACTATTTTCTGTAGTTCAATAAATCGAATACTCAGGAAAGTGATATTGATAACTATACATACACACAGCACGGCCAAGAATGTTATAACATCCTGGGCCGAGTATTGGCGTAGTCTACCGGGCCTACGACATTCCAATAAAGCAATCATTGCTTTTACAAGGAACAAACAGGACTCTGACAAACTACTAGAACTCAGTAGAGCACATCTCAGAGTTATAGTAAGTATGCTCACTGCGGCCACTGCAAACTCAATCACCACATGCACAAAATTGGACTTCCACAAGATGCAGAGTTTCGTCTATGCAGGGAGGAGGATGAAACGGCTAATCACATTTTATGTATGTACATGCCTTGCAACGGCTAGAATCAGATTTTCAACATTTGGCAATGCAAATAGTATTATAACCATAGGGTGAGCCACAATAGGCCATTGGCCGCAGTAGTACATGAAAAGAGGACTGATTATTTTCTCTCAGATAGGAATTACAATTTTCAAATGTTCCAAAAAAATTCGTACCAAATTTGAAGTTCTGTGATGTGTGAGTTGACCGATGATGAACTACTCAATGTGCATTCGGTTGTGTTCGGAACGTTAACATTTTCTTTTTCGGAAACGGAATGGGCTATCATTGTAGCAATTTTGTTCTTCGAGGAGATAATTTCTTCAATATAGCTTTCCGCTACCGTACTACTCTTCCATTTTCCATGTAATTTTAGTGTTTCAAAGGAAGCACCACCATGGGCAAGAAGCGTACGACGTTCGGCGTAGACAATGTCCGGTGAAACCTTTTGGGTTTTCCAGATCAAGGTATTTCGCTATGATAGAAGGAACACTTCTTATAGTATTTTTACCTACAGGTAAATCAATGCATTTGTTATTTCTGCAGGTTGAATAAACCTACGTTGTTACATTCCTTTTGATCGTAGTGCAATGTACTTTTTAACTTACCTTCAAGTTCAAGGCTCCTATTTCACTTTCTTCAACAAAGGTGAAACTTTTTTAGGTGCAGATCTTGGTTTCTGGTACCTTGATCAGTAAAATGGCTCGTCTGTCTTCAATGTCATCAATAAAATTGTTATCTCGACCATTTCATCACGTTTTAGGCCTCCAAATACACCCATTACCAGAACAACTTTATGTAGCAGCAAAGTATCATCTGGAGCTTCTCTTATGAAAAGTAATATTTGTTTACCTTACAACAACTTCGATTCTTTGAGAATGCTATTAAATGAGAATATAAAAATGATTTCAATATACGTGTAGTAATGACAAATCAGATGATTTGCCCCGAATGAATGTCACTGCGTTTGAAGAGTTTTTCTTTCAGAAAGCCTTAGGGAAAAATCCACTAGCTTGTCAGTGACAATTCGTATTGGAAAAATTATATGGAAAACATATAAAATTTTCACTTAGCTTTGGACGTTTCGGAAACGTTTTAGAAAATTCGTATTCGTCACTAAGAATTGAGAAGTGTCAAGATAAATACGAATCTGCTATACAAATATCCACTTTTTATGTTGGGAACGGGAGCAGATTCGTTCCCGAACCGTCTGAAGCTAAGTGAAAATTTGATATTGTTTGTATATACCTTCATTTCTCCTCTCCAAACCTTCTCAAATACAAATTGTCACTGACAAGATAGTGAAGATATAATATTCATATTTTTATTTTATGGAAACGAGGAGACAAAATCCCAAAACATCTGAAATAATGAATGTTACCACCTCCTCGATCAACCTACAGAGAGTAGTTTAACGTTCAAAAAATCCAGTAGTTGGTTTTATCATCTTTTTGTTCTGCTGAATTCGAAACCTGGTATTATCGAACAAAATTTCCTAGTGCGTTTTGGGATACTCGCAAAAATTAGTGGAATTTTCGTAATTGTTTCGGTTTCTCGCTGATAATTTCGAGAAGTATGTACGACGGAAAAGAATAAATTGAACCTTTTCTGCCTTTTTCTGAAGCAGATGGAATTCGCCATGGATTTAGTGTAATCGCAGCACTGTCAGACTGATAGTTCTCGAGATAATACACTTCAAATAGTGTTCAATTATTCCTAACAATGATATTTCTAGGTTTTGACTCAACTTTCGAGCAGAATATTGGGGATAATACTGATACTAGAAGATTTGTCAGGATTATAGTTGTAACAAATCTTTCAAAATTTCAATTCTTATACAGAGCAATGTGAGAAGATTGGTTGACCCATAAAAAAAAAAACAAAAAACCAAAGATAAGATAATTGAGTTATGTTGACATTCCATCGGAACCCTTTCCATGGCTTGAAATATTTGCGGTTCTTCCATTAATTCACTGTACTAGTAGTTTTTGTGTTTGATCATAATCCTCTTCATTGAATTCATCAACTCACCTTGACTAAAAATCAACAATCTCAGGGGCTCGTTGACTAACCTGAATGGACCAATCAGCATCAATATTCATTAGAACAGGAATCGTCTGTGACGAAAAAAGAAACTGTCACATTTCAAAGATATCAGTATAGAGGGTTGGATTCATATCATTGGTAGATATCTGGAGACAGTGGAGTTCAAATGGAATTCGAGTAAGCCTCTAGCTACAATGAGTTGGGGAATTGAGTCCATGATGAGTTAGTCATCGTCAACCCAACACTATTCCAAATAATGTCCATTACCAGAGAATTTGAAGAGGAGAGAAATACAGCAATTCCTAACATACCTACTCAGAGTTTCTATCAAATGCCATTGTTTGCCGGAGGGGTTATGAGATAAGATAAGGAACGGAATCAAGTATGTACAAGTTTTTACCTACCTACCACCACTTTACCTACTACCAGTATGTGATGTGAAACAATAACACACTGATTTTAGTATCGTAATGAGATAGTGTAGTGCACTAGTGCGGTAAACTGAAAGAAATAAAATTTCATTTTTACTCAAAAATAGAAATAAGAATCAATTTATCATGACTATACTTGAGTTTCGATTGCTGCATTCACCGCAATTTCTATATCAGAATGTTAACTTTCCTGATCCGAATTCATGCCGATGATTTTTTTTGTTTTGCCTCCAGGGTCGGTCATTGTGCACGCGACCTACTGTTGTTTTTCATCTCCATCATCCTCATTATTATCTTCTTCACTCATTTTGAAATTATGGATGAAGTGATTAATCATATTATCTTGAAATACATTTTACTCGATAGTGATTCTTCAGAAACACCAAGCTCTAGTACCACATAGTTCCAGTGATGTAGAAATGGAGCATAGCTGTGAAATATTTGATATCAAAAGTGGAAATGAGAAACCAACCTGTAGATTAGTGGCAGTTTCAGCGTTTACTGCCACTGTGAGATATTCCAGTTCGACTTCATACAATCTCGCGGAGTATTTGAAAATAATAAAATTTTTATCGACTCCTATATTCAACCATTCGAACGCTTAACCTAACATTTCATGAATTAATACTGGCACTACATCACTATTTCTGCACCAGTAGCGAACAGTAAACTTCTAGCCCCTTACAGGGTTCATTGCAAAGATCTGAGCAAACGTTG
>OU896722.1:21187190-21243190 GCA_918026855.4 Phaedon cochleariae | reverse complement strand
GGGTTGAATCAAAAGGGCCAAAAATATGCATTCCAAGTGTCCCCCTTGACATTGGAATCGACCAATTTTTTTTCGATTTTTAATTTCATTCACTGGGAGGAAGATTGGAAAGTTTTCTGATTGACACGGCATTTTACGGAAACGGCTCAACAGAAAATGATATCATTCGAGAGAGAATCGAAAGTCCTTCAAAATGATGTACCACTTGACCCCCCTTCCGATTTGGGATTCTAAGGGTAACATCTACTCCTCCTAGGGGGTAAAACCAGGAGGACTAAAAATATTCATTTTGAGTATCCCCCTTGGAAATAAAATTGACATGTCTTCTCGATTTTTCATATTATTTCCTGAAAGGAAGATAATGAGGGTGGAGAGCTTTCAAAATGTCCCCCTGTATATGTCCGATATGGAAATATTCATTGGGGATATCAATATCAACTTACTGAATACATCTGATAACATATTATGTTTGATGGCCCAACTGGGATTTAATTCTCTTATAAATAAACCAACGGGAGTACATGAAACTTCCTTCAGTCTCATTCACCATATTAATGTCAAAATGACAGGGGAATTGAATAACAAGTTGAACCTGCTGTCATTCCAAACTCATATTGAATGAAAAAATCAGACAAATCCAAAGTTATGACCAAAAGATGTACAAAATTAAGAATCTCAATATTCCTCATAATTCAATTTTAGCGTCCTTTGATGTGGTTAATTTGTTTTCTTCGGTTGCATTTGTCCTTCAATTATTGTTCAAATATTTCTACATTGTAGGATATTGTTTTCAAATAAACTTTTTGTCAATTCAACAATTCTTATTTTTCACAAGTTTCTGGCCTAGGTAACTAATAGCTTCAATTCGAACCAAAAAAATTGTTTTTCTACAAACGTCAAAAAGTGACAAGGTTCGCGCATTGATAACAAATTGCGAAGTGACACTTTTTTTCAGTTTCCTACGTTACCATGATACCTTGCACAAAACAATGCAAGAAGTAAAACAGTGCGCGAAGTACCTACTTCGCGCATTGTTATGTAAAATATATGAGATAGTTATATTTCAACTTTATGGTCCTCAATCGAGCAAACATCCACGAAATCATTTATTTCTGAATGTTCAACAATTACTTTGTTTTATCTCTTGAAGCGCATGAAAGGAAATTCCTATTATGTTCGTGGAACATCGTGCGTACCTATAGGAAGGATAGGGGGAGGCCTTTTAAGCCAGTTCAACACTATCTTTTATATCAAGCTAAGCATATTTTTACTATAAAACCATATTTTTTGACGTCTCGTTGAAAACATCAGATATCGATCACCAAAGTAGCATTTCGCGCTCTAGATACAAAAATAACTATTCTGGTTTATGTTGATGATGTTATAGTTTTGTTAGATGGTAATTTACAGGAAGTCAACCTCCTTTTAGAATTCTTGGATACTTTGCACCTCGCAATCAAGTTTACTATGGAAGTTGCAGTTAGTAACTCACTGCCCTTCCTGGATTTGCTAATTATCGTCATGGATAATGACCATTTCAACTTTCCGATTAACCGTTAACCTACACACACATATTCATTGATTCCTATCTTTTTATGTCATCCTATTCAACACAAATTTGCTTCCTTTAACTCTCTCTTTCATAGACTTTGTAATATTCTCATGAGTTTATATGCTTTCAACAATGAACTGAACATTATCCAATAGATTGGTCATAATGATGGTTTTCCGACTCATATCATCAATTGAATATACAGGGTGTTTCAAAAAAATCTGACTTCCTAACTAAGGTAGGTAGAACACTGCAAAATAAGTTGGGTTTACTCAGTAAAAAATTTCGTAACAGCATCCGTCATCAAGATACAAGGTGTTGAAAAAATGATTTTTTTACACATTTTTCAAGATTATGTCGAAACTACTGGCAACATTGTGATGAAATTTTGTATGAATGTTTCTTGGAATCTGACACATCGCATGCATTTGTTTTTATACCTGACTTTCATAGAGTAGTTTCGAACATGACTTTTTTGAGGTTAGATTTTTCGATCCAATTTGATGTGAACTTGAACATCATTTGATTTCACACCAAAAAGGTACTCTGGGTAAAATTCGGTACTGTGTTCTGTTTTCGGAATATTCCGATTTGAAAATGATAAAGTGATAACTGTTGCTCGTATAAAGCTATGTATTAGAGCATAGATTAGAGTGAGTATAATGAAAAAGTATCACCTATTTATTGAAAATCGAAAACAACAATACATTTCTGATGCCAAACTCAATGATTTGATAATGAATCACAATAATAACATCGACAGATTTGACTGAGAACATGGATTACACAGTTTTGTTGTATCTTGAGCAGAAAGTCTATGCTACATAGGTAAATTCACATAAAGAGTTGTAAGCCATAATTGAACATCACTTAAATGACCTAACAGCTGATCCTTAACTGTTTAGAAGAAAAATACATACTTGAGAAAAGAATATGAGTACAGGGTGAGTTATTAGTGTGGCAAAGTGAGATAACGGCTTTACTGTTTGAGATAAATGAACAAAAATTTCAGAGATGATCTAGGATCATGAGTAGCACTGTCCCAAATCATTTCGCTTTATACAGGGTGACTCAAAAATGTGTAGCGAATCAATATATATTTTTTCTTATGGAACACCCTATATTCCATTTGCATTTTCGCATTCTCCTTTGTGAGATGATTTCATCAATGCATCACACTTGTGGTCTAGCGAGAATGATTACAGAGATATAGGGTGTTCAAAATCGAGATTTTTCAACTTTAGGATTTTTTTGCGTCGAAACTATCCATTATTGATCAAAACGTCTTCCATGTCCCTATGCGAACTTCTGATTTTCTATATACTGACATTTAATTGGAACAGATACAAGGGTGATCACAATGCTGAATCTTGAACCACCCTGTATAAACTTCGAATATCTTTCAATTTTCTACTTATGATTCTTTGCTCCATCAATAACTTCAGGACAAGAATGATTTTATTGTTTTCGAATCTGAATAAATAGGTAATTGAACTCAATAAAATTCATTTCATACCAGCATCATTACTACTCCATTATTTTCAAATCGAAATATTCCGAAAACGGAACATAGTATCAAGTTTCACCAAGAGTACCTTTTTGGTGTAGAATTGAATGATGTTCAAGCTTATATCATATTTGGATTGAAAAATCTAACTTAAAAAAAAAACTATGTTCTAAAGTACTCGGTACGAACCGTGTAACTAGCGCCCTCTATGTGGGTCAGATATAAAAACAAATTCATGCGATGTGTCAGATTCCAAGAAACATCCATACAAAATTTCATTACAATGTTGCCAGTAGTTTCGACATAATCGTGAAAAGTGTGTAAAAAAATCATTGAAAATCATGAAACCGGATGCCGTACGCCTTATTGTCACTGAGCAAACCCAACTTATTTCGCAGTGTTCTACCTACCCTAGCAAGGGGGTCAGGTTTTTTGAAACACCCTGTAACAAAGAACTCAACAAATATACTAATAAAAGTTTATTGCCATTGGAGAATCCCAAAGTTTCGGAAAAATTCAAGAAATATCATCTTCAGGAGCAGCCTTTCAGGAGGCCGTAGCTCCCTTAGGATAAATTTTTTTCGATCTCAGAAGCCGCTGGTGAAGTTTGGCGGGTTAATTTCGGAACACCCTGTATAATTATATATATATATTATTTTCAGATCAATCCTCAACATACAGTTCCGGTTCTTGATGATGACGGTTTCATTTTGGCTGATAGTCATGCCATCATGTCATATCTGGTGTCAAAATATGGCAAGGATAAGTCTCTCTACCCGACTGATTTACAACAAAGGGCCATAGTAGACCATCGTTTGCATTTTGATAGTAGCATCCTTTTCAACAGGGGACTCGTAATTGGAGTGAGTGTTACTTATTTTTATTTATGTATCAAGGGCGTAATATATGAGCTGTTATGGATCTAGCGTGGTATTGACACGTATTAAGAACACTTGGTCCATAAAAAAAAGTTAGGCCAAAATACATACATTTTATGCATGACCGGTAAATGCGATGTCTCATTGTGAGGGAGATAATTAATGGAATCACGTTACCATGGTAACTCAGTGATATTTTCGAAATAGAAGTAGACTATATTCGCTATCAATTTATATCATCACAGGTAACTTATTTTGTGTTCAATCCTATGCATAATTGCATATCAAAAAAATCACAACTAAAACATAGATTTAGAAACAAGACACACTTAGTCTTCTCTACAACTTCTTTAGTATCAGAATTATCTGTATCTTTTTTTTTTTTTTTTTTTTTTTTTTTTTTTTTTTTTTTTTTTTTTTTATCGCTTGGAGCGCACGAAAGGGAATCCCTATAATGTTCAAGGAACATCGTGCGTTCCTAGGGAGGATAGGGACAAAAGGTAGGTATTGGATTTTTTTTGAACTTTTGGAGATTATATGTTGTTGGGAATACTTCCACAGGCAATGAATTCCAGAGCCTAGCCGTTCTATGGATGAAGGAGTCTTGATAAAGTGCTGTTCGACATCTTTCGAGGTTGACAACGAAAGGATGTGCTGACTGGGCTTGTCTAGTTCGTCTGATTGGTATTGCTAGTGAAGGAATCATAGCAGAGATTTCCGAAGAACATTTCCCGTGGAAGTATCGATAGAAAAGTGAAAGGTCGCCGACCTTTCTACGGTGTTCCAATGATGTCAAAGATTGAGTGAGTGTGGCGTCACCCACCAGGCGAATGGCTCTTCTCTGGATGGAATCTAAGAGCATCAGCGTATGTTCTGGTGCTGAACCCCATATGTGGGAACAGTATTCTAGAACGGGCCGTATCTGCGCTTTGTAGATCATGAGAAGCTCTTGAGGTGTAAAGTAGCTTTTCGCACGGAACAAGAATCCGAGTTTTTGTGAAGCAGCTTTTGCGATGGATCTGACATGATTATCCCATGAAAGAGTGTTGCTGATGGAAATACCGAGCATAGATATGGTGGGCTTGGTGGGGATGGTGGAGCCAGACATTACAATATCGGGCATACTGAGTTCCGCCTTTCTAGAGAAAATGCAGGCTCTTGGTGGCGTTGAATTCAACTAGGTTGTTTGTTCCCCAGGCTGTGATTTCAGCAAGATCTTTAGTTACAGCATTGACCTGCCTGCGCCTTAAGTTCTTAGTTTCCTGGGAAGAAATGGGAATTCTGGAAGAGAACGCAGTATGGAGGGTACTATCATCTGCAAAGCTGTGGATGGGGCAAGTTGTTACTCCCAACAGATCATTGATATGAAGCAGGAATAATGTTGGTGCCAAAATTGATCCTTGTGGAACGCCGGAATTGATGCCAATGGTATCAGACGATACACCGTCCACCACCACGTGAAGCGATCTGCCTGAAAGAAAACTCGATAAGAGATGGCATAGCTGAGGTGGTAAGCCGTATGATGGTAGTTTGTGGAGGAGTCCTTCGTGCCAAACACGGTCGAATGCTTTCGATATGTCCAACGCGACAGCTAGAGATTCCCCGTGTTTTTCTATTGAAGATTGCCATAAATGGGTGACGTAGGCAAGTAGATCTCCAGTAGATCTTCGGTGGCGAAAGCCGTATTGTCTATCATTGATGATTCCTGAGCTCTCCAGATATTTGATTAGCTCAATATTGATGGCTTTCTCCATCACTTTGGAGATTACTGATAACAGGGCAGGGCCTGTAGTTGTTGGGCAGGTTCTTGTTCCTTTTTTTGGGGATTGGTTGGACTCTAGCTGTCTTCCAGCATGATGGAAAAATACCCGACCTGTACGAGATGGTAAACAACTTGCAGAGAATCGGTGTTAGTTCTGGTAGAGTTTGCTGCGAACATCTCTGCAAAAATATTTGCTTTCTCCTGCGATGTTGTTGCTAATGTGCCGTCGGATTTGAACAGTGGTGGAAATGAACTATTAGTGAAATTTCTTCCGACCGCTTTAGCAAGGGACCAAAACGAACGGAAGCCATTGGGGCAATCTATGAGTTTAGATTTTTTCTTGTCTTATCTTATCTGAACATATTCCGGAATATCAATAGTCCATCATCAGCAGAACTATTTTTTGAGCTGTGGGAATTTTGCACTTTTTACAAACATCAATTTTCAACAATGTTGTTGCATTTCTTCATTTTCAAAACTTTCCCTAGACTTCTTTTAATTATCTACTATTGATAGTCCAAAACATGTTCTGATACAGATTATTCTGATATCCTAATGAATTTGTGGCAATGACTCAGTGTGTCTTGCTCCTGAATTTCGTTCGTTCCAATTTGAGACAATATGGTTTTTCACGGGCGCTAAAGTGCCACTTTACGTTCCAAAAACAGGGCGGTAAAGTGTTACTTTATGCCCAATCGTGCATCGAAGTTATATTTAGGATCCAACACAGAATGGGGAAGACCACTGAGGGAAGAAATCCGTGCAAACCTCTTTCAATCGACGAATCATGATTTACATTTTATGTACAATCAATATTATGAGTTGAAGTTGAAGGTAATCGAATCTATATCGTTTTGAAATCAGCATATTTCATTCGATATTTCAAACAGCCAAATATGATGGTGGAGTCGTGACGTAAGAGTCCCGAACTGTAGCTATCTCTCTCTGATACCTCGTCATTCTGCAGTGTTGGGACTAAGACGTCGCACCAGTCACACCAATGAATTGATGAAATTTCAAATGGCGCAGGAATTGTGTGTTTTGAAATGGACATAATACTAATTCATTTTTTTCATCGTCTTAGCATCAATGAAAAAATTCAAAATTAATTCACTGGTAGTTTTTCAGTCGATAATGTCGTTTTAAAAAATCAGTGGTCTTCCCCATTGAATAGGATTCAGCAGGGAGGGGGAAAAGTAGGAGCCGAAATGATGGCCTAAATCCGGCTTTCTCCCTTTTAGACTTGCCGTCAGTACGCCACACTTTCGATAATTATTAGTGCAGAGGCAGCCTCAAAGCTGTTGAAAAACCATGCATAGAGCAAACGTTTTCTGAAATCTGATTATTGGTTTCGAAATAGTGAGTTAACTGAAAAATGATCCCACTAAGCAAAGTTGAAAGCTATGTTGATGCAATGTTGAAGCAATTACTGTAAGGGACGTTCAGCAATATTGCTAAGGTGGAGTTTGATAATGTAGAGTTGCAGTAATATTACATGATGCTGTGACATTGCTGGAACGTTACATTCACAAATTTATATTTGCATTATTGCTGAACGTCCGTTTCAGGAATTGCTGCAACCTTGAATCAACATAGTTTCCAAATTTGCTCAGTGGGATGTGGATACTCTCAGTCTTCAAAATATCGTAACGAAACGTGTCAGCAGCGTGTCAAAATCATGAAAAAATGATGGTTGATCAACTAACTGTTTCCTAAATTGTTAAATCAGGTATGCAAGTTGTTATCAGAAATACATATGGTCACAGTGGCGGATCTACGATTTCTGGGGCCCTAAGCTTGATAATTCTTGGGGCCGTTGTGGCCCCTACCCATCATTTTTTCTCCTCCTGTTATTTCTTCTCACCAATTTTCCCATCTAACATTTTCTGACCAAATAAAAGCAAAAGATGCATGATGAAAATATATAGGATATAAGGAACAAAAAAAGTGCATTCATTGATATGGTTTAGGATATAATAACAAATAAAAAAAAATCAGAGCCACATGAAATAAAATGAACGTAACTATAATACTGGCTAGGATCAGATACGTTCAAAATAAAAGTACTAAACCGTGACGAAATTACTAGGAGAAACATACTACGATATCACTTCCAATTTTCTGATTCACGAATCTGCGAATACTTTCATTGCACCATCATAAATCGAACTGCTCATCAAATCACTTCCGATGGAAAGCATTCCCAAAGTTTGTTATGTTCTCTTCGGAATTAGGTACACAATTTGATTTGATTATAGATAATTTTGAAATAAACGCTCTCCTCCGAAATTGGTCAATGATGGCAGTGTTGAAAACAAGTTCAATGTAGTATTTTTGCATTGAAAAACACGTCCATCATTCCTTCAGTATATAGGGTCCCGCCGATTTCATAGGAACATTATTACTATTTCCTCAACGGTATACGTTTTGCAGATGAAAAAAAAATTGCCGTTCCTGAAAAATTGGAATGAAAAAACAGAAAATCATTTTGTTTTTACTGTTGATATTTTATATAAATCGAAACAGCACATGTTTTTTTTTCAGTTTGCAAAATGCCATATCGAGGAAGTTATTGAACTTTTGTCGGATTTAAGCAACTTTCTTTCCCTTAACCGGCCCACTGTCGCTATGAGATCGGCAGGACCCTGCTTATGGATTTCAACATTTTTGGAATGTTGCCGCTGCTTCTAGGTATATAAAATAAATACCTATTGCTCAAAAGAGAAATTCATTTCAATCATTATTTCATCTATACAAACGAATGATATGGGAAAACAATCATGCAATGCCATGGCCCCTCGGGGGCCCCTGCAAGGGTCGGGGCCCTAAGCTTGAGCATACTAAGCGTACCGGTAAATCCGCCACTGCATGGTCAGTCCATGCGCACATTATTCAGGTACATAACAAGCTTTCATTTAATGATGAAATAATCGTTACTAAGGAAAATATATTGGAAATTCATCGAAAAAGAATATTGTTTGAATAATAAAATTTACTTATTTTTCAATATTCAATAGAAAGAATATTCGTTCGAATATATTCTCGACATATTCTTCAAAGAAACATTCCTTTCATCATTGAATTAAGGCCCGTACCAATGAGAATGCTTTGTAATCGATACGCGCGGCGCGCTTTTCCATTTATATTGACGGCTAACAGCGTAGGTTGATTAAAAATTCGGACTGCCTATGTTATTTCGATGTTTCCTATTATCAGCCACTTGTATACCTAATCCAACATTTGAGAAAACAGTTTCACCATCAACCATCCCAGACAGCACCAGATATTCCATGAATCTCCCTATCATATTCCTTTTGGAATATTGGAATATTCTAGAAATAATCTGGAATATTCCGGAATATCTGTGGAATATTCTCTAAATATGCGAATGAAAATTCCTCAGATATTCATAGAATATATCCAAAAGAATATTCTATGTTGAATGTTCCTGGAATATTCCAATAAACATATTCGAAAATACAAAAAAGTGACCCAAGTAGGGATCGAACTCGTGACCTCGAGACTATCAGAGCAACGCCATGACCACTAGGCCAGTAATCGAATTGAATAATGTTGTACATATCAATTTCTTGTGAGAGCGTTGTTCGAGATCGGATCATAAACATTTTTTGTTTCAAAATCCCCTTACATCTAATTGATGTTTCATACTCACATCTCTGAAATAACGATTGGTATTTATGTGTTGAGAAACATAGGAATATTCATGGAATATTTCATGAATATATACCACAGAATATTCAGTTGAGAATATTTCATGAATATACCGCACAGAATATTCAGCTGAGAATATTTCATGAATATACCCCACAGAATATTCAGTTGAGAATATTTCAAGAATATACAACAGAGAATATTCAGTTGGGAATATTCCTGGAAAATTCATACCTGAATATTGCCTGAACATATCCGACTATTCACTTTGGAATATTCCTTTCAGATGTACCAGAGGCATGTATATATTCTAGGAATAATCGATGAATATTCGGAATATACTCCACCTTTTTAGCATATTTAGAGAATATTCTCGGAATATCCAGTGCTGTCTGGGATACTGCTGACGTGTCTCATCATGATATTGCGAAGACTGACGGTATCCACCTCAGTTTTTAGTTGATTCACTCTTCAGACATCAATTTTCAGATTATAGAAGATTTTTGCAACATACACGGTCTTTAAAAACTTATTGCTAACGGAACTGGCTGACTGACGGCAGCTGTCTACGCTATTGGTATACACTCTGAATACTACATGATATCGAAATTACAGCCTTCAAAAAACTGTTGGTCTTGGTCTAAGCAGTTCTCTTTCTTCTTGGACCCTCGCCCCGAAAAAATATCCTGGGGACGAACTTGTGATTCTCAAAGAACTAGGAACAAGTTTAATCAATTTCAACCAGTCTTAAGAGTTCAACAGCTTAGAAACTACTGCTACGATGCTTCGATAACCAATTACTCATTTCAGAAAAGCCTGATTTTTGAAGGAGCCAAAGAAATTCCTCAAAAGCTTCTGGACCAGTTGACTGAAGCTGTTCATATGGTGGAGAAATTCCTTGAGAAGACCGAGTTTGTAGCTGGAAATCAGATGACCATTGCAGACTTCAGCTTTGTGACCAGCATCACCTCTTGGACACCATTTGTGCCTCTCACAGAAGCTCAATTTCCCAAGATCATGGCTTGGTTGAAGAAAATGGAGCAGTTGCCATACTACAGTGAGAATCAAATTGGGTTGGATCAGTTACTGCAGGTTTTGAAAACAAAGATGCCCAAATGAACATGTACTCTATAATCTGCATCAATGGAAACACCTAAAATCTCTCGATATGTTATCATAACTTTATACCTCTAAGTACAAACAATATAAGTGCTTGATTTCTCCATCAACATGTTTTTTTTTGTATTTCGAGGCCAAGTGGCTGCGTACCTTTGCCAGGAAATGTACTTGAGAGACCGTTGGCGACATGTCATCAGTGAAGACTATTTGCATGCTCTTTTGTTGTCCTCCACATGTTTCATGCTGGTGAATGATTCACAGTATCCCTCAAATACAACGACTGACACAAAGAAGTAGTGGCAACGCATGTATTTGATGAAGAGCAGTATATTTTATCGTCCCGATTCAACTGAAATTTACTGGCAACGTTTTCTCAGATCTTTGCAATGAACCCTGTAAGGGGCTAGAAGTTTTCTGTTCGCTACTGGTTCAGAAATAGTGATGTATTGCCAGTATTCATGAAATGTAAGGTTCAGTGTTTGAATGGTTGAATATATGAGTCGATAAAAATTTTATTATTTTCAAATACTCCGCGAGAATGTATGAAGTCGAACTGGAATATCTCACAGTGGCAGTAAACGCTGAAACTGCCACTAATCTACAAGTTGGTTTCTCATTTCCACTTTTGATAACAAATATTTCACAGCTATGCTTCATTTCTACATCACTTGAACTATAGAGGTGCTAGAGCTTGTTGTTTCTGAAGAATCAGAATCACTATGGGATAATATGTATTTCAAGATAACATGATTAATCAGTCCATCCATAATTTCAACATGAGTAAAGGACATAATAATAAGGATGATAAAGATGAAAAACAACAGTAGGTCGCGTGCACAATGACCGACCCTGGACGTTACCACCGATACAACAAGGCCAGCAGACTCTGACAGCTCGTGACGTCACCAAGAGAGGCCAGTGTTTTATTTTATCGCTTGTCGACTAACGCGTCAGTTCGTGTTAATTCATCGGTGATTCACGTATGTTTTTGAAACGGTCCCGAATTCTTTTGTTGTTTATTCATCAAAATAATTGGCGGAGAAATTACTGTTTTGTGAAATATTTTGTGTTGTGATCGGCGAAATAACAATGCCTTTCAAGTGTTGTGTTCCCTGTTGTCGGGGGAATTATGTGGGTGGTTCAAAAGTTCATGCTTTTAGTTTCCCGTTGGACGAGGAGCTATCGAAAATGTGGGTATATGCAATTCACCGCGAGGATTTTACTCCATCTAAGTTCAGTAGTAAACAAAGCTCAATTTATAATGATGAATTAATAATAGAAGACAATTACTCTCTCATAAAAAGTATGAGCAGTAGAGGAAAATTAGAAAAGCTTTGATTGTGCAGTTAGATTTGTATTCGTATATTATAGTCAACAAAATCATCTCTGAATTCGAGGAAATTTTCTTGAATGTTCATAATAAACGGGCATTTTTAATTCTCATTCTCAAATTTCTTTCTGAAAGCGGTCATTTGCCTCGTGGCAATGAATGCAGAATTTATTCCAATGATCAAATTGCAACTATCATATTAACATGAACTACAAACACTCTACTTAAAAAGGTAAAACTGCATTTATGATATTTATCATGAAGATATTTGACTAAAAAGTTCCAAATTTCACCTTCTTTTTCACCTGTCTTCTGGATGGCATTTAGAACAAATTTCCCTTCTCTTTCCATCATATTGGACAATATATATATAATTCAACTATAAATATGATTTTCTTGAGATTATTCCATATTTAGTGAAAAGAAGGAAGAATATCATTCAAAATAATGGCGTGTCTAATGTCATTCGAAAGCAATCTATTGACATTTGACATCTCGTATTTTGATTGACTATTGATTAAATGGTCGTCATCTGGAATGCTTGTTCCCTAAATATGAAAAACTCGCCATAAAAATCATATTTCCTGTTGAATTTTCTATATAAAATGTGCCATCGAAGTACATCATGAGTATATAAAGTGTCTAATGACAAAATGAGAGCAAGTAGCTTCAAATGCCCCCAACACAAGGGGAGAAAGAAGGCGAAATTTCGAACTTTTTCTTGAAATATCTCAATAATTAGTGGTTTGTTCACATTTTCGTTATAAAATTCGGTTTATCAGACCAAAATACGTACGTACGAGTACCGAAAAAAATTTTCAAAAAAAAACCATCGCATGATAAATGCAGTTTTACCCTTGAAAATTACGGTGTCAAGTGTAGCGATCCACTTGGGTGAAAAATCCAACAACAGAAAATTGAAAACACTCACTGGTTATTTTTTCAGGTAATAGGAATTCTCCAAGATAAATATAGGTAATTGTAACAAACGGCATGTCAATCAATATAAAATACATTTTCCACAATTTTCTTTCGATCAATCTCACGATAAGTTTATGTTCTGCGGGCCCTGTATAAGTAGGTGTGAAGTTTACCTTCCCCACAATTTTTGCCAATATATTTAATTCGAATGGGTTGCTGTAGGTGGATATTCGTGTTTTATCCTGGTTTTTGCTTTAAAACTTCGTTTTTCCAATAAAATCGAATGGGGTGCGAAGAAGGACTCAGTTGACGACTGGCATCTTTTTTTAACCGAAAGCCTTTCAAAAAACAGCAAAATCGGCTCAATGATGATCGATCTAAAACTAAAATCGAAATACGCGGTCACCATATAGCGCTATAAGCGCTTGTCGTTTCGAGTCGCTAGTTAGGCCTCACTAAGTGACGTCACCCAGGGAGCATGCAGGCCTTGTTGTATCGGTGGTAACGCCCTGGAGGCAAAACAAAAAAATTCATCGGCATGAATTCGGATCAGGAATGTTAAGATTCTGATATAGAAATTGCGGTGGATGCAGCAATAGAAACTTGAGTATAATCATGATAAATTGGTTCTTATTTCTTTTTTTGAGAAAAAATGAAATTTGAAATATCATTTCTTTCACTTTACCGCACTAGTGCACTACACTATCTCATTACGATACTAAAATCAGTGTCGTATTGTTTCACTTCACATATTCTGGTAGTAGGTAAAAACTTGTACAGACTTGATTTCGTTCCTTATCTCATATCCCCTCCGGCAAACGATGGCATTTGATAGGAACTGTGAGTAGGTATGTTAGGAATTGCTGTATTTCTCTCCTCTTCAAATTCTCTGGTAGTGGACATTATTTGGAATAGTGTTGGGTTGACGATGATGACTAAGTCATCAAGGACTCAAATCCTCGAATTAATTGTAGCTATAGAGGCTTACTCGGATTCCATTTGAACTTCACTGTCTCCAAATATCTAACAATGATGTGAATCCAACCCTCTACACCGATATCTCTGGAATTCGACAGTTCATTTCTTCGTCACAGACAATTCCTGTTCTGATAAATATATGGATGCTGATTGTTCCATTTAGATTACTCAACGAGCTCCTATGATTCTCAATTCAATTGTTGATTTTTAGTCAAGGTCAGTTCATGAATTCAATGAGAAGGATTCCCCCTATATATCTGAATCATCAGTTATATTTTCTCACTGAAATCATTATCATATACAAAAAATACTAGTACAGTGAATTAATGAAAGAACCTCAAATTTTTCAACTTGACTCAATTGAAAGGGCAAGTGGAAGAAGGAGTCACGTAACATTTTCTAAAAATATCCGGTTATGTCATGGAAGAAGGTGTTACTTGCATATTCAACTTGTCCCGTCGGGATTTATTTCTATTCTTCATACCTCGCAGATACTCAGTGGTAGAAGGGGCTATGTAACATTAAACATCAAGAACGCAATGGAAGAAGGACCTAGGTCCCATTGCCTACATGTCAGGAAATGGAAGAAGGAGTTATGTATGCATGAATTCAGATGTCTATCAAAAAATGATATGATAGTAAAATACTGTGAATCATAAAAAATCAACCTGAAAGTATTCCTCACAATTGCATAAATTCAATTATTAAAGTAGCTTTCATTTAAAATATTTGTAACATTACTCCTTCTTCCACTTGCCCCTACAATTATCTTATTTTATCCTTCGGCTAACGCCATTGGGCCATTATTCACGCCGCAGGCCATAAACGCCTACTTTACGCCCTTGATACATAAATATAACAATTGTACTAATGTGATCTCGACACTGGTTTTGATGTTATGTTCGATTTGATGTGGTACATTAAATATTCCTAATTGAATACCTATATCAGAATAATTTTTGCACAGATTCTCAATCATGGATATCTTTCCCAATATTCTGACAAACTATGGAAACTTCCAGACAGGGTTTTTTACGTTCGTCATGATCGTCAATGTTATCCCAGGTAACAAGCTGACGTCATTTGTACGTCAATATATGGTCATTTATGGTCATTGACGTCATATGACCTCAAAATGACGTCATTTTGACGTACTTAATATGACGTTATATAGACGTCCTTGATATGTCGTCATTATGACGTCATCTGATGGTCATTTTCATGACTAATTATGACCATCATTTATTGAGTCATCTACATCAAGGAAAATCCATAATCAAGAAGTTTACCATCTCTGTTATATGAAAACGTTAGTAGTTATGTTATATAACATATATTATTATGTCACTCATCATATATTATGCTGCATAATAATTTTTCCTCTAATCTGTGCGAGATGTGTGTTTTCGATGGTCTATGAGATAATTGTTAATTATATACCTTCTGTGCAAAGTATTCTCCCTATAGCTATTAAAAATATAAGACCGAATGTCACGTCATAAAAAGCTTATAACGTTGTTATTCCGGAATGCGAATTCAAATCAGAGCGGGAGAATGCGTAGAAAACTGTATTTGATTGGTCGGCACGGACCTTGCGCAGACATGCGAACGTCGACCGCCAGCGCCAACCCACAGCCGTATTCAGAAGACGGCTGTGGCCAAGCCGTTCACTTTCGCTTCGCCGTTGCGGCCATGATGACCATAACAACAAAATAACAATACATAGGAGGCCATCATTATCATGTTATTCTGCTATCTATGTGGTGTGGTGTGGTGGTCATACTTATTCATATTCATATATCAAGTAGTAGAATTTGAGGATGGCAGCATGGTCATTAATTTAGACAAGTGGTGTTATGCCGAAAAAGCAGAATGTGAATTGGACGCCATTGAAGGAATAACATGGGGTTCTGAGAAATCTCTTGAGTGCATCATCCGAATGGGATAAGTTCCCAATAAAAAGAACATTTTATGAAACTGGTATTTATAGTACCTACCTACAATATTATTTTGCATTTAATGTGGTAACGGAACATCAATATAATTATACAAAAAAAATCTCATCTTTTCTGATAATATTGATACAACCCTAATGCAACAGTGTTTTTTTTTACTTACAGAAAATTTCGAAATAGCACAAAATAAACTGAAACATGCAGAAGATTTCAGTGATATAAATAATCGTAAAGATCACGTCATTTTGACGCCATTAGGATGTCGTCATTTTGACGTCATCAGGATGACGTCATTCGTCTTTGACTTAGAAGGTCATATAAACGTCATTATGACGTCATTTCGGAAGTCATCCTGACGTCAGGCCTGACGTGATAATGACGTACAAATGACGTCAGCTTGTTACCTGGGATGTAGTTGAAATTTCTGTAGGTTTTTTTTATTAAAACTG
Organism: Phaedon cochleariae; assembly: GCA_918026855.4. Classification (NCBI taxonomy): domain Eukaryota; kingdom Metazoa; phylum Arthropoda; class Insecta; order Coleoptera; family Chrysomelidae; genus Phaedon; species Phaedon cochleariae. The sequence goes on along the minus strand of OU896722.1, from coordinate 21,227,067 downwards.
TCTACCAAAATGGGTTTTGGAGAAGTCAATTGGGAATATCGAAAAGGAATATTCTCAGATATAATATGAATATGACAAAAAAAAGATTTATATGAAGAAATACATTGAGAATTCGCATTCTCTATTTGATGAAAATAGAGATTTTTTCTCGGTATATCCAACAAAAATCAACTATTTTTATACCCAATCAAGGGTTTCGAACTTGAACGGTTGAAATTCATTTATCTAATCACAAATTCGTGATTGAGTTTCCTCATTTCAGTCAAGTGGAATTCCGCTGTCATGCAGGTTTTGATGAGGAATTATCATGTCACCATGATGAACACTAGTTCTTATCTTAATCCTTGATCACTTGTTTTGTTCAAGTAGCAACTGTTTACAAATGTAATTCGCTTTTGTTTGATGATATATATATAATTCGATTCTCGCACGAGGAGTTAGAAGGATATTTTCATCAAAATCTTAATTGACTTCAGTAATTTTGAATTATGTAATCCGAAAAGTCCTTGAAAAATGTTATGAAATTTGAACGAATAAAATTCTGAAGATCAGTGTACTCTAGATAATATTGAAATAGGAACTTGGGCACTACGCTTGTGTGCAGATTTTCGGATTTGAGCGGCATCATTCCAGGAGCGTTACATCTTTACATAAAAGAAGGCAAAACGTTTCTTTTATATGGATCGAAGAATATAAAAACTTCATAAGATTCTGAATAATAACATTATGAATTCCAAATTTTGAAATTTCATTCAGGGGTTCAACATGCGGAAAAAGGTTAGGGTAGGAGAATCCTTTTTCTGTTTACTCTTCATATTATGAGGATTTTGTTCGGAAATAATGAAATTCTAGTTTTCTTCCACGTGGAGAAGGTACTCCCATTAAGGCAATTCGATGAAGCTCACCATTCATGGAAAATCGACTCTGAAATATTTCTGATTTGCGTTTGTTCATTGATGAAAATCGATTTGCATTACCAGAGAAAAAACGACCCTCTTCTACTCACATTTTATTTAACAATCCAGAATTCAGAATAAATGTAATTCACCATCAAATGTTTATACTGTTCATCAATTTTCAGAATATAATTGGAATGGGTTCCGAAATTATAGAGAAAAAATTGTCTTCAAGGTGATTCATGTTACTATCAACTACTTATAGAGAAGGAATCATCTTCAAAGGGGCGTAGCTGCCTTAGCATTTTCGGACTCATATCGATAGAAATTTTTTGCCCCATTTTTATGCAAGAATTACGCCCCCGCTTACTTTTTAATCATCCTGTATAGGTTAGTTCACTTGTATTCGTATTGTTAATTGAACGAGATTACTTGTGGATTCAAGTTGTGTCAATTTACACTGTGAACAATAAAAGTAGGGTTATGTTAAACATGTTGATGACGTTATTCTACACTTTACAACACTGCCAATGAGCACTAGCCAGGATATTCTTGAAGCTTTATAGTTTTATGAAGGCATTATCTTATAACCTTCTTAAATCGATCTTATCACTTTCGAAGCTTTGTTGTCATACTCAGGAGCAAATAGTCATAAGAATGGATTTGACTATGCAATAAGTACCTCAACAGGAGGAAATAATCGTCTCATAAAATGCCTCGTCATCACCTGAAGGTTTTAATCAAGCATTAGAGAAAGAAAATTGGTTTTAAGTATATTTTGCGCCATATTTACTACAAACAGATGTCGGCCATTGATGGAAATGAAAATTTCAAGCGGAAAATAGAAAAGATGCATTGATACTGCCGTCGAAAATGTTTTTTTTTCCACATTTTTCAAACGACTCACCCATATTCAGCAAACATTCACACAGTTTTATCAACTTTTTTGAAAAGTTATTGAAATTCACATCCAATTCTAACTGGTAAAAATACATTATTCCCAGGGCGCTGGTTTTCTTGAAGCATATCTGGTATGTTTTCGTCATATCATACCGCCATGTTCAATCTCTTTTATAACTATCTATTTTTTTCTCTCCATTTTGACATGTTTGTATTATAATTAGTTTTGAAAAAAGACTATCATAAAACACGTTACGGACTATATTATCTTAACAAATGCTTACTGCAACTGAAAAGGGTTTTTTCTGCAACCGAGACAAAAGTCGTCCATTTTGATACCAAAATTAGCTCTTAAATTGACGTTTCTATTACTGACACAAAAATAGGTATGTTGCCAGGCAACATATTTAGTTCCTAGGAGCTAAAGTTGAATTTTAGTTCCTAGGAGCTAAAGTTGAACTTTAGCTCCTAGGAACTGAAAAGGAAGTACTGGGCGTCATCAAGAATAAACAACATTGTTACGGTTTGTTATTTGGGTTGAGATGCATACCTGATTTGTTTCCGATTTTGGCAGATTTGGCAATTCATACTCATGCTGGAGATATAAATACACCTCATTATAGTTAAGTATTGGAATTATAAACATCTCAGTCAAGTATTTTTGTTTTGATCAGGGAAGCCCTCAAGATTCAAATACTTGCTGGATCTGTATTTCTTTCGTTATTCTCGGGATGGATAACTTGTTTTTGAATAATCACGGCAAGCAATAGTTTTTTGTCTCAAACGATATTGTTTACCTTCATTTGATTATCAAGCGAAAACATTGTATTATGGAGAGGAATAAATAATCGCTAGCATTATTATTGATATGCTCACTAACCTAACATTTTCTACGTTTTGTTTCTATTATAGCTGGCACTGGCGCGGTATTTGCCATTAGAGCACCTGGTCCATACACAAATATGTCACTCTGTGATTGTATTTATATTGAAACTACAATTCGAACATCTTTGAAAATTGAATGAACCTGCTGTTGATGCAGGTAGAATGTTCTCACCACACGGATTATTTAATATTTTTGCATTGAATACATATGACACGGCATTGGTGGTAACTTCACATATTTATTTGAGTTAATTGTTTCGGTTGCAGAAAAAATAGCATGTGTCATTCGGATCAAAAGTGACTTTGTTCGACTCGCAAATTTTGCTTCCGCTCGGCTTCGCCAAACGCTCCGCCTCGCAAATGCAAAATTCGCTTGTCAAACAAATTGTCACTTTTGATCCTAATAAAACAATCTACTATTAATTCTAGCCAATAAGTTTAAATGTTGGCATAAGAAACTGTCGTTTTAATACATATAGGTTTGAACTCGTGCTAAAAGGCTTCAAAGGAAGTAGTTTTGATAGGTTTTATTATTGCTCTGAGGCAGACAAGCTTTAAGAGAAACTGTGACAGCATTTATAAAGCTGGGCCCTCTATTTTTTCAAATCATATTATTAATGTATAATAGTTTTAAAAAGGCATTTCAAAATAGGTTCTAACAACCTCCTGTAGCTAACAATAAAACTGATAATGTTATTTGGGGTAGACTTCTTCTAGCCATGAATCTGCATGAATCGACGAAAACCCTGCATGACCACCAAGAATTCAAAATCTTCCTCTCATAAGACTCTACATACCCTGTGCATGACATGCTATTTCGTGTTCTTTCCTTATGAGTTTGTCTGCGGGAGTGTTTTGCAGGCAGTAATCTTGAATGACGAAAAACTACTTTAATCGTCTATATAGGGACACAAACTGACAAGGGCTCTTATTCCCGACTCTTCTATGAAATTTTCATAATGCATGTATTACCCCAACCAAAACGATATCCATTTTTCACACCAGTGAATAAAAGTGGTGAATAACCATTATTCTCTGGTCAAAAGATCTTAGGGTACGTGATATAACATATATCGAGTACCCTAGGAACTCTAGACCAGTGAATATTGGTATTTCACCGCTATTATTCATTGGTGTAAAAAACTGTTCTCGTTTTGCTCAAGGAAGTACAACAGTCGGGGACAAAAACAATATAACAGGTATCTCAAATTTTAAGTTTCATTTATGTCAAATGAGTTATGATAGAACAGTTGTTAAACATACATTCATGTATCAGAGACAATAGTAGTCCTACAATTATAAATGAAATGTCGAAACCTACTTATCATTCGGATAACTCTACTTTATCTTGAAAAATAGTAATCGATTTCCACAGTACTAGAATGGTTCACAAAAGAAGTTGCAGTTTTTTTCTTCCTAGCAATTTCCCCATCATCATAGCAGGTGAACTCAGCCAATCAGAACCCTCTCACCATCTAGATTCTGATATCTTCTTCGCGTAACACCCTCTAGATGGTAGATCAGCTAGATTCATGATACCTAGAATGAATGTCCATAAAAGTCCAACCAATGGAAAAACTCAAAATTAAAAAGCGGAACTCATCCTTGTAGCATAACTAGGATTCCCATATTTGTTGCATCAATATCATCGGATATGGGATGGGACAAGTGATTCCTATAGGGTCGAAAATTCGATGAGACACAGATAATAATGTCCTTTCATAAATCAATTTCAAATTCTTCGAATCATTGAAGCTAATACTATCCTCTCGTCGATTGAAACATTGGATATCTCATTTTCTCCGCTAGGCCACTGAAGACTACTATATTTTCAGCCAATAAGATCAGAAGGAGCTTCACTATTGAGTTCAAGATCCTCTTCAATGAACTGATACAGTTCTATCTCACTATCGACACTTGTCACACAATTATCACCAAAGAAACTGTTATTGAGCTGTTCGATCACCTTAATAGAGAAGTCTAGTGCGACACCTCTAATAACAATATCATATAACCAACGTAGGTGATCCATAACTTACAGTGGAGGTGATATAAAATAGGAGGGGTGAAAGAACTTACAGTCAGTGGTTTTGACTTGACGGTTGTTATTCTGATATTGTGTTTTGTGCTCAGTGTCATTGTCATCATATGTCATTTGTCATTTGTGATAAGTTAACCTAATTCAACGAATTCCAGTTCCACATGTTGGCTCTTTTTGATAAGTGAACTTTGTCAAAAATTTCAATTATCTAAGCTCTTATTATTGAGCTTAAGAAAATGGTTCCTTAACATTAACTCACCCGCACTATGCGCGGTTTATAAATAATTTTTTTCCCATGTTTTGTATTATGTGAACTTTTTCCACCAATAATGGTAGGTACATTTAGATTTCATAATCAACACTTATGACTAACATAAGCATTGTTTCTTCTTACAGATTTTCTTTTTAACACATTTGCTGATGATGAAGGATTAATCCTTCGAAACATGTCCTTTTTATGTCCATGACCGTTGGTCATTATTAAAAATTTTTATGTGGTGGAGTTGTGACTGTAAGTTCTTTCACCCCTCCTGTTTAATATCATATAAGTGTTGAAGAAGAATATCATAATTGACCGTACCGAAGGCCTAGGCTGACTCCAAAAATACTGCCATGCATTTCTTGTTATTTTAGAAATTGGTGAAGACTGAGCCATTTCATGAAGTGCTCGTTCAGTAGATACATTTTTTCTGAAGCCAAACTGGAAATCAGTATATGATTGGTTTCACAGTAACTCACCATTGTGCTTTTGATACATTTCTCGTATATCTTAGCTATATTATTCATTACTGTTATTGGCCTGTAGTTGGTTGCTGTGGTCTTGTCCTCTGATTTGAGTATTGGTGTAGTCATGGACGTATGTAGTACAGGACTCCTTGAGTTTAGAGGGGATCTTTCCAGTCAATAATGTACAATCGGAAAGGTGGCAGGTGGTTTTCAGCAGATATACGTAGATTTCATCTGGGCCTGGCAGAATATTATATTTGAGTTTTGATATAATTATCGCGATCTTGTTTTCAGTTACAAGGTTGTAGATTGTTGATTGTAGATGGGTCGTATAGGCTGGGAGACCTCTCGATCACTGCGACCTAGAAGATCTATTGTGATTACCCTTATCTAGTTTTGGTCCTCTAACCCTAGACTCCTGATGAAGCCTACAATTTTCCTGACGGTTGAATTTTCCACTTCAGCAGGGGTGACATAGACCTGTTCTAGGTGGTTCAGCCTTTGGCGGACTAATACTTTACATGAGCAAAGTATGTGTTCCGCGGTTTTGGCCCCATTGTTACAAAAGCGGCAAGTGTCAGTCTCCGCCAGGTCCATCTTTTTGAGGTGGTACCTCAGAGGACCATGTCCTGTGAGAAAGCCTGTGATAAGCTTCAGCTCTGGTTTGCTGAGGCTAATTAGCTCTTTGGCTCGGTTCTGCGAATGGTTGATGAACCTTTTCGCTTGTCGTTGACCTGGAGTTGCTCTCCAGTAGTAGGACTCTTCAATTCTTCCCATTTACTGAGTTCTTCCTTAAGGTGACATTTGCTCATCCCACAAAAAGGCTCAAGACCAAAAAGTGCAGATGCTGCACCTTTTTTTGCAAGGCGATCAGCTGCCTCATTTCCTTTGATTCCTTCATGCCCTGGAACCCACATAAGTTTGACTTTGTTGTCCTTTCCCAGTTGCATGAGTGTTTCGAAGCAGTCCCATGTGATCTTTGATGTGAAAACGAATGATTTTAGGGCTTTTAGTGCGGCTTGGCTGTCTGAGCAGATATATATGTTGGCACCCCTCAGACCTTTGCTCAGGCACCTTTGGGCGCAAAGGTTGATGGCATTTATTTCAGCTTGGAAGATAGTGGGGGAGTGACCTAAGGCTTCAAATAGCCTACATCCGGGTCCATATACACCCGCGCCTGCTACCCCTTCTTTCATTCTCGAACCATCACCACTTCAAAGGTATGATTGAAACTGAGCCTGGCGGGAATTATGTACGATGGTTTGGTTGCAAATTCCATTTGTACTTCTTGTAGAATGACCATGTGACCAGTGACATCAGCTGGTCTGGCCAATTCAGTGGAGTTCAGTCTGTATGCACTGAGTCCGCTTGATAAAAATATGTAAGGGTAGTAGGTCAAGCATAGCTTCCATTGCTGTAGTAGGGCACGTACGCATAGCCCTTGTAATCCCAAGACACGCGAGTCTCTGGAATTTTCGCTGCTTAAGTTGTGCTGTTTTTTCCTTACTTTTGGTCCACCACACTAGAGAAGCGTATGTGACCATGGGTCTGACCACCGTGAGATAAGACCAGTAGATCATATTTGGTTTAAGACCCCACGTTTGACCAAACATCATTCGGCATATCTAGAGAGCTGAAATTGCCCTATTGACGATTTTGGTTCGAGTGTTGGTTCCACGTGAGATTCTTGTCTAGGATTACTCCTAGATATTCGACCTCTTCGGAGAAATTGATAGGCGTCCCATACAAAATGGGTTCCTTTAAATTGATCTTCCTTCTTTTGGTAAATGGAACGATGACTGTTTTGATTGGGTTGACATTCAAGCCCTCCTGAAAGCACAAGTCTTTCAGCATGTTGAGTGCAGTCTGCATTAGGTTTGATAAAATCCGTTTGCCAACGGTTTGCCTCTTATTATTATGACAATGTCATCCGCATAGCCTTGAATATCGATGTCAGCGGTGCTTAGTTTGTTGAGTAGGTTATCGACAAATATGGACCATAAAATAGGAGACAGTACCCCTCCTTGGGGGCAACCTCTAGTGGCCTGTGCAGTTACCGAGCTGCTTCCCAGCAAACACAGCTATGTAAAATTGTCATAACTGACATAACTGACAATACGTGATATGTAACTATGATATGTGAGACTTACATCACTGTTATGGCGATATGTCTGCCACAAATACTACATGATTCTTACGTAACAATTATGTCACTATTTTATATATATTTGATATAATTTCATTGCTATAAATAAGATGTTACGTATATAACAAACTGACATAAATATTACTTAACATTCTCTAGATGTTATGTGAAATTTACATCCCTATCATGTAAAAATGTCAGCTACAAATATGACTCCATTTTAATATAATATTGATGAAACTACTTGACTAATATCCGAAATGAATATCAGATTATCAGAATTTCACAAATAACCTCTTCACTTCACCAACTCACTTCACAGGCATATGCACATATTGATGACTAAGTATAATCATCTCAGTAGGTGATCCAAACTCTACACTGCATAATATCTATACTGATATTACTGATGATGATATATGGTTATAGAAGTGTGCATAAGCGTTATAAGTGGGCTAGTGTGGAAAAGGAGTTATTTGGCAATTTTTTATTGTGTGGGAAAATGTAACAGAGACAGATTAGTCATAAAATGCTTGATGGTTTATTATCTCCTATATCATTCAGTATTCACATGGTACAAAAAAACTCTGCTCGAAAATTTTTATGACATTCTGTTCCAAATATTATGCATCATAGTACACAGTATAATTGATCAGTTGCTAACTTGAAAACGAAAAAATTGTTAAAAAATTATAGACTGAATAATGTTCAAATCGAATAAAATGAAATGTCCTGAATAGAAGATGTTGAAACAACATGAACTATCTAAATGAAAAACATGACCTTCAACTTTCTTTGGGAATAGTGAGACCTACTATATATACTTCAAAGTTGAAGAAATCAAAATTGTTAGTTATCAAATTATTATCTTTCTTCTTGATCTCCACATTCAACCTCTGGTGACTTAATCAGAACCACCTTCCTGCTGGTTTTTATATCAGAGTAAGATATCGAAGGGTGTGCGATAATGATGGATTCTGGAAAAATATTGCTCTGTTTTTCATTTTTCAAATTGAAATCTTAAATATACAGTGTGTCCCACTTACCATGCTCACCATGGGTATCTTTTCAACGGTGAGAGATACGAGGTCGGTTGAATGACACCAAATGTGGAGTTTGTCAAGGCCAACTATAATGTGGAAAAATATTTTGATAAAATCTATTCGTTTTTGTTTTATACGCGAAAAACTAATTTTGATCATTTCCATGTCTCCTCCGTAACTTCTTTATTTATGAAAATATTCAAATAGGAATTCCACATTCTCATGGCAGTTTTTCGAAGTAATTTCTAAAAAAATATGAAATTTATACCAATTCTTCTAGAATTTGAGATATCAGCACCAACTTTGATTTTTTAAATGTAGGTCATAGCTCACTATAACTTGGTTACAAATAACTTCTTTTTCTCTTACAGATGATATGTCGCAGTAATAGTTTTGTGTTGATAAAAACGGAGTTATGGTCATTTATACAAAAACGAAAAATTATTTCGAAGCCCCCATCTTGAATTCATGAATTTAAACAACAAAATCATGATCTCCGACCTCAAAAACCCCCACTTACCAATTTTGAATGGAATCAGACCAAATCTTGTTCGTCATCTTGGAGCAGCCATTTTTTTTAATTTACACAAAAAATCCATAATGTATTGTCACCGAAATTATTTAAACACCTGCCAACTTTCAAGTTAATCGAGAGAAGAAAAAAAAGTAAATTGTAACCAAGTTATATAGTGAGCTATGACCTACATTTGAAAAATTGAAGTTGGTTTTGATATCTCAAATTCTATAAGAGTTGGTATAAATTTCATATTCTTTTCGAGATCACTTTGAAAAACTGCCATGAGAATGTGAAGTTCCTACACATTATAGTTGGCCTTGACAAACTCCACATTTGGTGACATTTAACCGACTTCGTATCTCTCACCGTTAAAAAGTTACCCATGGTGAGCATGGTAAGTGGGACACACTGTATATTACCAGATAATGATATTTTGATTGATTTCAAATCTCTGACTTGAATGTTTCCCCTCTGCCCTTACCAGGAACATTGTGTGGCCCCTATATAGATAGTCTCTCCCATCTCTACCACCTTGAGTTTTGAAAAGATGTACCTACCTGGAAAAGTATACAGTTCAGGATTCATTTCATTGGGTTTCTTCATGAACTTATTCATGAAACGAAAAATAATAATCATTGACAAAATGATCGAAGGACCCCGCACTTTTTCTATATAAAAATGGCGTTCCGTCGAATTTCCCCAATTTTTGGTAAATGATGGTACTCGACATACTGATTGAATATGCCAAGTCCCAACTCAATCCTATGACTAGTTTACGAGATACAGGGTGTTGAAGTTGAAGAATACCTAATTTTTCTCGGCCTATATCTCTAAGATAGGACAAATGAATTCCAATTTTTCGGGAGCACGTAATAGTTATGCCCTTAGGCGCAAGAACTATATAGGTATTCGACCAAAACTGATTTTTATTACAGGGTGATTCTCATTTCAAATAATGTGTTTTTTTGAATATCTGAATATCAATGCTACAAATTGATAACAATTACAAAATGAGATTTATAGCCAAGTATGCTCTTCTTACATCAATTGAATTCGTAAAATATAATAATTATACATGGTGTTTCATTAATGCTGTTGATTGCATAATTGGTCTATCCTAAAGTTCATTGGGCCACCTCGTATTATCGGGTTGATTCCAGACATTCAAAATATTTTTGAAGGATGTATCCCAATGAGTTCCATGATATACAGAGTGATTCATCGATTGAAAAAATTGACAACCACGAAAAAATATTCAAAAACCACTATTTTTTTCATCACCCTCTAATTCGAAATTATTACCGTCGATGTAAGATTTTTTTCCACCAATATACTCAGTATGGATATTTCAATCAAATTGGGAATTTTCAGACCCATGCTATGACTAGTTTTTTTTTATACATCGAATAATGTGAAAATAATTATGGAAAAGTAATTACATAATAACACGAAAAATTGCTCCGAATCGCAAAACTAGTAGTCACTAGTCAACTATGTCAAAAAATGTGATTTGTTCGTAAACAAAATCTAGTGGTCTTATTATAGGTCCGCTAGCAAAACATCTCGAAAATGTTTTTCAGAAAACATCAAACAAATCACAATATGCCCCCGAAAAAATCTCATCAACGACACAACTATTCTACGCACCCCTTTCATCAACTTTCAACTCATCAACGATCCCACTCATAAACGTGCTAAAACTCATGAGCGTTCGAAGTCGACAGCGGTTTTTCCCAACTCAATCCTATGACTACTTTTCGAAAAAAGTATGAAACTAAACTTCCGCAAACGCCTAGTAAGAGGTGCGCGTTAATATATTTTGCAACTCTCCTATATCCAACCAACTTCCAATCTTTTGACCATACTGTATATTGTTAGAATCGAAGTTAGTATATGCACATCGCAAAGACACTAAAGTTGGAGTTTTGGTTATGTAGATATTCGTTACCGGGTTCAGTATAGGCCTGAAAGAAAAATGTCAATTAAGAATTTCAATCACAGATTTTGAAAAAATAGACAAACCAACTCGTTTCCCCACCACCTGAGAGGTAGAGTTTCAGGCGCGTTTTTTTTATTGTGGTATCCCCTGTAGGCCTAGTCCACGTTAGAAAGTGAAAGTTCCAATACCTATAATATGATTGTGTGTAGGCAGGATTGGCGCAGTGGACGAGCACCCGAGTCAGGACTGCGGGGTCGTGGGTTCGATTCCCAGACAGCGCAAGGAATTTTTCGAATATTAATATACGAATTAAATATTGTGAAGTTTCGGAGCATCGGCTGGGGATAGTCCTGCACGATTCACTGTTGCGTGCCTACATACAATATAGATACATGTTCAGAACACTATGGGCTAAAGGACCTCATTAGGGATCGATGGTTGGTTGGTATGTACATACCTACCAACGAAGGACATATACTACTACTACTACTATAATTATGTTTCACAAGGAACACAGAAATCAACTAATCGCCAGATTCAAATCAGTTCCGGACCGATGTTCATATTTTCAGGATTCAATCGATTTGCAGCATCGTCGATACAATTCAAAAGGCGATCAGATGGAAAGGTAATATTTCCTTGGTTTCTTGCGTATCCAAGGAACCATACCACACTGGCTACGTGTGCACACGTCCCTAATGTTCTAGCACCGGACCTACAAGTACAGTAGTACCCTAAAATGGGCGGATCTTGTAAATTATTATCATCGATTTCTCTGAATACTAACCACAGCATATGTTTAGTGGCATTTCTGAACCGAGAAAATACTCGAAATCTTAAAAAATTGGGTTCCTCAATGAGTTCGTCAATATCGAGTGTATTTTGTTCCCCTCCATCTCTTTGTATCGTGTCTTGTATGTAGGAGGCAGCTAAGTGAATGTGATATGACCCTGTGAGTGTTTTCAAATATTCTAAGTCAAGTCGAGGAAACGTCGGTACATGTCTATGGTTCAAACGAAACCATCGACCATTTCTTGTACGGAGGTTTTCAGCCTCAACTCGGGCCTGAACAATGTTGACTTCTTCGATATCATGCAACATTTGTGTAGCTAATTCCAATGTGCCCGGCATCCTTATTGGAGGATGGTATTTGTTTATTAGGGCGCCAGCAATCAAATAGAATTCGCGTAATTTTGCAACATGTGTTATTGATATCGCTCCTCGGAAAAATTTGAAAATCGATTTGAAATGCCCATTTCTAGCCTCTACAATCCATCTGGTGCTAGTAATTAAGCGTGCCCTATTAGTTTCGATTGTTGTGAGTTGTCTTTGGTTTGGTGGTAGAAATGGTGGCATATGGTAATGGAGACCAAGATCCTGTAAAAGACCAATAGAGTCCCTATAACCCCTATCGACTATCACTACATCGCCTTCTTGAAACCATGTCCTCATTCTATTTATATCATTCTGTAGCTCATGCTGCAGAATGGCTCTCATCATTATTTCTAGCATCAGAAAAGTATGGACCATTAATTGCCAAGATGTAGCCATCAGGAGCGACCATAATTTCAGGCTTAACCAGGTGCTCATTTTTATGGAAGCAGTAGGATTGTCTCAATATCCGGAAATTACTACTTTTTTCTATTTTGTTATATGTACAGTCTATATACACAATTGCTTTTGGGATATTGGGAGAAGGGTTGTATAGCTGATTGGTGTATACAGACACGTGTCTATTAATATAATCGTCTCTTGTAATAGAGTCGAAACCAATATTATTAGTTACAAATCTTTGCATTAGAGATATCCTCACATTCGATATTATCAAGCTAGTTGTTTGTCTTGAAGAAAAATGAAACAAGATTTTCAAAAACTCATCTGAAACTCCATGTTTCATTTTGATTAGAAATGTCAGTAAATGTTTCTTTTTGATATGCCTTCTATTTCCCCCTTGCTCGATTGTATCACAAAATCCATAAAGTTCTTGAAAATCTTCTTTTGAAATCGACGTCAGAGCTTTGAACTCTTCTTCTGTAAAACTATCAATATCATCCCAGTTTCTAATACGTCTATTTTCATTGGCAACTGTTCTCATACACTGTAGAAATTGAAGCATATTTGATATCAAATAGGGTTTGTTGATAAAATTCAAACCTCCATGCAAATTATTCAAGAGAAATCCATGAGGGTCAAGATGATGACCACAAATTCTCAGAAAGTCCGGAACATAAATATTCGTTACAACAAAAATGTTCACCCTACATGCAAGAGTTATTCTCTGAACATGTTGACGAGCATTACAGATTATGCAGGCACGGCTCATTACTGGACTCAATACATTTAGGCGAAGACAGTTTGGGTTATTTTCCATCTCATTGATATCAATTATTACACTGTTATGACAATTGAAACAAACTCTGGTATCATCAAAAATGTCAATTGGAGGATTTCCAGCAGCTTGTCTTCTAAATGTTGCAATTTGCAGAAAATCAACATTATCTTCACGATTTATACGAATTGTGAGTCTAGGAATGAAATTCCCTTCGCATACATAACATCTTACCCTATTTGCAAATGCCATAATGCGCACTAAATTCACTAAACAATTACTGAAAACGACTTAAAAAACACTCAGAATAAAGATATACGCTGATATGATATTTTAAGATACTGACAACCCGAAAGTTGCTGGATGACAGACACATTTATTGATATCATGATTTTGTTTTCTAAGCCTACTGAAAAATATTCTATCTGGTTGCGATAATCCAAATTCGACTTCTTCTGGAATTCATTGCCTGTGGAAGTATTCCCAACAACATATAATCTCCAAAAGTTCAAAAAAAATTCCAATACCTACCTCCTGTCCCTATCCTCCCTAGGAACGCACGATGTTCTTTGAACATTATAGGGATTCCCTTTCGTGCGCTCCAAGCGATAAAAAAAAAAAAAAAAAAAAAAAAAAACATACTTATTAATTCGTGACAACCCAAGTTTCTAGACTAATTCGACCCCGCCGATTCCGAAAATATCAGTTGTCAACTTGAATTGGGACTAGAACTTACCCTAAAATATAATTTTATAGTTATTTGAGGATGTCTATCGATCTATTACGGTATGTATATCTTACGATATACATTACCTAATGCCACTATTTCTTCCAACAAATAGATGTTGTTGGAAAACGAGTTGGTTCATGTATTTTTTCAAAATCTATGATTGCAATTCTGAATTGATATTGAGTGGAAGAAAGAGGCTTCGAGATTGTTTCATTATTATTTTACTATATTTTTGATGTGTTGGATAAATGATGATTCCTCGGTACCTACTGATGTTCCTGTATTCCATTTTTCTTTCAAGTCTATACTGAACCCGGTAACGAATATCTACATAACCAAAACTCCAACTTTAGTGTCTTTCCGATGTGCATATACTAACTTCGATTCTAACAATATACAGTATGATCAAAAGATTGGAAGTTGGTTGGATAAAGGAGAGTTGCAAAATATATTAACGCGCACCTCTCACTAGGCGTTTGCGGAAGTTTAGTTTCATATTTTTTTCGAAAAGTATAGTCATAGGATTGAGTTGGGAAAAACCGCTGTCGACTTGGAACGCTCATGAGTTTTAGCACGTTTATATGAGTGGGATCGTTGATGAGTTGTGTCGTTGATGAGATTTTTTCGGGGGCATATTGTGATTTGTTTGATGTTTTCTGAAAAACATTTTCGAGATGTTTTGCTAGCGGACCTATAATAAGACCACTAGATTTTGTTTACGAACAAATCACATTTTTTGACATAGTTGACTAGTGACTACTAGTTTTGCGATTCGGAGCAATTTTTCGTGTTATTATGTAATTACTTTTCCATAATTATTTTCACATTATTCGATGTATAAAAAAAACTAGTCATAGCATGGGTCTGAAAATTCCCAATTTGATTGAAATATCCATACTGAGTATATTGGTGGAAAAAAATCTTACATCGACGGTAATAATTTCGAATTAGAGGGTGATGAAAAAAATAGTGGTTTTTGAATATTTTTTCGTGGTTGTCAATTTTTTCAATCGATGAATCACTCTGTATATCATGGAACTCATTGGGATACATCCTTCAAAAATATTTTGAATGTCTGGAATCAACCCGATAATACGAGGTGGCCCAATGAACTTTAGGATAGACCAATTATGCAATCAACAGCATTAATGAAACACCATGTATAATTATTATATTTTACGAATTCAATTGATGTAAGAAGAGCATACTTGGCTATAAATCTCATTTTGTAATTGTTATCAATTTGTAGCATTGATATTCAGATATTCAAAAAAACACATTATTTGAAATGAGAATCACCCTGTAATAAAAATCAGTTTTGGTCGAATACCTATATAGTTCTTGCGCCTAAGGGCATAACTATTACGTGCTCCCGAAAAATTGGAATTCATTTGTCCTATCTTAGAGATATAGGCCGAGAAAAATTAGGTATTCTTCAACTTCAACACCCTGTATCTCGTAAACTAGTCATAGGATTGAGTTGGGCCTTGGCATATTCAATCAGTATGTCGAGTACTATCATTTACCAAAAATTGGGGAAATTCGACGGAACGCCATTTTTATATAGAAAAAGTGCGGGGTCCTTTCCATTCAATAATATATCTTTAATCCAGAATGTGAGGCACTTTGGGGTTTTCACTGGGGTTTTCATTAGCCATCATAATCAATCACTGCCTGTTGTTCGATTTCATATGAGAATTGGAGTTTGACCAGATTTTACCACGGATTCTATCAATACCTACCAGATTCATCACTTCTAGGTATTTAAGAGGTCCAGGATAGATAAGTAGGTAACTATTTCTTTCTTGTTGTTTTCACAGAGGTTAGGAAAATCTTGAGGCATGTTTCATTCTCACTCACCTTCACTAATTCTCATAACACTCTTAGTTTAGTTAAGTTCATCAAACACAGCAGGTGGAAACAAGAGAAACACTCGAAATAGTTATAAAATACCGAAAATATTGGTGTTCGAGGAACACCATTAAATTGGATCATTTCGTATCTTAAAGATCGCAAACAAATAGTAATGCTGGAAGATACAAATCAAGAAAAAACTGTCAACGTAGGGGTTCCCCAGGGATCAATACTGGGTCCAATACTGTTCATCATTTTTGCCAATGACATTAATTTAACATGCACACAAGCACACAATATAATGTATGCGGATGACACAACCATGATGATCTCTGAAAACAGTTTTGAAACTACATTGCGTAATGCCAATATCGTTGCAAATCAATTTTATAAGTGGTGCAATAGTAATGGTTTGTGTGTGAATATAAAAAAAAACCAATTTCATTTCTTTCATTCCAAGAAACATCAATAATGATTTCTGCTCTTTGATAGGGATCAATGGCAAAAGCATTGAACAGGTTACGGCAACCAAATTCTTAGGGGTCACTCTTGATCAAAAAAGGAGCTGGGAGAACCATATCAACATATTGAATAATAAAATGAGTAGAAACTGTTTTGTAATACGGCAACTAAAAAACACAGTATCTCTTGATATATTACTGTTGGTCTACTATGGTCTGGTGCAGTCGAATATATCCTATGGTTTGATTTTTTGGGGGAACTCAAGTCACATTGACAAAATATTTATGATGCAAAAAAAAATCATCAGGTGTATCAAAGGTGTCAATCAGAGAACATCAAGCAAACAAATTTTTATTGATTTATCTATTTTAACAGTACCATCATTGTATATATTTCTCACAATTTTAAATGTTAAAAACCAACTGGGAACATTTGTTCGAAACAGTTCTCAGCATAATTACAATACTCGAGGAGCAAACAACTTGTATCAACCATTCTCAAGACTTACCATTGGTCAAAATTCTCATTTGTATAAAGGTATTTCACTTTATAACCATTTTGAAAAGAAGTTCGGTAATGAACAACATTTTAATGATTTTAAATACTTCAAATCTCTCTTGCACAGGTTTTTGGTAAGACATGCATTTTATTCTGTAGAAGAATTTTTTCAGTGTTAAACGTTTTTATCTATTATACATGGATTTTAATTCGGTGTTCAATGTAATCTAAATGTAACAATAACAGTTTTCTATTTTTTAATTCTTTATTATAGTTATAGAACCATTTCTCATGACTAGTCTAATAAAGTAGGTACCTGTATGAACATATATTTGTTTAACGTGTTTTGTACCACTTTTAAAGATGCTTAAATATATTTCTATTTCTTCTATTCTATTCTATTCTAGTGCAGTTTGTTTATGGTCTTTCAGTCTTCACTTATAATTATAACTCATACTCATAACCTCAAAGAAATCAACCAATGGGAATTGGGCATGTGGGAAGGGGGAACGCTACAGAGCAGAAAATTGGTGGAAACAAGAAAAACACTCGGAATAGTTAGAAAATATCGAAAATGCTTTCAGTCTCCTATAGTGCGAGAGCGAAAAATAATAATCATCGCGGTGGGGAAACGCTACAGCGCGAGACCACGGGTACTGATCATCCCAACGAGTATCCTTAATTGGCGCAGAATCAAGTGAGCAGAGAATTTACGGCCGAGAGTCCTAGTAAAGTCATGTGGCTATTATATAAACTTTTATATTGATATCAAATTTTCACATATCAGTTACATCATAGTTACGTTACATTTACAAATTTTAGAATTGTTATGGAATATTTACGTAAATATTTTATATAAATACGAGGTTTACATATTTTAGAGGTATTATGGAATATTCACGTGAATATTTTATGTAAAAAATGTTTCGTTGATATTATATAACATTGATGTGAATATAACAGATGTGTTTGCTGGGTTCCCAGTGTAGCTTTTATTCTTTTACTCCTGAGCATGGATTATATCCAGTCTGTTGTTGGGGCCTCGAGCCCCTTGATGGTTGTGGCTTGCTCTATCGATTCATAGGAAGTGTTATCGAACGCTCCTTCTATGTCGATGAAAGCACACAGAGCAATTTCTTTATCTACCTGTGCCTTTCCAATCTTTCCCACCAGACTATGTAAGGCGGTCTCTGTAGATTCGCTTGATTGATAGGCAAATTGATTCTTGTGAAGCGGAATATTCGACAGAATTTTGCTTCTGATGTGTTGATCAAGTACTTTCTCCATAGTTTTCTGTAGAAACGAAGTGAGGCTAATAGGTCTATAGGATTTGGGCTGATCGCTGGGACGTTCACCCACCTTTGGAAATAATCGAGCCAGTACGGGCAGTATCTCCTCGATTCCCTGTTGTAGGGCAGCCGGTTTAATGCCGTCACCACCTGGAGATTTGTAGGGCTCAAATGTGCTGATAGCCCATCGAATTTTGTTTTTTGTGAAGATTTTACCTTATAGGCTTTTTTCGCGGTTCCTCACATCCGGATAGCCTACTTGCAGGTCGTCACTGATGCTTTCTGGGAAGTGAGTGTTAATTAGCAGTACCAAGCTTTCCTCCGAATTTTGCGTGTAGGTACCGTCCGAATTTCGCAGCAGACCAATTCCGTTTAAGTGGTCCTTAGAGAGGATTTTTTGTAAACGGGTTGCTGGCGGGACTTCATTGATCCCTTCACAGAACCTCCTCCACGTTAACCTCTTGGATTTTCTCAATTCTTCGTTGTACTCTGTCAAGGCCTTCTTGTGTTCGTCCCAGTTGCCTGTACGTTTTGACCTATTGAAGAGTCATCTGGCTTCAGCTCTAAGTGCACTGAGCTGTTTGTTCCACCAAGGTACATTTCGGTTCGATACCTTTCGTTTCACAGGACAGCTTTGCTCATAAGATTTCATTATGAGATTTTGGAGTCGAAACTTGCTCCAGATCCAGTTACAGGGTTGAAAAATGATTCATTTGTGTGTATTCATCTTTAAAACTGGTAGTGGTGGTGTTTCTATAGGACTTTTCAATATTTTAGCTACATTCGTGAAAAGTTTATTGAAGTGGTTGGCTCTCTCCATATTCTATTTGAGTACTTGCTTGTTGTTATTTATTATATCTGTGATTTTAGCCTTGTTAGATTTTTCTTATGTTTATTTTGTGCTTCTGTCTGTTTTAGTTTTTGTTTGTTTTTATTAAATAATTGAGAGGGTTCCTGTAGTATTCACAATCATTTCGTTACTCGCCTGGGGAACTCTTACTGAATTTTTGTTTCAGATGATCCCTATGTACTATATAATCAAGGAGACCCTGGGACATCCATGGTTCGAGTTTGATATTCTTCTTGTCAGTACCGGACCTCATAGGTTTATTACTTTTCTCGATGCAGTTGAAAAGTGTATTTATATTTACTAATAACGAATTCAATTTTGCGTGGTTGGTGAAAGTTTCAAATTTATTCGATGAGATGATGGTATTATTAAGTCAATATTCAGTGATTTAGTGTTCAGCAAGATCAGGTTTGAATATTATTGAGCGCAAACTTGACTTGTTATTCAATTTCCCTGTCATTCTAACATAAATATGGTCAATGGGACTGGATTATCTGAAACTAGATGAACAAGATAATATAGGTACGTCCTTAGTAGAGTCAGCCTGTTAACAGTAGAAGAATTCATATTTGTTTCGAATAGAAAAGTTTTAATGGAACTAAATTATACAAGTGAATTCTAAGAAACAAATCGTTATCGTGCTAGTCTAGACAGAAGAACAGATTGTCAATCATAAGCGTATCCAACCTGTACCTTCCGAATCAAAGATATAACGACAATCAGGAACCCTGTCTATCGAAGACCTGTGGAAGATCACATCACCAGCCATTTTTTGAGGAGCGAAACAGCATCATCCCTTTCTGTGAAGCGATCAGTGATGGATTGGACACCAATCGGAACCCATAGCAGACGCTTTATAGTAGGTAGTAAGACAATAACCAGAGGATTCCTTATAGCGTAAGAGAATAGTATTTATGTCACTTGGAAACCAACTCGATAATAACTTCAGCTGACTCAGACATTTTATCAAACTCCCAAATTATTTTTTCCAATAATTCATTCATTATTATTAAGCAAGAAAATAATGCTCTACATTTAGCAATGAATTCAATCATAACTATCAATTCCGAAATAACTATGGTTAATTGATTCATACCGGAATATATGAACAGTGTTTCTTAATTTAGAGACGGAAACTGAAACGAGTTCAACATACTCAACCCATTAGATACTAGCGTTCCAAATAAGGAACAGATAACCGTACAAGCTGTGAGCGCGTCCAAATATATTTCCAATAGCAGAATTTTCTCTAGGCAAATATTTTTATCTCGTATAACACCTACATCTACCACTGAGTCATACTTAGCTACTTGATAATACCTCCAGCTCGATTCAGATAATTAGATGACTATCGTTATTACTGTACACGTGTGTGAAATCTCGCGCCGTGAAGTGTGAGTACATACTATATTTTTTGTTATACTTCGTTCATGACGTTACGAAAATACTGCAGAAAACAGAGCTATGCATTATTTTTACCTACTTTTCACTCTCCTTTTCATTGGTTCATAATTGAATTCATCTGTGATGTTTACTACTGGCTATCGATTTCTCTGTTCGTTGTTCTTGATTCTAATTCTATTTTTGCTGTAAATAAGGGATAATATTGTAATTTTCAGCCTACTAGTTATCGTTATTGCATACCTCTTGGTCAGAATGTTTTGTTCACAAATTTTGGTAGGTAGTTGTTTCCTGGAATTGTCGCACATGACTGATTCAGTCCACAGGTATTTCGCCAAATTTCATCTTGAATTTCGAGTATCATTCTTGTAATTATTGTTGCCGTTATATTTCCAAATGAATATCATTATTATGTAATTATTGTAATTATTGAAAATGTTACTGTCAGTTTGATGACGTTTAGTCTCTTGTAATGAAGTGTTTTTGACCAGCTTCATTACTAGAGTGGTTTTGATTAATATCTAAGTAACCTGAGATTGTTTCTACTTGAATTTCACCTGTTCGAAAGCTCGAAACCTGGAAACCTGAGAGAGCTGAGTAATGCATTGTTTCCTGACTTCCCACAGCTTTTCCTGATAGTAAACTCTCATGAACATCATTACAACCCTAAAGACTTCCATATTCTTCAACCCTTTGCTCATGATATGAAATTTGATTGAGTTATTTATCAGTTGAAATGATGAATGTTTGACTGCTCATAACTTTGTTGTTATTGATTATTTTCCAGCCAAATTCATTCAGTAGCATAAGCGAAGGTAGTAGATCCTGTTCCTGTGCCCATTTAGGGTGTAATATTATTTTTTCCGCGTTTTGTGTTGGAGGTGCACATGTGCTTTTCAAGGACAGATTTAGTGGCCATGGCCATGAGCCATGACAAGGTGGGAGTTTTGACCAATGAGATTCCAGATTTACTTGTCCTTGTGCCAAGGCCAAAGCAGTGCATAAATACTGAAGACAGCCAAGGATTCGACACTCTCTAAGCTCTTCTTGACCAGTCTACACCACCTGATCTCCGTTGCTCTTCAAGCTCCGGATTCTCTAGCTGATCTTTTAGTGCTCTCATAGTTCATTCAAAACCAGTGTAAAATAGTATTGTATAGTGTTTTCCTGTTGCACATGTAAGTTTGTATATTTTTCACCAGTGTTATTCATCCTGTTTATAGCCTCATTTCATTCCTGTTGTTTTTCACACCGATACTCACCCGACCTGTGTAAAGAATCCAGAACTCTAAATTGAATAAACAGATTTTGTGATTGCATATTTCATATTTACTTCTCTGTTGTCATTGTTTTCAGTTCC
Organism: Phaedon cochleariae; assembly: GCA_918026855.4. Taxonomy (NCBI): domain Eukaryota; kingdom Metazoa; phylum Arthropoda; class Insecta; order Coleoptera; family Chrysomelidae; genus Phaedon; species Phaedon cochleariae. The sequence goes on along the minus strand of OU896722.1, from coordinate 21,205,201 downwards.
AAATAGTTCAATAATTTATTTAGTGATTTTCAATATTTTCATTTGTCAAAATTGCAGAATATTATTATTGACTGACGACTGACACTGACAAGCCAGTTAACAATAACTCTTCTTCTTCTTTTCCTTGAGAAATCCAGTCCTGTGCACCGGTGTCTCTGTGCTTTGTATCCCGTCAGGCGGTGTTCTATGTTTCATGAACTATTGACATTAATGGAAAAATATAATATAATTAATTAACCTCACTAAAAATCCGATATTGGAAAATTAGAAAAATCGAAGGAAAAGAAAAGATAAATAGAAATTGAATCTGTTTAATTCGTTTAGAACTGTGTTTCCGAGTCTCCAGGTAGAAATGCTGAAATAGTTGAATAAATCATCTTCCTGACCTAACCTTAGAATACCAAAGACCTGAGAGATATTTTGCGTTGATTACTGTAATTATCCAGACCAGAAATAGCAACCAGTATTCCAGGCTAGACCCAGAGGGTTTGTAATTAAAGCCTACACTCCCTTGGCTACTTATTGATTCCAGGTCGATTCAATACCATTGACCCCTGGATTATACTGTGGGTACCGAGGTAGGTATACCTCCTGTACCTTTCTCCACTGTTGTCCTTCCCGACTAAGTTGGGAGGAGCAGGTGAAGTAAATCACCTTTATCAAAAATCTGGCGCTCGAGAATCCCCCCTGTCAAATACCAGAGTAGTCTCCTGTCCTGAACAGAGTGTCAAAGTAAGGGCCGCAGAATAAAGACCCTTTACACTCTATTGACGGTAATGACACTAATGACGGATGACCACTATCTGCGAACCTCTTCATGCATCTTCTCGAATTCTCAACATTGTCATCATGGAACATTGACCCATAGTTCCCTTGCTATCATCACGAATACGGGCTCTAACCTGACTCACAATCAGCACCATATCTCGTTATGATGATCTGGAACTCTGTATCTTCGCCATTATGTACCTGTTCGTTGATTTGACACTAATTCCTTGTAAGTATGGGCGTTATAGGTTATGTTACATTGTGATAAAGGGTCATCGCACGGGAAGAAGATGATGACGTATTTCGCCCCACTTTTCAGGTCTACAATGGTCCTTAGTTGCGCATGCATGACCGCGTTTGAATATTTGAAGTTCCAAATCCAAACAATAATAACAGGCAATAATATATTCTGACTTGAAATAGATGGTGATTTAATGATATTCCTTCTTTTCTGATGGTCTAGATACCTCTCTTGATATTATCGACATATTTTTCACTACACTGGTGAGGTAGAAATACCATGGACAAGGTGTTCGCGGGGATGTCTCCCGCCTATAATTTTATATCGTCCGTGTGATTGATGTGTGTGGGAGTATAGGGGAAGATACACAAAAAAAAGGTGATCTTCCGGTGAGATGTGGCAAGGACAGCCCCTTCGATCGTGAGAGGCACCATTTTGTCTGCAGCAGTTCACCAGCTTGGTCACAAAAGTAAGCCGTGAGATCTGTTTCTTGAATAATTTCGAATTTGTCTAACATTCGATTTTCCATTACTCACTGTTGGGAATAATTAGGAAAATATCTCAAATTTGGGATATCCATCATCATCGCTGGGATGGAATTCCTGTAGCCTCTATAGAGGGATTCTTCGTGGCTGAAATCCAAGTGGCCGACGACGAGACTTGCTGTACCACCACTTCTGGAACCCACACACCATCCAAGGTACTATATGTTCTTTAAATCATCAGCTGCTTTATTTTCCTTTATTCCTTGTGTTGGTAAAATAACGCACGAAAGTCGTCATTCCATGTAGGGTTCCTTTTATCGGGCTAAAGCCTTCCCTCCCGATCGTCGCATTCGAGATTTGGGCCCCCTCAGCTCAGACCTGGGACTGTCTTGTAGTCGTCTGCAGTCAACGCTACGCTGCTTCAATTCGCGTTTTTTGGGCCTGCTTGTTTGTGGCTGAAGGGCGACATACAGGAGACACCGCCTGACTTCACCTGATCCCCCTGTACATCAGAACCAGATGATACACATCAGGACCTGCTCATAATTTGGTGAGTTCGTTCCATGCACCATAAGGGAAAATATTTTACTTGGGATAAACTACCACCAACCATAATTTATCAGTTTGAAATTTCATTCAACATAATATAATTGCAATATGTCATTGATTTAATATACACACAGTCCATACTGTCTCAGAGAGTTGATTTTGAGCAGTTATTGTATTATTTCACACTGATCTGAAGAGTTGATTTCAGTCAGTCAATTTATATTTCTTGTTGTTGCAATAATTGTACACTGCTTAGGTAATATTGATATTGATACTCAGTTACTTTGAAGTCTTGAGCCATCTAGTAACATTTGAAGCACATTATTCGTCATTTCAGAATTTACTTGTTATTAAAAGCATATTCATCCCTATCAAACTTAGTATTTTACTAAGCCTAACGTACCCACCCATTTGTCCCGCTGAACTATACCAGTGTCTAGTTTTTACGGTATCAAACCGGGCACTAAAAACACTTTTCTGTTGTCAATACAATTAAGATTTAAAACACCTAGTAAATCTTAGGTAATCCATCAACCAAACTCAGGGGTAAATATAATTCTATTCCATTTTTTTTTACTACTCACCCCATGAGATTGAAAGGCATAACATATTTCTCGAATATTTCAACTGTGACTGTGAATAACTTATGTTTTGAACAGTTTTTAACATACTTCATGTGTTGTCTGTAATAAACATTGAAAATTATATTTTATATCTGATTAGATTTTGTGTTTTTCATCGTGTTCCATATGGAACACTAGGCTTTTAGGATGTTGAATGTGTTCATAGTTTGTCAGTCCAAGACATTCATTCAACTCATTGATGACCTACCAGAAGACAGAACATGTGTGTCATATAAGTTCTATCTCGACAATTCATACACTTCTGTGAAATTTCTTCAATTTCTGATGCAATGACGCTATGATGGTTCTGGCACAGAGCAAGAAAATAGGATTTCTCGTTATTGTCCAATAACTGAGGATGATGAATGAAGCGAGAAAACGTGGTGGATTTGATTACGCCTTATGTTCTACGGTGATGCATCAATTTTGGTTGCTTGGTGGATGGACAATTCAGTTGTAACTGTTGCATCGACCATACACTCAGTTTATTCTTCTCTAACGCGCAAAAAATGGAATGGACTCGCTGCATACAAAATTACAATGAGAACATTGGAGGAACAGACTAGATGGACGCGAATATGAATTTCTACATTATTTTACAATTTTCACCTGGCTAAATTTCACCAGGAAATTCATCAGTTCAGTTTCAGAAGAGAAATTTCAACTGAAGAAGTTCCTCAATTTAACGAAGTCATCGGCAAGACCACCAAGATATTCAACAAATTCTGAAATAACTGTAGATATTCGCTTCGCATTGACTGTAGTAATCACCACGTTGAACATGTACCAAATAATAAACGACGACGATGTCTAGGACACCATCATCAGGCAGCTCTGTTCGCACATAGTGTCGAAAATGCGACGTCTGTCTATTTATTGACTATTTTATTCATTTTCTTACGAAATAACCTCATTCGTTTTCGAATTATGGAAATATAATACATTTCGAGATGGAAACAATATTTCATTCCATTTTCCACATATTAATGAACTAGTGTTCCATCTATGACACTGCCGCCATTTTGAAAATGGCAGACAAAAGGGAATGTATCTCGATAAACTGATGTTCATAATATACTTTCAAGCAAGAGTAGAGAAAATATATTGAAATTTTCGCAAATGTATTGATTCAGTCCCTTATTATGGTTAATATATCTTGCGACTTGTGACAAATTAGCTACAACTTGTAATGAAAGACGAAATATTGATATCTATCAGAATATTGAATGTTCAGGTGATGCCAACATTCAAAAGGTTACCATTTGGCAGGAATTGAAAGAAACCCTAAGTAGAAATTATATAGGTTAACGTGATAAAGATTGTTTGGATTCGGACCTAATTATCATGAGACAACAACACATCGAATGGCCCCAACATATTGCTCACATATTGATAGTTAGTGACGCCAGAAACGAATTTATCAGAACATAACGTCTACAATAATCTGACTGTGACTTCACTTAACTGAAGTCTTCAGACAACCGGCAGATAAAGAACGTTTTCAAACCAACAATAATGTGTACAAGTCGATAAATATTGATTCGTCATCAAACATCTCCATTTAATCAGTATTTATAGAGCACCGCAAAAACAACATGGAGAACTTTATAACACAGAAATCGATAATATTGACACAAATTACCCTTATAATATATTCTACCCGTACTAATGGAAATTCAGACATTTTATCAGGTTATGTCATTTTTTTCTGGAATCCAGTCATACCCAGTTTAGGAATATGACTTCTGCATAATCCAGTGATTTTTTACTGAACCATGTCTTGATTTCTCGAAAGTGATATCATAGATTAAGATGGTAATATGATATTGGTTGTATTTTTATATTCCAGCAGAGCAAACCTGGAATCTGAGTAGGTTTCATGAGCAATTCATATTTTGATTCGAATTTGTTTCAGTCCAAGACTAGTTTAGTTCTTAACCTACTTTGATAACTACGAATATTAGCTGGAAATCGATATTCTCACTGATCATACTGATTGACCTATTCACCATAATAGACAACATACAAAAAGGCTGAAATGGAAATGAATTGACTTTTGACAGTTGACAAGGTTACATTGTCCTAGAAAAAAAATCACCCCCCTATCTTATCTTGTGTTTACGCATGTAAGCTACGTTATGAGGTGGTGAAATGGAAACGTTGCACCAATAACATGACAATCTAATAATAAATCTAATAATATTCATCTCAATATTGATGCAACGTCTCATAATCGTGTTTCTTCATGATATTACTTCAGAAGGACATTATCGCAAAGTTATTTCAACAATATCACATAACTTATATGTGGAGAATATTTTTGTTATTTATCATGTTAAGTGGGTACTGTATGATGATATGATTCGAGGAGATGCACTTTGACCGTCGATTGATCGAATACGTTGTTGTCAATTCGTCTCTTTGTCTCTGGTCATTATCAAGGATTTAAATATTATCAGACCATTGGTGCTAGTGATCCACCGCCTCAGGGTCTACACCAATGAAAAACAAAATCGAACACTTCCACACTATCCACTTTATTCTTAACTGGAATGTACCGAGCGTTATCTATTTAGCGAACGAAATTTTGTCAACAGTCGAGTCGTCAATCTCGAGAGTTGTGAGTAGTAGTAGGTAGGTGGTACTCAAGATAAAAAATCGAAGAATTCAACAAAGATGGGACCAACTCTTTACATGCTCCCCGCAAGTTGTCCTGTCAGATCTGTTCTAATGTGTGCTAAGGCCATCGGGGTGGACCTGAATTCCATAAAGGTCGATTTGTTAGCAGGAGATCATCTCAAGCCGGAATTCCTCAAGGTAATCAATAGGAGTTTGAAAGACTGAGAAGACATACTTTCTTCTACTAGCCGACAAGAGGAGTTCGGGTTTTTTCTGAACGCTAGTAGAAAAAATAGTGCACCTCAGATTACTACGCCAATAAACGCAATGGGCATAAAATACTCATCAAATAACACTAATCTGATTGTATCAGGTGATGGAATTACTTCGTGAGATTCAAGCTTTCTTGTCATATATGTCAAACAATTGAGGGATTCAAATAAACAGTATCTTATTCAACACGAATTTAATAAGGTTAATTGTCGCTTTTCGTCGACCAAAAGATTAACAATATTTATCTTATATTATAGTGATGCGGATGTACCTATCGCAATAAATAATCTGATTTCTGTGACGAGACAAGAGTTTGACATTTCATCTCTGTTGATAGGTTATGAAATGTCACTCTTCATTTATAACTTCCTTCCCACAGGAAAACAGTGAGTATTTTTTTCGCGGATGTACCGGGTGACATAGGAGACATGTACCAGCCTGTAGTTTTTATATTCAAAGAGATACAAATTTCAAATTCACAACAGTTATATTATCGATGTTGGCGCTTTCCTTGAACCTAATGACTATTTTCTTCAACCACATGTTTGATCCGTAGTACTCCCAACTTTTATTTCCAAATGACACCCTGTATATTTCTGTAGCCTATCTTATTGGCCTTGAAGATAAGAGATGGCATAGCTGAGGTGGTAAGCCGTATGATGGTAGTTTGTGGAGGAGTCCTTCGTGCCAAACACGGTCAAATGCTTTCGATATGTTCAACGTGACAGCTAGAGATTCCCCGTGTTTTTCTGATGAAGCTTGCCATAAATGGGTGACGTAGGCAAGTAGATCTCCAGTAGATCTTCGGTGGCGAATACCTGAGCTCTCCAGATATTTGATAAGTTCAATGTTGATGGCTTTCTCCATCACTTTGGAGATTACTGATAACAGGGCAATGGGCCTGTAGTTGTTGGGCAGGTTCTTGTTCCCTTTTGTAGGGATTGGTTGGACTCTAGCTGTCTTCCAGCATGATGGAAAAATACCCAACCTGTACGAGACGGTAAACAACTTGCAGAGAATCGGTGTTAATTCTGGTGCACATTCTTTGAGGATAATGGGTGGAATTCCATTAGGACCGTTAGCCTCATTAGTTTTGAGACCAAGCAAAATTGGTCTGATAGTGCGTTGACGGAAGACGATTTCGGGCATTCGACTCTCAACCGGTGGAATGTCTGGCGGCACTTTTCCTTGGGAATCTAAAGTAGAGTTTGCTGCGAACATCTCTGCAGAAATATTTGCTTTCTCCTGCGATGTTGTTGCTAATGTGCCGTCGGATTTAGACAGTGGTGAAAATGAACTTTTAGTGAAATTTCTCCCGACCGCTTTAGCAAGGGGCCAAAACGAACGAGAGCCATTGGGACAATCTATGAGTTTCGATCTTATCTTGGCATTGTATGTTTCTTTCAAAGCATCTATTGTTTGGCTGCAGTTATTCCTGGCATCAACGTATTCTGCTCTAGTCGCGAGGTTAGGGTTTTTGCGCCAGCGGTGGTTGGCTGTTTGTTTCAAGGCAACAGTTCTTAAACAGTTCTTGTTGAACCAGGGTTTCGATGATGATGATCTTTTCGAAGAATGAGGTATGTATGTGTCCATTCCGACCATGATGATCTCGGATATTTCTGCAGCACACTGTGAAGGGTCCTCAAAGTCAAAGCATACTCTATGCCAAGGAAACTCGGAGAAAAACATGCGGAGACCGTCTCAATCTCCTGAATTGTAATGCCATATAAGACGTGGGGGTGCCGGAGCAGTTGATGGAATGAAGAATGGGCAGGTTGTGGAGATGAGTGTGTGGTCAGAATTGCCAAGTGGAGCTCGTAAATTTATGGTGTAGGGTGCTGAATTATTAGTGAGGAATAAGTCAAGTATGTTAGCTGAATGATTATTACAGTGTACGAGCCAAGCAGTGTTGTGTACATTGAAATCGCCCATGATGATGATTTCTGCTGCTGGATGGTACAGAACAGTTCGCATCTTCCTTTTCAATTGTAAATTGAATGTATACTTAGAAACATGCTTAAGATCAGTACAAAAAAACTGGGATCGTATCAGTGATTTTTGCAATCTGAACTTGGAAAGTTGTCTAACAATTTTAAAATTCCTTTATGATAACACATTTTTTTCATTTGATAAAAAACTTTTCGAACAAGTTTTTGGCACTCCCATTGGTGCATCAATTTCTCCAATTTTAGCAGCCTATGTCATGGATGATCTATTAGATACTGTGATTCCTGTTTTATCAGTTAAACCCTTATTTTTAAAAAAATATGTGGATGACATCATCTTAGCAATCCCAGAAAAAAGTATTGATGAGGTTCTTTTTACATTCAACAGCTATGACCCACACATTCAATTTACAATTGAAAAGGAAGATGCGAACTGTTCTGTACCTTTTGTCGACACAAAATTCATTCGCACTAACGAGAACAAGATCCTGATTGACTGGTACAGGAAACCTTGCAGCTCTGGCAGGTACATGAACTTCGAATCGTACCACAAAAGATCTATGAAAGTAAACTTGGTCAAGCAAATGAAAAACAGAGTGATGAGAACCTCAGACAATACTTTCCATAATAAAAATTTGAAAATTCTTTTACAACTTTTCGTTGACAACTCATACCCGGTCAAATTAGTAAAGTCAATATTATTTAATGCACCATCCATTGATCAACCTGACAATTCAATTAACAACCCAGATCCACAACAAAATGCAACAATCCCTGAGACAATTCCAGCGCCAATCATTTTCACTTCACTACCCTATATAAGAGAGATAACACCACAACTGACCAGACTATTTCCATCAACAGGTAACTTAAAAATAGCATACAGAACAGTAGTAACTATCAAATCCTTGCACACTAAAATCAAAGATAAAGTGCCCTTGTCATCTAACACAAATGTAATTTATAGTATTCCTTGCCATGATTGTAATAACCAATATATAGGCCAAACATCGAGGTCACTATCCAACAGAATAATCTCACATAGAAGTGATTGCAGACTGCACCCAGAAAGATGTGCACTTGCAGAACATGTGAATAAATATGATCACCATATGAATTTCGATGCTGTTAAAATCCTATCACGAGGAAACATCTGATGAAAAGAACCTTCTTAGAGATGGCTTTTATATCACAATGCAATAATTGCATAAATAAAAAAACAGATATTAATCATTTGATTGAGATTTATTCCTTTTTACTGTCTTTAGATAACTCATAATCATTTCAAATACCAGTTTTCAACGTTGGTACGCATTGTATGTTGGTACCTCTGTTGTGCATTTTTGACATGACAATTGTCTTCACACACACTGTCATATGTCAGTCATATTCATTTTTCAAAAAAAACTCATTTCCCGGTACCATTTGCAATAACCTTATCTGCTCAAATCATAGAAATCATCCATTTTTCTCAAAGTGGATCCAATTGATTTTAAAGAAAAAGCAATGAAAATCCGGTCGACAGACTGGGATTTTCATTGCTTTTTCTTTATAACCTTATCTGCCAACAATTCCAACCATGTGGTGGAAGATGTGACTTTTAACTTAGTTTTATAATGTTTTAACGTGTGTTATTCAATGTAATGTACTATGAAATCAAGGAAATCAATGAGCCCTTCAAAAAAAAACTAGTGAAAAATTTGGACGCAGCATCATTTCCTCCGTGTAAGGCTGAACTGAAACAACAGATATTGAGAACGATGTACATCGCTATAAATTGGAGGAATGCACATAAGAAAATCTCTACATGTTTAACTCCCATCGATTTTGGATGGATGCGAGTCATTGATGATGAATATGATTTCAAATGATTCGAAGGACCCCAGGCTGAAGAAGATTGAAAAATGATGCTTAATTCACTCCCAATAATTTCACATTGTAGCTCAAGTGTTCTCTCATTATATGTGTAAACGACAATTATCATATGTATAGTAAGGTTTGAAAACTTTGCACCATATGGAAATCATTTTACGCTCACTTTTCAGAGAATTCTATCCTGATGGAAGTTGATGGTGAAGCACAATCTGTAATCTGGAATGTACGTAAAACTATTGTAGATTCACTAAGGTATATTTGTTAGTTATTTTATCATATGTTCCACGCTGTATGTCTATCGATGTTCAAAAACAATCTATTCATACATACCGATGTTCTTAGTGTATCTACACAATATCAGTGATATATAAAAACAAAATTGAAGTATTGAGAATTAAATATATATTTTATAACTTGGGAGATACTCGTTGGTTTTTAAAAAATACACTTTATTTCGACCTGAAATGTATCTTTGATCGAGACTTACTTAATTTTGATGTGTTCGAATTGAAAGCTCATTCTAGTCTGTTGATTCCCAGTCGTGAATATGCATTCAAGACTGTTATCTTCAGAAAATGCTGAAAATGCGCCTCGCGACTTCTCTAGAATCGCGTGGGCAGATTAATCTCATATGATTATATCAAGAAGTGAATTATTTTATAAGTTCAAATGGAATGTCAGGATATAACACCTCCCCCATTAAGATTTTTTCTTAATCTGAAAAATCAATGAATGATTGAGAAAAAATTAAGAATTATTAATATTGAAATAACTTTGAAATAGTCTCGATGGAAGATTATGAAAAATACAATAATAATATATCAATACAGGGTGAGTAAATAAAATAAACATGAATACAATAAAATAGAAAAATCTTCCTTGGCTAAATCCTCTTCGGATTTCTTCTGGATGAAGATGCGATAGGGGCTGTTGGATTCTGCTGGAAAACGATTTCTTCGGATGAATCGTTGAAGGTAGATAAATGAATCGATGGCCATCTCCAAAACATTCGATCTTACGTTGCAATAGTTGAATATTTGTGGAAAGCATCTTCCGGGTTGGTTTCCGTCATCTGAGTTGGATCGGCTATTGTAGTATCCCAGAAGTTTTCTTTTACAACAACATTTGAAAAGAAACCATAGGACAAGAAGAATGATGAGTACCATACAAATATACGTAAAAGTACCCAAATGTCTCTGACTGAATGATTCGTTGATCATATGGTTAAGGTTCTGGTCGTATTCATGAAGTTTCTCTTGGGCTATGTTCAGTTCATCGAGATTAAGATGATTGATCTTGATTGGCTTCAAAATTGGCAAATCATCTTTATTTGGTAGATGTTCACAACAATCATATGTGATTTCAGGAATGTATAGCTGAAGGTCTATAGTTTCATTTGCATTAAAACTTGCATATACACGTGTGGTACCAATAAATGCACTACACTTGGGTTCAAGTGTGAGAAGTGAATTTTCTCGTATGATTTCAGTTTCTGAGTTTTTGCCTGGACATGTTGTAGTAACGGGTAGTTGATCAGAAACTGTCAAGAGCCATTTGTTGTCAGCTAACTTTTGAACATTGTAGTCTTCAATTCCTAATACGACTTTCTCGCAATTAGGCATTACCTTGGAGTCCATTAAAATTGAAACTTCACAGGGTGAATCTTGTGATATAGTCTTGGGAAAGTGATTGAAGCAAATTCGAATTTGGTTTTCGATTACTTCGGAACAGTCATCGAGTTGAACTGTAATATATTGCTTACTATCTCTCGCTATTGCTGCGTATTTATAGAGAGGAATAATGGTATGGAAAAGGTTGGTTTTTGGATCTTTAGTGGGTGTTGAATAAATGTGATAAAAATCATAATCTGAATTATCTACAATTGGAATGTGTAGAATAAAAACGACTCTTTCGTTTGTCTGAAAGGCTTCGAGTTTGATTAGAGAAATAATATTTGAAATATGTTGATGTGTAGGCGGAAAAGGTAAGTTTCCATGAGACAAGGCCACTGGAATTCTATTCAGTTGTTCAATTAATAAATTAGGGTGGATAACTGAAGGATGCAGGATTTTTAATCTAGCAAAAGTGATGCTGTTGATGATATCATTCAACTGATCAAGAATAATGTTATTTGATTGCATTATTTGTTCGATTTTCTCTAGAATTTGTATTTGAAGTTCCAAATAATACTTAGTTTCTCGATTTTTCATCATTTCGTTCTGAATTGCTTTCAAATCTTCATTGAATGTTTTTTCATCAATATTTAATTGCATGAGCGTACTATTGAAATTTTTTATAGTACTGGAAACTATTTGAATTTGATTTTTCATAAGAAGTTGAAGATTTTTGTCATCTTTTTCGAGTTGATTTATGCATTCATTATAATATTCGCCATCAGAGGAATCTAGATTGCCTGTTATAACTTTCCATACTGAGCCTGCTGCGTTTATTAGTCCTCGTTTGAAACGACTTGGTGTTTCCAATAGAATTTCGGAAAATTTCATTTCTATTTGCTTATTAATGGTATTCAATAACGAAAGTTGAGCAGAAAATGGTATTTTAAATGAAGGGTTGATATTATTTTTGTTCAAGAGTGTCTTTAAAGAATCTTGAGCATTCTGGCTTTGTTTAAATGAGTTTTGGAATAGTGAAATATTTTAGTATACAATGATTTTCCATTCATCATTAGATATTCTGGCGATTCCTTCTTTTTGGAAGAACATACCAGTTGGTGTATGCATTTTTTCTATTCTTGCTGAGGATCTGAGGGCTCTGCCGAGGAACCTGGAATAGATGAAGCTTGCTTCAGTCTATCGAAATTCACAATAGAAGTCTTATTTTGACCTATTTCGAGTTCAGCAGTGTTTGTATTTTTTATACGAATGATTTTATAAGGACCATTATACTTATTTTTCATTTTGTTTCCTATCTGAGATTCTCGTAAATAAACATAATCTCCTTCTTTGTATTGCGGTTGATTCGGTCTTACATGTCGATCAAATCTGTCTTTAGATTTCTGTTTCGACTGACTAATGTTAGATTTGACTTTTTCGAAAATAAAAGAAGCTTGATTTTTCATGTCATTAACATAATTTGTTTGAAGTTCATCTTGGCTGAATAATGTTTCATTATCATCATCTCTGATGTGACCAAAAATTATTTCTTCAGGGGTGTACTTAGTAGAATTTGACTTGCTTCTATTATAAGATTTTATACAAAATGGAATTCCTTCTAGAATTGATTTATTTGGATTTTCTGAATGATATGCTCGCAATGAATCTAAGAGAGTTGCATGAAATCGTTCTGCTACTCCATTCGATTGAGGGTGAGCGACTGAACTATAAGTCATTTTGAATTTGTACAGTTTCGATAAATCTCTCATGTATTGATTATCGAATTCTAAACCTGAATCTGAATGTATTCTTTTGGGAATTGGATAGTGTTGAAAATATAGCAATAATTTTTCAATGATTGTAATAGCTTGTTTGTTTTGAACTGAATAAGCTTGAGCAAATTTTGAAAAATTGTCTACAATGGTTAGTAGAATATTATTTCGATTAATGTCTAGTAAATCAATGTTTATATGTTGAAATGGTTTTTCAGGAGTTTCAGTTATCACTAGAGGATAATCGGTATTTTTTCTGTTTGTTTTTGTTTTGTTACAAACATCACAATTTTTTATGGAATTTTCGACATCAGCTTTGAGATTAGGCCAGACGAAACGATCTCTGATCCTACGAAATGTCTCGTTGATACCTTTATGAACTGAAGTTTTACTAGAGTGGTAATTCTCAAGAATTTCCTTCCTTTCATTTTCTGGAGGTACTTTAACAATATCATGACATATAGTGAAAGTGATATTTTCCTTATCTTTGAAAATAAAACTCAAAATGTCTAGAAATGGTATATGTTTCAATGGGTTTATGAAATAGTTGACGTTTTCGGGCAATTCATCTCTTAGTGAATAAAATATTCGAAAACAATCTTTCAAGCTAATTGAATCAAGTTTCATTGTGGGTAGTTGAATAAGATAATACTTCCTTTGTTCGAATCTGATACTCTGTTTTGTCGTTAGAGTTTGTGAAAGATTTAATTGTTGATTATCAGGGTCAATGCAAGTGTCTTTAATGACTGTCAGCAAATGTGGTGTATCTTTGTTTTCATTCTGTGGGACGAGTAATATGATATTATTATGAGAAACAAAAATCAGATTATCATTTGTTTGCTTTATTATACTGAAATCAATAAGAGACTCTTTCTTTCGTTTTTCAACAAATTCATAAAATTTGTTAAGAAAATAAACTTCATTTTCGTCTTGACTTCTATCTGAAATTTTTGAATCTTCGTCATTGGATGAATCTGTGAGAGCATTTATTTTTATTCGTGATAAACAATCTGCTGTTTTATTTTGCTTACCGGGTATATAGTCAATTTCATACTCATATTGTTCGAGTTGAAGTTTCCATCTCATTAGTCTGGATGAAGGTTCGGAAATTGAGAAAAGCCATTTTAGAGGTTTATGATCACTGAGTATTTTGAACTTTCTGCCGTATAGGTAGGGTCGGAAATGTTTTACTGACCATACAATACTTAGCAATTCTTTTTCGATTGTTGAATAGCGAGTTTCTGCGCCATTCAAAGTTCTTGAAGCGTATGCTATCGGTAAATTATTATTGGAAATATTTTGAGAGAGCACTGAACCGATTGCAAAGTTACTTGCATCACAAGTTAATAAAAATTCTTGTTCAAAATTTGGATACTGAAGTATAGGTGATGAAGTTAAACATTTTTTCAAGGTTTCGAATGATTTTACACATTTGTCATTGAAATTGAATTGAATATTCTTTTTCAGAAGTTGAGTAAGAGGTTTTGCAATATCAGAATAGTTACTTATGAATCTGCGGTAGTAACCAGTTAAACCTAAAAATGATTTTATTTCTTTGGGGTTTTTTGGAATTGGGAATTTTATGACTGCTTCGATTTTCGAAGGGTTCGGTTTTACGCCGTCTTTAGTGACTATGTGTCCTAAATATGCTACTTCTTTTTTCATGAATTCACACTTACAGGGTTGGATTTTGAAATTACAACATGAAAGTCTGTCGAAAACTTTTTCGAGTCTTTGAATATGATCTGACAAGTTAGAACTATAAATAATGATATCGTCCATATATACCATACACAGTTCTCCTTGTAATCCTGTTAAAACGTTGTCCATTACTCTTTGGAATGTAGCTGGTGAATTTTTAAGTCCGAAAGGCATTCTCAAAAATTCATAGTGTCCATTCTCAACGCTGAATGCTGTTTTTGGAATGTCACGTTTTTCTACTTCAATCTGGTGAAATCCGGACGCTAAATCTAACGTTGTAAAATAAGTACATTTACCTAACTGATCGAGTAAATCTTCGATATTTGGTAGCGGATATTTGTCTCCAATAGTAACTTCATTAAGTTTCCTATAATCTATTACTATTCGCCATTTTTGTTTTCCACTTGAATCTAACTTTTTGGGAACTATCCACACTGGGCTATTCCATGGGCTTACCGATGGTTGGATTATTTTTTGATTGAGCAAATCGCTAATTTGTGTTTTGACTTCTTGTTTTAAAGAATGAGGATAACGATAGGTTTTTGTGGAAATTGGACATTTTTCTTCAGTTATTATCGAGTGTTTGATTTGATTTGTGAATGATAATTTGTCATTATCTAAATAAAAAATATCTTGATATTTCAAACATAGATTTTCTACTTCTGTCTTTTCTTCTTCATTCAAGTGTTCAAGTCTGAGTTCTGAAAGAATTTTTTCTTCTCTATCGATGTTTTGAAAATTATTGATTTGGACTGAATCATTGGTTTTTGTTTCGATGATTGATTCGATTTGAATTTGAGGTATTTCAATTGTTTGTTCGTTTATAGAAAAATTTGCTATCGTAGTTATGAATTTTTCATTGTCATTTATTTTTACTATACTACTGGGTATTTTTATTTGGTCATTTATTGAAATTTCTGGACATATTCCTTCTGAAATTTTATGATCTTGTTTCTGAATTTGTAGTTCGATTGTCTGTATAGTTCTTGCTGGAACTGTTATTTGAGTGTTTTCTGAATTAATAGTTCTTTGAAAAATAATTTTAACTTTCTGTTAGCGATATCAATTTCTGCGTTAGTGGTTTCGAGAAAATCAATACCTACTAGTCCATCAAATTGAAAGTCAAAATCTATTAAATAGTATCTTAGTGTTTTTTTCGGTGCGACAACTATGTCTATACTTTTTGTAATTTTTTCTTCACTTGACGTACCGTTTATGCCGTAAATTGAAAAATTTTCGTCATTTTGTCGAATGTAAGATTTTTGTTCTGCAACGTTTGTTTTCATTAGTGAAATTGGTGCGCCTGTATCTACTAAAAATTTGAATCCTTGTTTGTCTTGGATGTAGAACAGTTTTTTATTGAGATTATTTAATACTGAGAGTTGAATTCGTTCATCTGCTCGAATTCTTCCATCTGAGTTTCGGGCTGAACATTCTGAATCTGAGGAGTGCAAATTCCCGAATAGTTTGTCTCCTCCTGGTAGTTTAAATGATTTACACGGTTTTGAGGGTTACTTTGAATTCTTTGAATCACTGAGGGTCTTTGATCTGGTTGTCTAGGAATAGGTTGTGTTCCGGAGGTTCCAGGATTTTGAAAATTTGAAACTCTGTTCTGAAAATTTCTGTTTTGAAAATCATTTCGATTTTGGTTCGCATTTTGATTCGGCTGTGAATTGTTTTGTCCATTGTTTCTTTGACGTTTGAAACAATCACTTATTGTATGACCTGTGCTTTTACAATAACTGCAATATTTTTGATTTTGTTGTTGTCTCGGATTTGAATGATTTCCGTAGTTTTCTTTTGGAAAAGTACGATTGAATGGTTGATGACGTGTATCAACTTTTGGATTTGATTTTGAAATTCTGAAGTTTTTCAAATACGCGATGTTTTCTTCTTCTATCAAAAATTGTTCTGCCTCATCAAGAGATTGTGGTCTCTGTGAGCGAATTATTGAACCGAAGGGCTCGTTTAAACCTGCGAGTACCGTTTTCAAAGAAATTTTCTCATGTGATTGATTTAATGCTGCTTTTTCTTGTGCATTGAGATTGTTATCAAGAGCAACACTTGTTCTTAGTTTTGTTAAGAGATCTTCAATTCTTTGAACAAAAACTCGTGGTGTTTCATTTGATTTTTGGAAAGATGAAGTGAGGTCTCGTAGCAATCCTTCTGTGTCACGACAATCACCATAATGACCTATTAAGAGTACACGAATATCATCCCATGTTTGGAGTTGTCTACTAGAAATGAACCTTTTCGCTTTGCCTGTCAGTTTACTTTTTATTATGAAAATAAGAGCATCTTCTTGATTTTCATCGACTTGGTTTGTTACAAAATTACAAGCTTCTATGAAGTCATGCAGAGTTGCTTGATCTCCGTCATATTCTGGAATCATGTCACGAAGTTCTTTCAATGAAAAACCTGCTTCTGCCATTTTTTTGTCAGAGTAGTTTCTTGTTTGTGTTCGTTTTGCAAGGGAAGAGTGGATTGATTTTTTGGAATCAATAGGAAAATTGCAGGAAAGGTTGCTTTACGCCGCAATAGTCATGAAAATAGAAACAATAACTTACAGAGCTACGATGAGGAGCTGGAGCTGCATCAAGGCTTGCTTCTGGAGTTTGTTCTTGGAACGAAGACGATTCTGGGTCAGGAAAGGGGCCGCTGAGTTCCAGAGGACGACTCGTTGTTGGACTCTCAAGTAATCTTCGCCAGGAAAGGTGCCGCTGGAGAGAGATCTGCTTGGAGGGTTGTTTTGTTGTTGTTGAATCCACTTGCAATTGGAAAACTGCACTTGCGATTAGTCCAGGAAAGGTGCCACTGGTCACGATCGAAATACAGTTTTTTGTCTCACTATTTAGTCAGGAAAGTCTTTTTCCGGTTTCGCACTAAATTCGCGGACTTTTGTTTTGTTGAACGAACGGTTTTTGACCTTTTCGTAGATCCGTCACGACTGCGCCAATTTTTATAACTTGGGAGATACTCGTTGGTTTTTAAAAAATACACTTTATTTCGAGCTGAAATGTATCTTTGATCGAGACTTTGATTTTGAGTGATGTTACTTAATTTTGATGTGTTCGAATTGAAAGCTCATTCTAGTCTGTTGATTCCCAGTCGTGAATATGCATTCAAGACTGTTATCTTCAGAAAATGCTGAAAATGCGCCTCGCGACTTCTCTAGAATCGCGTGGGCAGATTAATCTCATATGATTATATCAAGAAGTGAATTATTTTATAAGTTCAAATGGAATGTCAGGATATAACATATATATATATATATATATATAAGAAGAAGAAAGATATTGTGTATGAACACAGAGCCAGAGTATGAAGTAAAATATTGTAGGTTTAATCCGTTCCGTGAGTGGAATGTCAATTTTTCTTTATCACAGGAAGGAAGGAATGCTCGAAGTCATCTCCACAAATTTTAATGATATTTTTAACTAAATCATGAGGGACATGTTTCGGTCTTATAAAAGACCATCTTCAGCCTAATTGAGAAGTCTACAATACAAAAACAAATGATATTGAAATGAAAGGATTACCTATTTT